>JAUMHQ010000076.1:8710105-8743346 GCA_032361165.1 Enteromius paludinosus
ACATACAAACATATTATGCAAAGAAAAACTTTTATTTTGGATGCGATTAATCGTGATTAATCATTTGACAGCACTAATACAGTTATTTATTTGAATTCACACATGTGCTATATACATACCATTTGCTTAAAGCCAAACACCTTACTCAGAAAGTATTGACTTCCAAACAAACAATGAAATCTACCAAATAATTAAACCAATAAACCTTTTCATTTGACCAAATTCATTTGAGCCAATATTACTAAAGTGTGAGTCTAATGAATGGAAGTGCTCACAGTGTAAATTCAGGTTCAAATAGAAAGGCCATATTGAGTGTCCTGTTATTGTGCACATCTTAGAAAGCCTAATTGTTAGCCTAAGAGTAAAGTAAAGCTTTTGTTTTGAAATGTCCATGTTAACGTTTTCGCAACTTAACATTAAGATAACAAGATTGGTTCGTTCCAGCAAAGGTTCTCTCAAAGTTATGAACAAACATTCTTCTAATAACATTTATAGAATGTTCATTCAAAGTTGTATGGTCTTAAAAATTTGCATTCATCTAATTATTATAAATGTCCCTACTTTTTCCAAAAAAAACCCCTTAACATTCCCTTAATGTTCGCAAAATAATATCGGAATATTTTTCACCCAAAATGAAAAAATCGGTTATTTATTACTCACCTTCATCTCTTTTTAAACCTGTAAGGCTTTTAAGATAAGATTAAGACAAATTAAGATATTATTGATCCGAGAGCTTTCTGAATCTGCTTAGACACAACTGACACGTTCGAGGCATAGAAAGCTACTGTAGTGAGGATATTGTTAAAACAGTCCATGTTATATCCGTGGTTCAATTGTAATTTTAAAGATACATCACTGCTTTTTGACAACAAAGAATACAAAAATAGCGATTTTTTGGGGGGGGTAAACTATTATTTTAATCTGTATTTAAAAATAAATCAATCGATATTACATTTAAAACCGCTAAAATTTGTAATAACATTTTCATAACATAATGGGAACCTTAGCAATATGGTCTAAGAATATATTTCTGACGTCATGTTTTTTAGCAATCTCTTAATAGAGTTCATTAAAGGATATGATAGGAAGATTTTTTTCGGATATAAAGGTTTTTGACACTCACTCACTCCACTTGTTGCCACCTACTGGTGTAACTATGCAAAAAAATAGTGAACTGATTCAAAAGAGTTGAGTCTCTTAGATTGATCAAAGCATATATTTTAAATTCATTAGCTTCATTACACATAAACCTTGTAATAAAAAAGTAATTATGCAAGGCCAAACTATTTTTATACATAAAACATATAAGGATTAAGATACAGATAATGGCTTTGCTGCAAACTACTTATGTGTGTTTGTATAAACATTATGCAACCTGCTGTTTTTACATTTTACATCACTGAAAGACTCCCAAATCAATGTTTTCACCACACTGTCATGATGTGATACAAACAGTCTGATTTGCATTCACAGCCCCTCGCTCTGATTTAGTAACAGCGATATCAGAGCTTGTCTTCCCCTTTCCCTCCCCTCAATCCTCCCTCTTTTTCCTCTATTTCTGTCTGTATTCCAGGGGGGTGTGCTGTAAATGGCAACACCAATTCACCTGGACTTCACTAGCTTGTAATGGGCGCATTACAGCTCCAGCCCCCCATCCTGTGCCTATCATAAGGGACAGAGGTCAGCTCTCTTCTCCCTGCTCTTGATTGAAGGCATTTATGCCAATTATGGGAAGCAGCCTTTCTAGGCTAATGACCTCAGCAACCTTGGACTTTTTCTCTTAGTTGGCCTTGGTGACCACACTGCCTAAGGTCACCGTCTCTTTATGGGTGTCTCTCCCTTTTGGAGCCACTGAATTGAGACACATTTGCATTTTTCTGTATTCCAATGCAATACACAGCTGGTCTTTGTTATGCATATTCATCATGGGTATGTATGTAATTGTGCTGCCTTATATTGTTTGCAACAATTACAATCTCCCATTCGGATGAGGCTGAGCATATGAATACACAAAAATGTGCATTTCTACATATTTGTAACCAGACAATTGTTTTGTTTTGTTTTTTTAACGGACACATTGCCATATACAGCTGACACGAAACTAAAACCACAAAACACTGTGAGCATGAGTCAAATCAATAACCTTCTATGAAATCAAAATGAGTTTTTAACTTTTCCCATTAAATATAATTGCAGTTCATCTAGTTTCATAAAAAAAAAAAAAAAAAATGATGAAAAGAGGCCTGTGGTTAGGATTTGGGTTGAAGTAAATGATGGGGCAGGAGTTTGCTTATAGGGCCCCATCATTACTGCGATTACCCTCTGTTTGCAGGACAGAAGCCGCAGACTATTACTGAAGCACCATATACTGATTCTATCGGGTCACTTTGGGTAAGGAAAACATGACACTTTTTTAAAATAATTTTTATAATTAAAAATAAATAAATAAAATATGTAATTGTATATTAAATTACAGCATTTTCTAAATGTTAAAATATTTAATAAGAAAAAAATAAGTATAATAGTATAATATAATATATACTGTAATAGTCTAATATACTATATTCAAGTATAATATATGAAAAACATTTTACTATGTTGTAATAAAAGTATTTATTTCTAAATATTTTCTCAAGAAGGGGGCCACCACAGGGTGACTTAAAATAATTAATTTATAATAAAAAAATATATATATTAAAATGCTTATTTGCACATCTTATACTTTTTTTTATGTTTTATTGAAAAACACACAGTATCGACTATCTTAAATCAGCTGGAATCACAAAATGGATTGTGGGTAAAAAATGTGTATATCACAGCATGATCATATTTATAGCACAAATAATAAAGGAAATGCTATAGCCAATATTGTTTCCTTTATAGCCTTTTGAAATATGTTACTTTTAAATCTGGACTTGGAGAATGCATCCTTGGGCCTGAAACACTGAAATCTCTAAAAGCCATGATGCTCGGATTTTTGTTCCCATAGGAACCCGACCAAACGGTTTAATCCCCCCGTTCCCTGTGTATCTCTCCCTGCTCCCCCTTTAAACGCTCTCTCGCTCTCTGGCAGCCTAATCGACCAGCACCTATTGCTCCCGCTGTGAGATTATTAAGTAAATTATTTTAAGATCAAACGACCAGCAGTAACAATGAAGCCCAGTGCAAAAACTTCTAAGGTCTCCCCCCCACCCCCCCATCCACCTCCCCTTTCCTCTCAAATTAAAGCTCTGTGGGGATCTCTCCACACCTCTCAGGTGAATTCCCCCAGTGCCCTACATCCTCCCATTAGTAGCCTTTTAGCTGCAGGCTAAGGTAGGGCTTGCTAATTGGCCTCGGGAACAAAACTAACCCACTGACAGGCACAAACTCGCAGGGAGCTAAAATGGGCAAATTGCCCCAGTCCCGGGCAGCTGCTGTGTGACCAGAGGCAGACTGGACCTTCCCGGATCGTGAACTGTATCAGGTGGCAGTTTAACAGGGCTTGGATAGAGTTTAATAACTACAGTGTTTCCATTGATTTGCTCAGTGAGCGACAGAGAGAGAGTTTTAAAGTCAGCTCTCCGATATTTTATAGTGATGTTGATGTAAACATTAAGTCACAAGCTCTACCCCATATAGTGAAATATATAAACACCATATTTGAAATACATTTCTTTCATGCTAAGTATACTACAGATACATTTAGATATATATGTGCTTAATAAAATACTCTGCAATTGTACTTTTGAGCATACTACACCGGTACGGTACTAAACAAAGTCTGCTAAATCAAAACTAATTTTGTGCTTAATGCTAAAGATATTCTGAAGTAAATTTGACTGTTCTTTTGCAAGTATCTTGCATTTAAAGGCAGATATTATTCAAAGCTCAAACAACTCTCATCAATAATATTAAAACACATTTTAGGCTTAATATTAAGAAACTTGAATAGCGCACAAGTAGTAGCTACTCCAAAATAAAGCTGAAGTCTTGAGCCATATGTCAGTAAATATAGGTTAAGATTTAAACTATACTTAGTACACTCCCAGAAATAAAGGTAAAGCTGTCACTGGGCGGCACCTTTTTTTAAAATGTACACGTTTGTAGCTAAAGGGTCTATTTTGGTACCTTAAAGGTATATATTAGTACTTAAAGTGTACATATGTTAACCTAATAGGTACAAAATCACCCCAGTGACAGCTTTGGTACCTTTAGTTCTGAGAGTGTATTAAATAAATGTATTTTAAATATTTACCATGGACTACTAGGCCTCTTCATACATAGTTTCTAGAATAATATTACCGATATCACATGAAACACTTAAAAGATCAATAGGGAAAAGCATTCAGTGCCGACAACAAAAGTTTGTCCTTCTATTGTGATGCAATGCTAATGCTAATTAGCCAAAGTGCCAAAAAAAAAATCACACAATGGCTTTTGAACCTGCTACTGCTGGTCGCAAAATCTGGTGTCATTCTTGGCCCACATGCTTATCCCTTTGTCCGTCTTACGAATTCAATCTAAAATGTATGTTTAGATGTCGTTTTTGTTATCTTTGTTCTGTGTGATTCATATTGTACGATACGATATCAGACAGTTAAGATAAACCTTATAAACAACACAGAAATTTACACTAAACGGAACAAACAAACAAAACCAAAACCGCTAATTTAGAGACGGCGAGAAAGAGAAGTGCTTAACTAAATATTTATTGGGCTACATAAAAGCATACAAATGAATTTTGCTGAATAAGACTCGATAAAGATACTATGCCATTACTGTATTCCAAATGTCTTACCAATAAAGCTTTATCAAATTTAATTGAGAATTAATGAAAGCTGATTTGATTACAGTAGCCCTACTGTAAAAAAAACGTAAAAAGTAACAGTGTTGGCTGCTGAAAAATCCAATAAAATCAAATGCATCACAAGTTATTTACTCTTTAACATCGTAGTGCTGAATAATATGAAACATCTACGTTTTCTATTGTCTAAAACAACACTTAATGTGTGCAAGAGAGAGAGAGAGAGAGAAAATGTGTGCCATTAGGTAAGTTCTCAAGCCATTATACAGTGATTACCCAAAGAGCTTATGAAAGGTTGCTTTGATAGTGTGTTTTTAAATGGGTCAAAGAAAGCTTCTCGCGGCTCAGGGTAATTGGAACTTGAATCAATTGTTTGTAATGTATGTCAGCATCACACTTCAAAGTCATTAATCTAACTCCGCTGAATGAGATCTGTGGATTGTGAAGGTGTTTCTAGAGCAATTGGAAATTGGTAGCGCAGTCCCCAAGAAAATTCCTGTGATGCTTTGGCAAAACAAGAACAAAAGTAAAATGGGTTATTTAACTGTTTCGTTAGCACCAAAAGCTAAGAGGACTCGTTCCAAAGAGCAGGAGAGCTACAGCCAGTGGCTTTTCGTCAGATTTTGGGAGGCAATGTCATCCATCACATGCTCTAATTCCCGATGGCCTCCTATTGAGAGTTTGAAATGTGCATGTAATTTAATTTGAAGCCCCCCGGTCACTCTCGGCATCCTCCCTGCATGTTTGTCAATGTGCTGTAATCTCATGCTCAGTGGGACTTTAAGTGCTGATGAAATCAGATTGTCGAGTGTCACATCATTAAGGACGCTGGAAATCAAATGGCGAGTGAAGTGTTCAACACGTCTTATCCCTTTGTATTTCAGCAGTTTGTTACAGAGATATTTGCCTATGGCTGTTGGTTTAAATCTTGCACTTTTAAAGGAAAGGCTAACTCGGAAATGAAAATAAAAATGCATTCTTTACTCATATTCCAAACATGGTGTTAACTTATTTGTGGGACAATTGTTTTTTTATGTTATTTTTTTATTTTTAAGTATAGGCCCAAAAAAGTTTTTACCCTACTTCTAACTATGTGCATACATGCATGCAACAGATGCTTTTATCCGAAGACATTTGCACTGCGTTGACATACATTACTATCAATTCACATTCAGTACAGTTTGCTGGGAATCAAACCCATGATCTTGCGGCTGCCAGCCGTATACTCTTCTGTTCGAGTATCAGGAAGTGTTTTCCCACCATTTTTATGGATAAAACATTGCAAACATCTAAAAAAAGTTACAATACAGTAAAGTTGTTGAACAAATTTTTATTTTTCAGTGTGTGATTTTGGTTTATTGCATTGAACTTGGTTGTACCCAAATTATAAAATAAGCTGAAACACCCTAATTTAAACACTCTAAAAATCCATTTAGCAGAGTGGTGAGGTTAGTAACAAGCTTCAGTATCATTCACGTTTCGACATCCGCTTTCTAACGTTTCCTCGTGCTCCCCTGTCCTGTGGGCCCCTAAAGCAATACGGGATCACACCGATGCCACCACAACATGGTGGCTTTTCACACATGATTAGTTCTGCCATCAGCAGCAGGTCTGAGACAGGAGCACCAGCTTTCTAAGCAGATTTTGTCCTGTAGCTGACCCCATCATTAGGCCCTAATAATCCAGTCCGTCCAAACCACGGCCCGGGAAATGCAACTCTCAGCCGCGTCTGGTTATGACGACAGCAGGGCTGCGAGAGGTTGTGATGAATAGCGACGGGAGTCATATTCGGACACAATGACAAGTTGTCCTCTATCATTAGTGCCGTGTGGGTGCGGGTAGCAGCGGAGCGGGGCACACAGATGGTACTGTAGGAATGGCAGTGAAGGGACTGGTGTAGCTTATCAG
Organism: Enteromius paludinosus; assembly: GCA_032361165.1. NCBI lineage: Eukaryota > Metazoa > Chordata > Actinopteri > Cypriniformes > Cyprinidae > Enteromius > Enteromius paludinosus. Next base: position 8,716,800 of record JAUMHQ010000076.1, read on the forward strand.
CACTGACCACCTCATCACATGTGTTAGATGCGGTGCACTACAGTATACGCCGTTATGGTCAAGCCGCTATAATTCAAAATTTATCTCATGGTCTTTCACATAAAAATACACAAGTACACATTTTTCCTCCTTCAGTTTGTTAAAAATCCATTCATAGACTCAAAGATTTGAATATGTGCTTAAATGTTTTTACATTTCTTAATTAAAATATTTTGTTTTATTTCAAGTCAAGGTCAGAAATACCAAGGTGTACATATGTGCTGATATCCTACAAAAAAAAGAGAGACATATTTCGTAGTTTGGCATAATCTTTTATTCAATATTATTTCATTTCAAATATTATTAGTCAATGAAACACTAATGTTTTTTTTGTTGAATAACAATATCCATTTATCTAAGCAGAGCGAACAAGCTTCAGTGTCATTTACATTTTAAAGTTTTGTTGTTCTATATTGTTTTGAATATTTGTTCAGATCAGAGTCATGTGGTGTGACCAACAAGTACAAAAAATATTTAAGAAAATATGTCAAGTTATGATGTTTGTGCTCATGTGATATCATAAACTATATTTATATACCAAAAAATGCTTTCTATGTGAAAAAATATATCTATTAAAAAAACAAATGTTTTCCAGAAATAGAGAAAATGTAATAATACATTTTATGTGATGTGGTTACACCACATGACTTTTCAACAAATTGAAACTAAAAAAAAAAAAAATCATTTATTTATTTATTTATTAACTAGGTAGGAATATTTATGAATGAATAATATGATATTTATATAAAAAATACAATGTGAAAAAAAAATATTAACACATATGCTCACATGTACTTAAGAGAAAATATAATATTAAGTTCTACATGACTTTTCAACAAATTAAAACTTCAAAATGGTATAAAAGTTTTTTTTTACTATATGAAATCATCATGAATAGAGATAGTATGTTTCTATGAACTTAACACGTTTTCTTTTTTATTCATTAAGAAACACAATTTTGCTATACTTTAAAGAGAATTAAGTCACTTGGAATGAAAGCATTTTACGACTGAATAAATCAAATTAGTTACTAAGAAATAATTGTATAAAAACTGTTATACCTTTTATTGTCTCCCATGATATTTTATTTCCCCAGTAGTTGTTCCCACACACTATGTACACAGGTCTTCCTGTCATTTGAATAAACGTAGTGCGCTGCAAGACAGCATCTCCGTTATCTTCACTTTGACACCTTTGAAAGTAATCCATTAAAATAACAATAAATGGATGCAAAAACAAAACAAAAAAGAGCCAAATGTCTTTGATTTACAAAAGCAAGGCTTCTTGTCCTTAATTTTAATGTTGGGACCTTTGATTTCCTCTTGAATGGAAGGCTTAACTGATGCTAAGAGTATAGGGCAGTAACTGAAGACAATGAGAGCTTTCAAAGTTTAAGTGCCCATTCAAATGCTAAGAAAGCAATGGCTAATTATATAGTTCTAAGACGCTTGAAAGTCTCTTATCTGTCTTACATTAATGCCGAGTCACTGATGTGCTGTTTATTTCCCAGCAGTCATCTGGTTTCCTGCCCAATGAATGACAAGAGAGGAAGAAGGAGGTCCAAGCCTCTAATGATTCCAGTGAATTTAGATTTCAATAGAGCACTGCTCTTAATGACAGTCTTCACAGCTTTGCTGCATGGGAGAAACCGCACTCTTTTTTCTTCATGAGGTGTCATTTTATAAACATCTCTAGTTTTGAAGCATTAACCAAACAGTTCTGGCTTATTAGGCAGCTTCCTGTGTTTGGATATTGGGAAAAAACAAACCAAAAATGCATCAGAGTTTGCCTTGACTATCTAAATAAGCGCTTGGCACTCTGACATGAATGAAGTCATTCATCTCGACCATTATCTCGGTATCTACTCAATTATATTAGCAAGTCAAAGCTGTTTTTAAAGCAGTTTGCAACCTAAGTTCTAACACTCGGTGCTTTACAATACACTTCCTATTTTCACTGAGCCTTTTAAGGTCGTTTGTTCATTCTTGTCCTCCAAATTCCTTTTTTTTACACTCTTAATATCTAAAGACTGGCTAATTTCTAACCCCTCCGGCTTTCCAAATCCCCTGTGAGTTCTCCACAGGGATGCGGATGTGCAAAACAATTTTCCTTTTTTCCAGCCAAATAAAAAAAGTACCATATCACACAAAGCCAGCTTAAATTAGTTGTTGCCAAGCAACCAGCATCAAAAGGTCCATTGCTTTGGGTTGAGGATGCCTGTAATTTAACACTTTGTGGGCACACTGAAATCACAATCAGCTAGCCGGAGTTTTCCGCAATTAGACCATCCCCACACCCCAATTTACCACCGCTAGACAGTGTTCTGTTCAGACTGAAAGTGCTTCATGCACTGAATAACAGAAAGGTGGGTATTGATGGTCACATTTACCAATCTGATGCCTTTACCAGTTTTCATTCATATTCTTTTTTTTACTGTGTGTGTATGTAATTTTGTACACATTACAATATACACTCTTAGAAATAATAATAATATATGAATAATATTTTTTTTATTGGCATAAGGTACCTCCCCAGTGACCTTTATTTCTGAGAGTGTACTGTATGCTTTTGATAAAAGATAAAGGTTTTTCCAAGTTCATTTTTCTATTGCACAAAAGTTTCATTAGATGCTTGAAATGTTCTTCACACACCCTTGGGTTTTAGAAATTTGAATAAAATAAAAACTAAAAGACTTTCAAATCGCGTTAGCCAATATTTCATTCACAATATAGCAAAGAGAACATAACAAATGTTTTAACTTGTACACTCTTATCAACTAAATGAGCTCATTTCCAATTCGATGCCTGCTACAGGTCTCCAAAAAGTTGGCATGGGGGCAACAAAGGTCTGAAATAGCAATGCATTTTGAAAAGATTCAGCTGGGAGACTGCACGATTTTCAATGTAGTTGCATCACAGATCTTTTCTGGGGTAGCATTCAGCATTCAGAATTGCTGACAACTTTGTCCCGGGCCGCAAACTACCAATCAAACACATGCAAGAAGTGACATGGAAACAACACCAGGTCACGTGTGCAAAATTCTCACCTGAGACTGGTATTATTATTAAAAATGGTAGTGCGTTGCCTCTGTCCCAACTATTTGTAGCAGGCATCAAATCAGAAATGAGCTCATTTTGTGCATGAAATTGTACAATTTCTCAGATTAAACATTTGCTATTTTATCTATGTTCTGTCAATGTTCTAGCTGCACACTCTCAAGAATAAAAGTTATTTAGTGCAATCTAAGGTTTCTTGAAAAAAACGTCCATCATTCAGCCTTTCATTTGGATTTATTGTCTGTCTTCTCTTTGAATCAGTTGCAAGGGCATAATCCTATACAAAGCAAAAAATAAAAAGAATGCATTGTCATTTGCAAAGCATAAAATGTTTCTGTTATGATTCAAATCCTAATTTGCATCTCGCTCGCAAATCATGTGAACATTTGTTCCATGATATCCTAATTTTTTGTAAAGTTCAGCTTGGTGATTATTCTCCTGCTGCCCAGATGAAGATTGTTTGTTGATTGCGCTCAGTATTTACGTCTGTCCTGTCTGATGACGGTAGATGAGGCCTTGAGCTCCGGCTGGGACGAAGATGCTTGCTGCAATCACAGCCTTTTACTCGCCTTATGAAAATTCAGTTTTTGCAGTGGCCAGCCTGCTAAACCAGACTGGGCAGACGTGTTGTGGAGGTGGTCTGGTGGTACATTGGAGACTGGAGTGCTTTTCTTTCCCCCTGTTGATTGACTCATCAAATCCCAACAGTTATCTAGCTGTCTGGTGGGACTTGTTTGCTATTGATTGATTTGATGGTAGAAAGAAATCATTAGGACATTCAAAGCAGAGAAGGAAATCTTGTGATTCGGTGAAGTGGTCTGAGTGAGTTGATGATACACAAGACATTCACAGAATCTTTTATGGGCTGTTCTTTGACAGAAACACCTTATTGTAGCTGGCTGTGCTTTTATACAGCGTTTTACAATAGACATTACACTGGTATACTCCAGCAGTGTCACACAATCTTTCAGAAAACATTTCTTATGATTATCAATGTTGAAAACAGTTCTGCAGTTCAAAACAGTAGAACAGAACAGCATTTAATGGAAATATAAATGTTTTGTAACAGTTTACATAACTCAAAAATCATTGCATGTCGTCTTTCGTAACTCTGTACAATCGGTTAAGAGTGCTTTGACATGTTTAACATGTTTTTGTGGGTGTGCCGTATCTTTTTGAGTTCCTTTTTGAAGGTCCTATTCTGAGTCACTGTGCTTCACCAGAAGGAAATTTACTGGGCTGTAAGTGGTAGGTAGCTAGCATGAAAAATTACAGGAAAGGAAAAAAGACAAATGAAGCAGGGGAACATGTTTTGGCATGTGTCTGTGGCGTGTGGTGATGCGGTACGCTACATCTGGGAGAGACGGATCCTTGATGCCTCGCTTTTCAGTTGAAAAAATGGCAACTATTCGGAACATTACAATGAATAAAATTAACATAACCGAAAATAAAACTCTTGTGTGAAAAATGGAATTGGGTGCTCAGACAGGTACTTCCTACAGGTGATGCATCTTTGTCTCTCTCAGGCTCTTTGGCTTTGGTCATAACTGGTTGAGGATGATCACAAGGGCCGCCGCTACACTCAAACCTCTGACCCCAGCTTCAAATGGAGAGAAACAGTAAATCATACCACGGCAGATGCTCTTATACATTGAACAGCCAACTCCCTTCAGGCCAAACTTACAGGAATGCCAGTAATGTTAACCGACTACCTCAACAGAGCCTCAGGTGAGAGACACACTTTTAGAGTGAATTATAGTCTAGTTTTCATGTTACAATAGTAGTTTTACAATTGATTAAAAGTAAGTGACTAATATATATGTATATATATATATATATATGATTTAACAAGTGAACAGTAGAAGGAAATGACTGTGAAATTTCTGCATCTGTATTACAGTAATCTCTTGTACAATTACCGATTTGATCTCAAATTGTAATTGTTGAGCCTGGCTGACAAGTCATACAAAAAATTCACACCTAATAAATATTTAGAAAAAGTAAAACATTAATATTATGACATATGACAATTTAAAATAACACTGTTCTATTTAAATTCATTTTAAAATAGCATTCGTTCCTATTATGGTGAAGTTGAATTTTTAGCAGTCCCCAGTTTTCAGTGTCATGTGATCTTTCAGAAATCATTTTGTGCAGCTAATGCTCACCCCAATTCAACAGAAGCAGACGTGTAACATCATTGAATAGAGAGCAAATGGTTAAAGGAATACTTCTTTCAAAATGTTTAGTTCTTCATCCCATCAGTTGTGGAGTAATTTACTATTGCTTCACTTTCTCACCAGTTGAGCCTCTGCAGTGAATGGGTGGCGTGAGAAAGAGAGCCCAAACAGTTGATAAAAACATCGCGATAATCCAGTCCATCAGTTAAGGTCTTGTAAAGAGAAAAGCTGGGCATTTGTAAAAACAAATCAAATCTATCATAAAGTCATTTTTAAAGAAGGATGGACCTACAGTCCTGCAGGGAAAAAGTAATCTCATCTGAATCGGGACAGAAATACGCACAGACCATGAACAAGCAAAAACAACAAGGCATGCAAGAAACGTTATTGTAGATTATTGACTTGTATTTTGGTGAAGTTAAAGCAAAAACGTCTTAAATATGCATTTGTTTTTTTACAAGCATGCAACTTTTCAATTTATAAGACATTAACTGATGGACTGGAGTCATGTTAATTACTTGTTTTTAGCAGCTGTTTGGACTCATTCTGACTCCACCCATTCACTGCAGAGGGGCCAACACTATCTCACGACCAATTCGTACGTATTTTATGAGCTGATTAATTTGTAGAACCTCACTCGTACGATTTTGTATTATTTGAGTGACGGGTAAGTTTAGGGGAGGAGTTAGGTGTACGTCATACGTACAAAAAACTGTTGAACTTGCAAAAAATTTACGATTTAGCAAAAATAATACATGTGAGGTCATACCAAATCATATGGATTAACCACCTTGAAAAAATATGTACAAATTGACATGAGTTCAGGCTAGAGCAGTGGTTCCCAATTCCAGCCCTGTCCATGTCACACCTGAGTGAGATTATCAGATCCTTAGTTCAGTTGACGGATCTCTCTCCTAACAAGCTGATGATTTCATTCAGGTGTGTTAAATAAGGGAGACATGCAAAAAGTGCAGAGCAGGGGGTCAGCGGGACTGAAATTGGGAACCACTGGGCTAGAGCATCTATTGGTGAGAAAGAGAGTGATGTAATGTTCAACTTTCAAAATCTGTTCCAATAAGGTAACAAACTCATCTACATCTGGTCAGAAAATGTAACATTTTTGGGTGAACGATTTTCCCAACTGCCAAAGGTAAATCACAGTAATGGCGACTAATTGAATTGAATTTTCATGTCATGTTTATGCAAAACGGTTATCTTTCTTACAGTGAATTCAATGTTTTCACTGCTAGCCTGCAGAGATTACAAAGTTTGACGCTCTTTTTGGCATTTATTGTTTCTGATTGCATTGTTACTGATAATTTCATAAAATAAGCTCATATATCTAACAGTGAGGCCATTATTAAGGGTCATTTTGATGTTTCTAAAGAGCAGTCTGCCACTACATGATCAGCACCGCTTGAACTCACTCAGACGCAGGCTGTGGTGACGGTTTAGGCCTCCGATCTCCTGCCGCTTCTGTGGATGCTTCAGTCACAGACATCATTCAAAGAGCCAAGGTCAGGGAGAGTCCTCTGCTTTACATACCCGCATAGCAAATGAAGGCCTTTCAATCAGACGGGAGAGTGTGTGCCTGACCACAAACAGGCCCGCCATGACGGATGAAGGGATAAATCAGTTAAGCTTTAAGAGAGGCCGCAAGCTGTCACATTCACACTCGCCGCGTAAAGTCTGTTGCATACAGTACTTTCATTAACATATTGCAGCCATAACATTTATTAAAAGTGATATTCTGATTCTCGCACGCACGCACCTGACAAGTGTCTAATACAATATGCAGCATAACGTCCAAAGAGATATATACATATCGGACAAACAAATGAGACGATCTTGTGCTACTTATCAATTCAGAGATGGACAAATTGAAGTCTTGCTCTCTCATTTGTCAAAAGTTTGTTCAATTTTTATACTGCACAAGAGGCCAGCCGGCGCGCACAAGTCCTTCAACGATCGATACATTATCTTCAGCCGGGCTTTGATAAGCAAGGTCCTAATACCCCTGTTTTTTTTCCCTCAAACCGAGTAAAACAAATTAAAAACACAACAAGTCAGTAAAAGACCAATTCATAAAGGCACAGCAGCTGCCTAAGGCCCATGACAGGATGCTGAGGTGAAAAATCAGCGCTGACCTCTCCCCCGGCTCATCTATCTCCTCTTACTGTCCACCAAAGGGGCTTCACAACACTGATTTATGAGCCAAAGAAAAATGCCACGCTGGAATGGGCTTTTGATAAAATTGTTCAAGAGATTCCAGGCTATAAATCCTGATCTTTTACGTCCAGGTCGCTAGCTACTTTCACATTCTTCTGCCATCAATAAGGGGACGCTGGACATGACAACAAATCCATAATGCTACAATATTCCTGGCACTTTAGGAAAACAGTAACATTTATATTTCTCTAGGAAAGATTCTGTGCTTATGGATCTAGGATGTCTGATATGTGATCTGATATTTATAACATTGTTTGAGAATATATATTATAATTCAGAAAAAACAAAGGACCTGTTCATATATTTAAGGAAAAAGGTGTTATAAAATATATATATATACTGTATACTGCATTACTACAATATATAATAGATCATATAATTTATACTTAAAATCACATTTATATGTTGTTGCATATCATAAAATGCATACAGTATACACACACATATGTATATGTCATAATACTTAAACATTGATATATTATAAGTTGCATATAAAAAATACATGTGTGAACACAAACACATAAGATAAAGTGTTACATAGTGTTATAAATATTGATTTTATGTATTATACATGCATAATATTTTCTAGAAAAATTAAATATACAATCTATACTTGAATACATTATATATTTGCATATGAAAATTAGGCCTACTATATTATTATATCCATAAAATACATAGAAAACACACAAACACTCAAATACAGCACATGTGTATACAGTATATATATATATATATTCATCCATTACCATATAATTATTATTATTATTTTTACTTTTTCATTGCGTAATTTAAATCTCAATCAAACTGCATTTGGGGTATTTTGATTATGTAAAAAATATAAATATAAAAATACACAATAAAGTGCGAGAAACCATTATTTTATCTGTTATATGTGTTTGCAAATAAACTACCAAAGTACTATTGAATGAAGCTCAAACGAGTTAATTGAAAATGATGCATTAAAAAGGTCAATTATTGAAACCAAACCCTGACATCTGCCATGAGCCAGACATCATTCACCACCAAACCAAACAAAACTAAAATAAAAACAGTATAGTAAAACTATACGACGTGCAAATTGCAATGCTGGAGATGTTGCTTTAATGTCAGAAACCTGTCGGTCTGTGTAACTGAAGTGTAGCTCACATATTTGCGGTCGCCCCGAGCCAAAGCGGTTGAATTTATGGTGACAGGTACGATTAGCATCTGGAAACTCAAGTCCTCTGCATCACATGACCAGCTTTTTTAAGTGGTGGCAGGAAGCATACCGTCAGCGAGCTGGCGCCAGAAAGGAGGAATGAGTCAGTGAGAGCCTCCTGCCGTCTTTTCTTTGGTCTCTCAATCTTTATGATCGAAGGATGAGAAAAACAATGAGACAACCACTGCGCACAGGTGTTTTCGAAGAAGGAGGGGACGTGTAAAAACAGGTATCTGCGTATCTGCACCAGGATTCATTGTCTCTCATAAAAGAGAGACGGGGGGTGTGTGGGGGGGGCAAAAACAGCTCTTCCAAGAGAGCTCAGCACTGGCTGTTTTCCCAGGGTAATTGCAGTTGTAAGGGATTGTAATTTAGTTCTGCCGAGCTATGTTGAGTTACAGTATGCAAATGTAATTTCCCTCCATCATCAGCACAGAGGGACAGCGGAGACTGAAGCGGTTCGCTCAGGCTTCAGTGATAAACGTTTGGCAGGAAGGCAACCGATCGTCACCGGGGAATCATATGCCACTTCCAATGAGATGTTTTCTTAAGAGCCATTTGAAAAGACAATGACTTGGGCAAACGGACTGGGAGGACGACAAACACAGCGGGGCTGGACTGGAGTGGCTCAGCCGAGCTTGGCGAATAGGAACGGCATAACTTGCCGGGATGCAGAGGCAGGGGGACAACAGTGTCCTCAATGAGAAAAGGAAGATGAAGTGGCTAATCTACAAAAGTGAGTTTGCGTTTCAGATTAGGGGCCCTGCCAACAAGCACAAGGCAAAGACGCCACTGACAGGACAAGGAAATGAAATGTTTACTGATGGGAGGGGGGTGAGGACGACACACGTCCCGGCTCTGGCTGTGCCCGAGCCCTCTGGTATCATTACAGAAAGAGAAAGAGTGGAGAAGAGGGGGGTGTGATGAAAACAGGTGTTACAGGAAGAGCGGGGGGCTGTTTTAACTACAAGATTCCTGAAATCTGCCCATTTAATGACTTCACAGCTCAGCCAGAAGAAGAGTGAAGTCAGCTGAAAATACTCATTGAAGTAAAACAAATCGGCAATAAAAACAAAACGGGTTTTAAACAGCATTACCCTTATAAAAAAGAACACTTCAACATACTTCAAGAAGAGTTTTTAGTGTGAAATTAATGTAAGAATAAACTTTGGAGACGTAGCTGCATATAAATTGTAATCAAATAAAAGTATATTATAGTTTCAATTTATCTTAGTATCTAAGTTTTGACCTAAAACATACTTGACCCAAGACTTACATATATCTTTATATGTGACCCTGGTCCACAAAAGCAGTCTTAAGTTGCTGGGTTATATTTATAGCAATAGCCAAAAATACATAGATTTTTCCTTTATGCCAAAAATCATTGGGACATTAAGTAAAGATCATGTTCCATGAAGATATTTCCTATTGTAAGTCTATCAAAACATCATTTTTGGTTAGTAATGGGCATTGCTAAGAACTTAATTTGGATTTTAAACTCTAAAGGTGATTTTCTAAACATTTTGATTCTTTTGCACCCTCGGATTCCAGAATTATTTATGTAGATTTCAGATGACATCTAAAACTCAATTTTGAAAAACTGACACGCATGACCGTGGTTGTGTGGGCTAGGATCACATGTGTGATTTCATAATTACTTCTGCCCAATACTGACATTGAGCATTAGTGATAGTGATCTAAAATATACTTAATGCATTAAAATGTATTTGCAATATTGTAACTAAGCTGAAATGCATTTTTAAATAGATCATTTTGAAATGTATTATAGATAACAAAATAAAATTATAATTAAGTGCTTTGCATTTGTGCCTAATTACTTTAGTTAGCATGCTTTACTTATTGAATCTAAAATGTACTTTAAAATAAAACCTTTAATCTCACAATAGCATTAAGTGCAGTTTTTTAAAAGACAATATGTTTAGAAACAGTCATGAAAGCGTTCCTCCTTTCAATAGACTTAAATGGCTTTTATTTCATTCATTATTTGCAAGTAGTTTTTTTTTTTTTACAAGTACAAATATACTTTTAAGACCTGAGGTGAAGTGCACTTCAAGTGCACCTTCAGTACATTTAAGTGCACTTCATTTTACGTTTTACATTGAACAGGAGAGTCATTGCTAGTATTGTAAGCACACTTTTCACAAGTAATGTAAGCATTCGTCATCCTCGTGAATGAAGGAGAACAGAAACGCATCTGTGTCGTTGGTGTGCTTCTGTGCTCCTGTGGCCTCATGGGATAGTTTAGTGTCAAATGGATGAGGACCTCAGAATCTCGGAGAAAGAACTACTACTAATAGGAAAGTAGTTTCATTATTCGATTATATGGAAAGTCGGCTATACCTTGAGTGGGTCCATTCCATGTATAATATACGTAATTCATTTTTTTAATCCTAAAAACGTTTACAAATCAGGATTAATTACTTGAGTGCATCTTTAAATGGTGTTAAAGTGCGTCACTGAGTGTGTGAGAGACATAAATGCTGCATAAATTACTGTTCATGATGGAGTTCATTCACATATGTCTTTCATCATCATTGTCACAGAAGCAGGTGACATTACAGTGCTGCAATAGATCATGAAGGCTGATGGCTTTAATGACTGACAGACAAAACAGTCACTTCTTGTGGTTTACCTCAAGGTCTATTTGTGCAAACTCTCGCTTTCTTCAGTGATATCTGGATGTGATTCAAAGAACGTGTCTTGAAAGACAAAAGTGCAGATAAAATGCCTTAACACCCTTAAAATATCAAGAAACGATTGGTTGTCAACGCTGGATATCACATCTTTGTACAGACAACCTGCAATATTTCAGCCTCCGACCTATCCATCAATCACCTATCCATTAATCTCACAGGACAAAAAGGGTAGACCAAAGGAAAGGTCTTGCGTTTAAGCCTTCCCAAGGAGAAATGGAGTGATTCTGAAACTAATAACTGAGAATTTTCCAAACGAAACAGGAACATTTTCTTCAAAGCCATCTATTTTGTCAGTTTACAGTAAAAGAAAACTTGACCGTCGAGAGAAAATAAGTGATTTTCTCAAGGCACGCTTAAATGAGAAAGTGCTGTTAATTTCATCTCCCTCAGCCCAGTGGCACTGCACTGCGTGGAAAACACCAAACGCTCTGAAGGCGTCTTTTGTAATCACAGTACTGAGAGCAGAGGCCAGACGTCCCCTGTGTCTCATCTCCTCACTAATCTTTCATTTCCGATTCTGCTACACCATATCAAACACCCCCCTTGCATACACACACACACACACACACACACACTCAAACGACTCAATTTGCATGGCAGAGGGGGATTTGTAGCAGGGGCAAATCTGGTGTCAGCCTCGATTAAATGTTACACCGGTGTGCTATCATAATCAGGCAACTAATGAGCGACGTGAAGCACAGTGGCTTGACATTAGATGGAGAGAATTCAGCTTGCTGGAGTTTAGGATTAAACCTTTTCTGCTCTCTCCAGGAAGCTTTGTCGTTTGATAAGGTACCATGTCCTGTCAAGATGGCGTTCTAGGGGCATAATTTTCACAAACAAACTGTAAAATGGAAAGACTTCTGGTCGATAATTTGTGACAGCATGAGGCACCTACTGTATTATTTCTAGTTGTTTATTACTTTTTGAGAGGGCCTGCTTACTATCACAGTTGTAATATACATAAAAGCTAAAAATGCTGTTACAAGTTCTTTGTTAAGGTATAAGACATTGGTATTGTGGTACTGTACTAATTCAGTACCTGTGGATCTGAGTTAAAAATAGAATATAAATAGAATATTTAATTTTTTTATATCTTATAATCCATTGAAATTGCTCTGAAAACCAACATTACTATGCAATCTGAGGGTGTTTCTGGATTAAATTCAGTATATGGACCTGGATTCAAATTCTAATTTAAACTTAATTAGAATTTACTAAATAAATGTACTTCAGTACTATTGGACCTGGTTCAAACTTTTTAACTAAATAATCTAAATGTTATTTATTAAATGTATTTAATTTAGTAATGGAATATATATATTTTATTATTCAAGTTGCAGTGAAAATCCACAAGGCTCTAAAATCTGAAGAGGCTTCTGGATGCAATCATCATTCCATTTTTAGAATGCAAGAAGCAACATATATTTACATACAGATGTAGATTGGACACATGGATAATCATGGCAGGAGCACCTGACGGTTGGATTTAACGTGCCAGTAAACACAGAACCGCAGCTTCCTACTGGAACACAGAACCCTCAAATTAGCAAAGATTACAGTGGGCAAAAAAATGATGTGTGCTTGAGATCAAGAACATTTAATTAATCAAACGAGTAAAGGTAATTGAATTTAATTGAGTCATCCTGAAGTACCTCACCTGTACTGACTTGATGAGAGGGTGAAGAGTGAAGAAAGAGGAAGTGAAAATGTTCTTTTCACAGGGAATTCCTCCCTTCCCGCCTTCACTTTCACCTCCCTCCTGCTAAAATACGCTAACGTGTGCAGTGTTTCCCCTCTGCCTTTCTCTCGCTGAATTTAAACTGATGCTAATGTCCCTGGAAACCGGTTCTGATTCCCCCAGTCCACACGTCCCTTTCTGATGCTTACCAGCAAGGCACCACACACACGCACCGCTCGGATGACCCCTGCACACTGTACAGAGGGTCCCTCGCAACCCAGAATCTGTCAGAAGCCCCCTTCCCTTCCCATGAGTGGCCCACACAATAGAGAAAGGGTCCCGACTGCGGAGTTCAGTCGCCATTAACCCCCACCAGCTGTTCCTGCTGGGGCCATTGGCCGCTCAATACGCCTCCCCCAAGGGGGGCCCTCACGTTGCCTAATCTAGCCATTGTTGGCCAGGAATGCTGACAGAAAGAAAAGAGTTTTTTTCTACTTTTCCTTGTGTCCATGCAAGCGTGTGTAGCCAAGTGTGAGAGCGCAGAGAAGGCAAGGGCTAATTTCTATAGTTGCCCGTGAAGGAAGGGGGCTGCCATGGAGAATAGGCCTGTTTAGCTGCTTGACAAAATTCTTTTTCTCTGTCTTTTTTTTCTTTTTTTCTCTCTCTTGCAAATGCAGTGTGATTGTTAGATGCGGATTCACCCCCCACCGTCCGTATCTCGTAATTCCTTTTTGGGACTTTTGGCAATAGAATTAGATTAAATGTATTAAAAGGTGTTTTTTCCGTTATCAAAAGCCTTTATCTGAGCTAAAAGGATCATGAATCCATTATTTCGCAACAATATCTGGAAAACAAGAATTGTAATTTCTCAGAAGCCATGGAATATGTGGTGCGGTCACCTCTACAGCTGGGCAGTGCTAATATTCATTTTAATCAGCGGCAAAAATACAATTCTAATAAAACTGGCATTTTTTGTAATTTACTGATTGTCATTTGCCACGTCGAGCCAATATGATTCCGACAGAAATCAAAATCCCATTTGAGTTTGGTACTTTCGCCTTGTGAATATATTAACAATTAGTCCATTTCAATTAACATGAAAATTAAAACAGCATTTTCCAGTCAATTTAACCTCGAAGCAGTTAGGCTGCCATTATGATGAGCACAGGCAGAGGCCTCTGCAGGGTTTGAACATGTGTGCCACAGTCATTTGTGCACAGCAGAACAAAAAACAAGCTCTCAACACTTGCAGAAAATCATCAGATGGGATATTTTCCCACTTTTTTGTTTTAATTACCCAATTCGGAGATCGTGGGGAAAGGCCGGTGACAAAACTTGTATGATAGATGGTCAAAGGAGTCCCATTCGAGATGGTTTCATGTAACAGATGGAATAAACATGCGCTGATTCCAGAACAGCGGAAATGTTACGCATTCAAGCAGCTACAAGACCTTGGCGAGGGGCTCGCTTCGGTTTCATCTCAATCCAACGCCGCTGGATAAAACGCCACAGGGTGACAAAGCACTCAGAGCAGGATGTGGGAGGAAAAGCTGCGAGCGAACGGAGGAAAGAGTGCAAACTGTTAATGGAATGTGATGGGATGTGTTTGTATCATGTCACTGAAGGTGGAGGGGTGGGGATGGGGTGTACCGTGTGTGTGCCGCGCTCAAGGAACTGTTGTGACAGACTCTGGGGGAGTGATAGTTGAATCTGCCTCAGTCAATTATCTGTCGGCGCTAGACGTTTTTGTGCTAATGAGCTCGCCGGGTCCCGTGGGCAGACTTCCCCTGTCTCGCGGCTAAAGATCACTTTCATTGCTTTTGCAGAACTAATTCAGGCCCACAAAAAGTGGGAGCTTCACCGGTGCGGCCCCCTTTTACTGCTCCTTTTGTGGAGCTTTTAGAGGCGTGCTGAAGAGAGTGAGGGCTCTAACGCTGCCTCCTCTTCATCCCCACTCCATTGCCTTCCATTACCATACATATCCATATGAAAAGTCAGGCAAGGCCTGAACAGCTGTCCGGCAAAAGCACCCACAGAGAAAGCCAGGTCCTACAGCCCCTCCTCTCCCACAGGCCTAACAGAGGATCACTTTAGCCCTCAGTGGGCAATAATAAACCACAACCATTTAAACAGTCTTTGAGGGAGAGGGAGAGAGTGATGGGACCAGAATGCAGTATTTCACAGGCCAGCGGAGAGCCCTCATTGGCTGGTTCCGACCTCCAGTCAGCCCCCACAGAAGTCAAGAGAGCGAGGGAGGGACAGCCCAATTGCCCACACAATACCAAATCCCCCTATCTCTTTAGAGAGAGAGCAAAATCCCCCCATCACTTAAGAGAGAGAGCATCATGAATGGCAATTGTGTCCCATTAATCCCTTGTTTTTGAAAACCTCTCAACAATGAGAGGAAATGTTTCATATCTTATCTAGAATCACGTAATGACAACATTTATGAAGACTGGTACAACTATGAAAATACATCAAATGAACACTTTATTAGGGAACAGTCTAGGATACAGAATGCATTTAATAATCTAGTGTTAAACAGATGCAAAAACACTCTTTATATTTATGCTGTGGCTTTGAGGAAAAAAAAATTATACCATTTTTAGGAAAAGTTTAAATGCAATGATAAGAAGTCATAAAGACATAAAATATTTTTTATACTATATTAGAATAAAAAAAAAACTCTTTTTTTATTGCTCATTATGAATATCCAAGTTTATGGGAAGTCGCACCAATTGACATTTAACAACACTTCAGCTTTTTATCAACTCAGAATTCCCCTAGCGCATAAACACACCACAGCTATATAACCCTCATTTGTCATTCCAGAGAGATGCCATTCATGAGGGATTTCCCAGCTCAGATATTTCAGCTCTTCCCACCTACGGCGCTCAATGAACTGGTCCGGGTGGGACCCCAAAAGTGCATCAAGCGTTGAAATCCCCTGTGTTAGCAAGGCTTGCAGGCACAGTGAGGGGTTAAATGAGTGGCCCAGGGTCACTCCGGGAGTCTTTTAGCAGGATAGGATTTGAACACCTCACCCTGCAAAGGTCTCCTTCATGCTGGGATGATGAGGAGGGTGATTCCCCATCAGCCCTGCCACAGACAAGTTCGTGCAGTAAACTCCCGCTGTGATGGGCGATGTTAAGTCGCGAGTGATGTCATGCGGGGCAACTTAAGACACCTCGTGGGTAATTGTAAATGATCTCCAATCGTTATTGCTCTCCGTTCCCATGTGTGATCCTATCATTTATTCCAATGCCTGTCCCGAAGTCTGTTATTTATAATATTTGGTCTCAGCTACGTAGTTTTGGTACGGTTCAAGTATGCTTTCTTCCTCTGAGAGGGAGCAACAAGCTGAATAGAAGACAGATGTAGATCTAATGAAGATGAAAAGTCAAACTTGCTTGGTTTCTTCATGCAATAAGATGGGATATAACCGTGTGTGTGCTAAAGTGAAGGTCCTGTCTCATAAATCCCAACACCCTACACCCCCATCCTGCACAAAGCATCTGACCCCAGAGTCATCACACACAAAGCCCTGCACCTTCTCCCTCCAAATGTCCATTTTAAAATGAGGAGCAGTGAATTTAAGTCCATTATAGTGGCTTTGACATGCACCTGATTATTGTGAGCTTCACGCCCAATAGGCTTACCGGCCACTCGACCATTCCTGCCGTCCTTTCAACAAGACCTGTTGCTGTCTCCCAGTCGGTCGGAAGCATTTCTCCATGCGTCGCCCCCGGCACTTACCTACTCCACCTCCTCAACCAAAACCGCATTGAACCTGCAACCCTGTTTGTTGTCTTTGCATAACTGTGCAACTCAATAAAAGGAAAAGGAGGGTGAGCAAGAGAAGAACGGGGGTGTAGGAAATGGACTCGAGGGGGTGTGTGGGATCAGAATGACTTCTTGAACGCATCTCTCCCTTTGGCTGCAATTAAACAAAGTACGGTGGTGATTAGTTCAGCGCAAGGAGCACAGAAAGAGACGCTCTTGAATCCAAATGGAGGGACCTGACTGGCCTTTCTAGGGGGACAATGGACTGAGTTTATTGCAGAAACCTGCTTACCCTCCTGCATGGCAAACCATGGGAACTCCAGTCAGGTGGAAACTTTTCTCTCTTTCTCGCTCTTTCTCTCCCCCCGACATCCCTCCCCTCCTCCCCCGGTGACTATGGATGTTCTCAAGGGCCAGAAGGGTGAGGGGGTAACGTCCCGATTTTTTTTTTCCCTGTTTTGGAGTAACCTTACTCTGTTTTCCTCTGTCTTTCTCTCTCTTCATCCCACTCTGCTATTGTTCACGCATAGCTAGTTAATTATTAGCCTTCCCATCAAATTTTCTCTCTCGAAAGCATCTCTTTCTCTTGTTTTTCTCCCATTTTCCAGGCTTGGAGCTTGTTTAAGTCAAATTTCTGTTTTTGGATCCTGTGGGAAGCCCTCGCACGGCCTGCGTGTGAACACATAATGAAAACAATTTTACGCTGCTGTGGCAAGTGGGGACCAATTACAGACCTAACAGCCACCTGCAGAATCAAAACCCCTTGTACCCCATCCCTCCTCTCCCCACCAGCCAATCCCCCTCCCTCCTGTCCTTAGGCTCATGAATATTTAATAGGCTGATGATGTTATGAATGGCTGGGCCAGGTGAGGAGGGGTGGGAGTAATAAGTCTCCCAGCTGGAGGTGATGTAGTGGGCCCCCGTCTCCCTGCGGCAGTCCTTGTAGCTGGCGCTCTGGGACAGCTGACCTCGGGGCGGGAGCGGCGCGTCGGCAAAGGGGGAGTGAAGTGACAGGGGCGTGCGATGCTGTGTGGTGCTCCCTATCCCTAACCAGCACCACCCCAAATCTCTTGTTGGCCAATTTTACACATGCTGCCCAGTCCAAAAGGACTGGCCGTCAGTCCTGACAGAACCCCCCCCACACACACTTTAATTTGATAAGAAGCACACCCAATGGGAATTAAACAAGTATTACACGCCGCAGCTCTCACTCACTCGCCGTTTATCCACATCTCTTGCTCTCTCTCTGCAGAAACTCTTGAGGGGGCTTGTCCTTGTGATTAACACATGCTGTTGATGGTCATAAATAATCTACTGAACACAAGCACCAATTGTTACAAGATTATGAGAGAGTACAAGAGGGAATTACATTTGTATTTGATCTGCACTCCCTGGAGACTCAATGTCAAAAGTTAAAAAAAAAGCACAAAACTTTTCATACAGTCCCATTCAAAGAGGATCAGTGTATTTAACAGGTATTAAATATAAACTCAGTCATTCTAAGTTGAAAATGATCTTAAAAACATGTCTCCCGCTAGTGTGTCTAATTCATTAATAAAAACTGCTAAAAATGTTCTGACATTTCCACCAATGTCATTTCCATCATGTATTAAATCATGTACTGTGTTTTAAAGCATTTTTTGCTTAAGGTTAATTATATAGCTAGAATTTAATATATCCTGAATACACACAATTAAATATAATTGTATACTTTTGAATTAGTTTGACTTGATGCAAAATGACAATATACTAATCCAGCAAATTTGTTTTAAGGACAGTTCAAATATTTGACTTTTTTTTTTTTAAATGCTGAGAGACTACATCCGGGAAAAGGTTAAAAATAAAATAAAATCTATCCGAAAAATGTATATATTCATATTATTATTAAGTTGATTAATAAAGTAAGATATTTTAGTGTAAAAATATACAAAAGTACCCGATGCTGAAAAGTTTAGTTTGCTTAATATGATGTACACATGTCAGCAGTTAATCAGTATTTCTTGGGGGTCCTGCATTGTTAAGCTGCCCTGAAGAATGCCTGTATATTTCAGAGGCTCTTGTGATTCAAAGCATTACAAATATCCCTTGTTATCACTCGTCTTGCTCTCTGTGTACCTGGAGAATAAATAGGTCTGTCCCTTAAAAAAAAAAGATTCATAATTCTATGATTAAGCATTTCATTGAATACATTTTAACTCAATTTAAAAAAAAACGAGAAAAAAAAAAGGACACATATCCAACTATGTAGTGAAGGCCTATCCATGTGAAATGTCAAGGAGATTTACTCATTCACTTGTCACTGTATATTGCATAAGCATGCGTGTATTAATATTTGATAAATGAGCGATGCTCTTCCGAGCACACACTCCCACGCAAACACACTCCCAAGATGAGTCCACATCAGAAGAACCAGCAGAGGCAATGTGTGAAAAATGGCCTGGAAAAAGTTGAGATTATGCAATGGTTTTCTCCCACCATCAATCCAGCGAAGGCATGACGAGCACGTTTAGCACGCGTGTCCCGGGTGGAGGTGCGCTATAATAGATGAGCCGGTGAAGGTTAAACAGGGGCCCACGAGGGAGCGTGGCGCATCTCTAACGCAGCAATACAAGAGGCGACAGAGCAGACAGAGAGCGGAAGAGGAGAAAGACGAGAGGCACTATATTAATCTTCTCCTAATCTCAGCATCGCCGACAGCCGAAAAGCACCACTGACTTTATTCCATGTAACAACCGGAGACAAATGAGCGCGATTGTTACATTACTTCTGATAAAGGACGTGCGAGAAAGACAATGGCCCTCGATTTTTGATTTAATCAACCACTCGGTGTGATGTATTTCGCCAAATAATAAAACAGATCAATCAAAGGGGATCAGACACGAGAGGGGAAAGGGGCAAATATTTGATTTTAACACGTCGGCTGATATAGATAAAATATACAGGGTATAATGAAGAGGCCTCTGCAGACGGCGTGTGGGTCCGGGCTAATGCAGCACGCCAGAGATTGAAGCCGGCTGCAGGTTCTGCTAGTCGAACCCGGGGCAAGGCGGGATTGATGAAAGAGAGGCAGGGTGAGATCTGTGGAGTCTTAATCTATCTCCTCAGAGCAGCTCGTTCGTTACAAAAATGACAGTGTC
This sequence comes from Enteromius paludinosus, assembly GCA_032361165.1. Classification (NCBI taxonomy): domain Eukaryota; kingdom Metazoa; phylum Chordata; class Actinopteri; order Cypriniformes; family Cyprinidae; genus Enteromius; species Enteromius paludinosus. The sequence continues at coordinate 8,736,823 of JAUMHQ010000076.1, forward strand.
TTCTTATCGATTTTACACTGAGAGATCAATCAGCTTCTACCCTGCAGCAGGCAAAATTTACAGTCTAGGCCCTGAAGCCCAGACACACACACACACACACACCCTGTCTGAAAACAAATCAAAATTAGCTAATCTGAGCAAAGGAATCTGTTGCTCTGGGGTCTGCCTGGAGGAAAACACACATGCGCAACCAGCCCCTCTATCAATCACACAAACTCTCAAACAGATACACACAGCATATTGTTTATGCCTTTGCAGAACAGTTATTGAAGCTCTCATCTCTTCCCTTTACCATTTATTATGTTTTCAAAGCAGCTTCAAACTTCTGCAACATAAACAAAAATCACTTTATGAATAGACATCATACAAGATTATACAACAAACTTTGCATGGCCAACTTTTTGCGTTTTCCAACCTCACTACATGACATGCCTCATATGAATAGAGGCTAACATGTTAGCCCTGACAGTGAATAGGGAACACATATTCACTAGTTCTTAAGAGTATTCCCTCAATGAACTCCTAATTTGCCGCTTAGGTTTAAGAGATCGAAAACATGGTTAGGGTTAGGAACAAGCCATTCATATGTGCTTTATAAGTACTAATATATTATATATCAGGCAAATATATAAAATCCAACCATTGCAATGGGATGCATATACGCCTCAAAACACATATTGCAAACACTGTGATGATCAACTAAATTAATTCAGTAAGTAATATGTTTTAAAAATATGTTTAAGGAATGCTTGATCAGTTCTTTGAGTTTCTTATTGTGGTCATGAAATGGTTACCATATGATTCGTGTGTTAAGGACACTTGTATTTTAAAGATCAGTCATTGGTTACTCTCCCTCACGTTCTTCTCAACTCTTCTTCTGCAAAACCGGCAGACAGTACTTTCAGACAAAACACTGGAAAGCTTCTTTAGTGTTCCACAGTGGAAAAAATAATGCAAAAATGCTTGAAACGACAAATAAGCACAATCCTGCCCATATATATTCTCAATCTGAGTTGACTGACTTTAGCCAACTGTATTTGCACAAACACACAAAAAAACAATGTTTGCACTTTTAAAAATCTTAATAATTATAGGTCTTGATTTACAGCAAGTAAACATGCATAAATATGAGACACAAAGCAGTCCGGTTGCCGAGAGTAGATTAAATGCACGCTTTACCATAGATAAAACATTCATTTGAATCCCGAGCTAATATACTTGTTTTCAAGAATCTGACAAAATATTTCACCAGCTGAGGCCGTAATTGGTCCCCGGCAAGGGAAAGCGGCGCTAAATGAGGGGTCAGTCAAAAGCAGGGCACGACTTTGTGGCTTTTGCGCCTCCATTTGCTTTGACAGTCTCAGCCTCAAAGAGCTTTCAAATGCAACATCATAGCAAACAAATGACTCTTTATCCTCCATCAGTTATATAAAGAAATAATTGGAATCTGAAAGTTCATTTACAAAGGACTAGCCATCGCAATCACCGCTATAATGTATGGGTGTGGGGCGAGAAAAAAAGGCATAATTGGTTTGGTAAAGATCGCTTTCCATTACACCATAAAGCACTACACAATAGAAAAGGTCACCAATTAAGCAATCATGAATACCAAGTACTGTGGCTGATGAAAATAGGCCAGTGGTTTAAATAGATTTGCAAGCAATTTACCTTTTCACAATGTTGGCAATCTGATGCAATTTGCTTGCAATTTTGCCGGCTTTCAGTAGCACTCCAAGCTGACACTACACGGACCAAATGGCCGAGCGGCACGCGCAGAGAAAATGTAAAACTATCTTGGCTGCATCAAGGTATCAGGACGCCGCTTCATCAGGAAAATTACAACAATTAGCATAAGTGGTTAGGAAGCAACATTTTAAATGTCAGCCGCTGAGGCAGTGACGGCGGTTTGGGCCAGGGACAGACGAGAGAGCGCCGTGTCCTCTCCGATGGACTCGCGGGAAACACATGAGGCAATCACCCATCATGCGGTTAGCCGTGATGGGCCCGCAATTGCCGTGACATTCTACTCATCGCTGGCTGTCATTCTCTGCCACTCACGGTTTTTTTTTTCTTCTTCTAGCTGATGCTTTCCTGTTTTCTTTTGCTGCAGAATTACCCCACATAATAGTGAACGCACGGACGCTTCGGAAGCATTGTCCTACATTTGTGGCGATCAATGTCCAAAACTTGACACTTCAGCACTTTTGTGCGTCTGGAAATGATGCAGAGTCTCTTTGCTAACAAACTTCATAGAAATATAGAGATAAAAGCAGTTGCTCTGGGTCGTTGAGGAGCTACTTTTCTGGAATAGCATTGTATGATTCATCTCATTCTTCACAGAGGAATATACAGCAACAGGACCTTATGACGTAGTAGAGTTTAAGGATTCTCATTAGCAGGAAAACTCAAAGTTACTGTGTTAGCTACAAACCCTCCAGTTAGACAATGAGAGCAGGGCGGTATAATTAAGAGCTGGGACTCAATTTTTGACATAGAGTGCTACAGGGTTAACTTACTGTATTTTTGTAGGCCAAACCCTGACCATGGTTTGCATTTCCGTTTGGTTAATTGGCTGAAATAATGTCTAAAGGACTACAAGAGAGGTTGCTGGGGACATGAAATCTCATCACACTGAACAGAAAATGTATCTACTCACTTGTCTACTTTCAAAGGTCCTTGCGAAAATGTTTTTTTAAAGACTGAAAGACTTAAAATGCTTAGTGATGGCGACTCTAAAGTCAAATGCAAATATGTTGTATGCAACAAAATCGGACCAACGTTTGTTGGTCACAGAGTTTATTTTCTGCAATAATCCAAAAGCCATATGAAAAATCTGATTGGGAATTTGTAGTGAGACTTCTAAGTGTGCCTATAAAAGCACTACAGAGCTTTGTTGCCAGGGCAATAACATTCCATGTTCAATGGATCCCTTCAACATCACTCAAAAAAAAGAAAGAAAATTGGATCTAGTGAATAATGGTGAAAACAATAAAGCATTTACATGCAATAAAGTAACAGTGCATGATTAGCTTGCCTTATACTTTTTAAGTCATACTTTTTAATAAAACGTCATAGAATAGTTAACATATTTGTGGAGGTTAAACTGTAAAACACCTCATTTGTTACAGCCCACGTACCATAATGTCAGGAACAATTAAAGAAGAGACTTCAAAAGTACATTATTTCATATGCCAGAGATGGCATCATCTCAATGTTTCATAGTTTAGGTAACATCTTTAACATCTCCATGGACTGATTACGGTCTGTCAGTCAGTGTGCAGGTGCCACTGAAACCTGTCCATCATGCCGGCGGCGAAGCTACAGTTTAAAACCTGTTAAAAATGATTAGGGTGAAGATGTACACAATATGGTGACATAAATTGAGTATTTACGCTCATGTGCATATCCTCATCCATGTGTGTGTCAGGTCTGTGTGACACGGACCTTGAAGCTTCAAATGCGTCGTTATTGACATTCTCCACAGTGCCAGCACAGAGCGTAAATGCCTAAGATGGCCCTAATAGCTTTGCTGTAATTATGTTTCAGCAGTTAGAGATTCAAGCCTTACGTGAGCCAAGTAGGAGGTCTTGACTCGTGTCATGGTGAGTTTAAAAGCAAGCGTGGGCAGTGCTACAATTACAGAACAACAGTTCTCTTCATCAACTTTTTTTTTTTTGTTCAATCTAATAACCGCTAGAGGAGGATTGTTAGTGTGTGCATCTTGCAGGGTTAGTGGTCCGCTTGGCCCTGGTAGAGAAATCTGCCTACTGAGGGTCCTTGATTAAAACATATGGATTTACAGTAAGAATCAAGAGTCATCAATAGGAGGAGGTATGTTTGTGTGTTTCTGGTAATAAATTACGGCAGAAGCTACAAACTTTATATAGTAGGGTGTTGGTCAATGTCGTGTAAGAGTATGGACGGGGAAAAATCTAGTTTTAAACATGCGCCACATTCCAAGAAATGTTTATAGACAGACAGACAGATAGATAATATATAGATATCACCAGTTATTAATTCAGTAAATATCATTATTTTGGGGACCAGAACCAGAATTAGTTTTGCCTGGTCATAAAAAAGATCAAATTATCTGAATTTGTAAGAGTCTACAGGGGGTCATTATTTTTTATTTAATTTTCAATTTTACTGTTTACTTTTTTTTTCCTATAAATTTTAGTTTTTGTGCACAAAATATACAAAAATTAATTATAATATTCAAACATTGTACTATGCAGTCATTTACTTTACACACCCAATATTAAAATGTAATTAAATACATGCATGTCATTTAAGAGTAGTATTTAAGTAATGTATTGCGTTTTAAATGTATTTTGGAATAAATGAATAGATGCACACAAATAAATGTTGCTGACCCTAATACCATTTTTAATAGAATTGAGTAATTACACTTCTACAAATCAGCTCTTATATGCTGAAATTAAGCTCTGATCAAATGTTCCAAAAGTCGGGATGGGTCAATGCCGTACCCACAGTTCACATGTTTCAGGGTTAGTATGTGTATGTGTGCCTGTACAGATGGACATAGCTTGTTCCCCTCCATTCTGCTCTTTTGTGTCAGCGTTGTCCATAATTACATCTGATGAGTGGTGGTAGCAGGGGAAGGGAGGGCAGTCGGGCAGGTGACGGGATGGGGAGAGGAACCTGTGGCAGCCCTCTGCGCCATCCGGTACACCGTATCCCCGTCTGGCAGCTAATTAGGACAGACACGGATTTCTCCCCAATGTAACAGATGTTGTCTAATCAGTCCAGCTTCGGAGCTCCCCGTGCCAGCTACATTTCATGCACAATTTAACTATCTAAAAGGAACAAGAGACTTAATGCATTGTAAGGCCAGCACAGCTGTTTTGCTTACCAGAAACAGAGAGAGAGAAAGACAGTGTGTTTGTGTGTGTGAGAGAGAAAGAGAGAGAGAGAGAGAGAGAGAAACGCATTGTCAAAAGCAAAGTGTGCTTTATTTAATTCAAACAGGGTGTTTATAATGTCATAATGCTATAGTGCGGTAATAACAGCACTGCAGGTGCCAAAGATTTCGGGCTCCGCTGCTCATTCTTACTAGATACTACAACTACAGTTTTTCAGAGAGAAAAAAAGTCCCACAGTATTATGATTTCAAGAAAAAAGAAAGATTTATCAAAAGTGGCCCACAATACAAACGTCAAACTTTATACGAGCGGAGTCATCTTTTCTTAATCAATGCTTTACACAAAGAAACGGGAAAAGTGAAAAAATGTGTTTAATATCATGTGCACTTACACCAAATGAACTTTTATTTGACATAAATCAGGTTGCCTAATGGAGGCAGCCATATTGCGATCACATGACCTCTTGAATACTATTGGCTTTAGATACTTACCTATCTAATTGGACACTTTCTTTCATGCAATTAATTGATCGTGCCTCACTGCAAATATATTTCAACAACTGAAAGTTTTAGCTTTTAGGATCTCCATCCGCACTAGGTGTCAGTACACCATCCAAGATGATTATGTCATCAGCTAGCGCAACGTAAATAAAAAAATGAAACTGAGAGCAACTTTGAGCAGAAGAAATACGACACATCGGATATGACAAATGTGTCTCGTTGACCACCCACCATGTCCTGGACTGTCATATCAGAACTGTTGCTGTTCTCTTGCTTGTTTATCTGACGCGTCTGACAGATAATCTCTCTCCAACTTCCAACAATTGCACTTGTAGAGTTTAAAAAAAGGCAGGGGGAAAACTCGTTGTTAAGTTGTTATTATGCTCACCATTACCTGTCGGTTCCTCTGCTTTAATTTAAAAAGGCATCAATTTCTGAAGAAGATACCAAGGGTGAGAAGAGAATAGCAATGACAATGCCCATGTATTTTTCTTTGCCTTTTTACTTATTATTTTTTTAAGGGGATATTTGGATCTAGTAAGAGCTGGAGGAAACTTCTAAAGAAGGAAGTCTGATTTCTGATTAAGTGCTTTTTAATATGTTTGAATATTTTCCTCAAATAAAATGTCTGTATTTGTGTCCCAAATGATGCACTATACACTGTGCACTTGTTCTCTGTACTCAACTGTGGAGTGTATTAAAAGAAGAAAATGATGTCATTAATTACTCACCCCTCACGGCGTTCCAAACCTGTAAGACCTTCGTTCGTCTTCTGAACACAAATTAAGATATTTTTGATGAACTCTGAAAGCTCTCTGACCCTCCCATAGACAGCAATGGATTTAACATGATCAACGTCCAGAAACATAGCAAGGAAATCAGTGAAATAATCAACATGTCCTCCAACTAATATGCCTGTATGGGTCGTTTCTACAGTAGCTGTGAAATACGACCCATCAGAGCGTGTACTACAATTGTGCCCCTATCGGCAACAGAACATTTGGGTTGGTTTAGCTCAGTTTGTAGAAAGATGCATTAAAAGATGAGATGTGATCATGGGTTCGAACACATTTTCACAAAACCCTATAAATCATGATTTTGCACAATATTTGTAACGGGTAGGTTTAGGAGTGGGTTTGTG
>JAUMHQ010000076.1:8744651-8754959 GCA_032361165.1 Enteromius paludinosus
GGTTTATAAAGGATGAAATAAATGCTTACTAATGCTTAACTAATCATTCATAGTGTGTAGTTATTATAAAGTGTTACTATATGTTTTAATCGCCGCGAGATCAGTGTAACGACAGACGCAATATGACACTGTCGTTATTTTTGCGCCCACTAGAGGCCGCTTTAAAATGCAAATATAGGTCGTAATAAGGTACTTGCAGAAACGACTTATAGAGTCGTTTTTGTTGGAGGACAGGCTGAAATAATCCATGTAACATCAGTGGTTTAACCGTAATTTCACAAAGCTATGTTAACAATTTTTGTGTTCAAGGAAAGCAAAAATAAATGTATTTAAAAATTTGCCTCCTCCGCATTACCCTATAGCACCGTTTCGGAGAGTATCATATACGTAAACAATGTATTCTATTCAGTGTATGTGGATATACTGTTTATGTTGTTTATGCTTTGACCTGATCGACATATTCACATACACACATTGCATATGTTGTTTACGTATGTAATGCTCTCCAAAAAGGGTGAACATTAGGAGACAAATTGTACAGCTGAACATGGATTATTTGAAAGATCTCCTGTAACAATTTAGAATGGGGAACACTTATTCACTATTAACTATCCCTTCTTTTTAATAGTTAAGGTAGTTGTTAAGTTTAGGGATGTAGAATACATCATGTAGGCATTAATATGTGCTTAATTACTACTCAAAATGGCTAATATTCTAGTAATATGCATGGTAATAAGCAACTAGTTAAGAGACCATAAAATAATGTTACCCGATTTCCTTGCTACGTTTCTGAGTCTTGATCTGTAAGGATCCTTGCTGTCTATGCTGTCGGTAAAATGTCTTAATGTGTGTTCTGAAGATGAACAAAGGTCTTACAGGTTTGAAACGACATGAGGGTGAGTAATTAATGACAGAACTTTCATTTTGGGGTAAACTATCCCTATATGTCATTATTGTGGCAGACAGTTAAATCATTAAAAATGCATAATAAAAACTGCTTAATTATTCAATATGGTTAAATGTAGTAATATTTATTCATTCTCTGCTGTCAGTGGCTTGACAAGACACATTGCCTTCAGTAACTGCTGATGCTGGACTCACCAAAGTCAGACAAAACGTAAAAAAAAAGTGCATTTTGCACAAGTGAATGCCAGCATTGCCAGTACAAACACTTTCTCTATGCCATTATGCTTTCGCATTTTCTGTGAGCTTAAATAAAAAGCTATCCTAATTCCTTCTAAGCACTTTTTGCCATTCCTCGCCGTGACTTCCGCGTATAACGTTACAAGGCAAGTTTGCAAAACACTCCTGGAGAAGAACTAAATACCCCTTCACTTTCTTCTCTGATTGGAGTTGTTACGGAAAGACACTGGAAATCCCCACAACAGAATACAGAGCCCACTTAGCAAGAGGAAGAGCGGTAATTACATGCTATGCCACAGTCTGACAAGATGAGGTGTTTATACCTGAAAAAACATGCTGCCAATTATGTTTGCTACCAGGACCAGCCACGTAAACCAGCATGACCTTAACCTCTCTTGAGCGTCCCGCTGAGACATTCACGATAATGCATGCAATATACAGAGCATCAAACCCGTCACACATACCACAACAGGAAAGAGCATAGCTTTTTCCTTTCCTTTGCTATTTCTGTGTTGGAATTATGTTCAGAATCACAGGAAATGCAATCGGAGAGAGCCCGTTTCATAACCTATAGATATAGACTTCCTCCACCATTATCTCGAGTTACTCATACTCTCCTGGCTGTTTTTCTTTCTCTTTCCATATTATTGATGACAGCAGCTCGCTCACGGTTAGTCAGAGCTTTTGACGCTTGACCCTGCTCAGTAGTTGCTCTCTATTCATAGCCACTGATAGCTTTTTGTTTGTTATAACCACCCAATTTATGCCTCTCTGGATAACCGAGAGCATTGATTGACTGACAGAGGGTTCAACGCCGATTGCTGGAGGTGAGGAGTGCCTGTAATGGTTCTGCTCCTCCATGCATTAAAAACTGCAACACATCATCCAAATCACTTCGAATCTCAAATCGCACATTATTAAGTGCTCTGTCTATATGAGGAATCGATGGTATAATAATTGCATTTGTTTTCGGCAAAAATGAAAAAGGTCCATTATGTCTCGGCTCTCGGTGCGATGTTGTGGGCAGATTATAGTACACCGTTCACTCTTTCGGTTTTGTTTTTCCTCTCTTCTGAATGTTCACTAATCGTTCACTTTTGTAGCGCCACATGCAGCTGTCAGATGAACTGAACACATCCTCCTACACTCTAATTGACCCAATCTCAGTTTCTCGTGACAAACAACATGACCCCATGGCCTCTGAAATTACTACTTTGACGGCGAAACCTAAAAAAAGAACTAATTGCTACTTTAATCCACTTATGGACATGGACTCATGAAGTTTGACTTTAATTTCATTGAAACAACATAAAAAGTGGCCAGGATTAGTTTTGGAACAACAGCTCATGAGCTAAATGAACACAAAAGCGAGGGCTCAGAATTCTTCAGAATAATTAACTCATTTTTTGAAGGCCAATGTTTTTTGTGCTTGACTGCAAATCAATGTAATCAATACTGTTGACTACCATAAGGTTAAAGGGTCAGCGGTTTATATCAACGATAAAGCAAACATCTTTTAAAAATCTATTTTAAAACACATATGCCGAGTTCTTAGATATGTACTTTTTGTGTCACGTGGTGTAACCATTACAGTTTTGCTTACACGCAATATTTGTACTTGTCACACAACTTCTGAAACCAAACATCAAAATGTTTGTCAATATATTTTTCGTGGTATTTTTTTTTTTTTGACAAAATCAATAATTGTTAATTACGAATATACAATTATATTTTAGGGAGTTGCACCACATGACATTTTTCAACCTTTCAATTGGTCAAATGATGTGATCATTGACAAGATTTGCCTGAACTTGACACACAGTCATGACTGATGGTATCTATCATATGATACTTCCAGATTTAATTTTTTCGGCATGTTGGTCAAACCAAATGACATTGATTATGCTAACATTGTAACGTTTTAAAATGTTATGTGTGAAATGCATTTTTAATGAGCTTTGAAGAAATTATCAGGTAGGCCAAATACTCAAAAAATTAAATAAACTAAGGTAACTGAAATATGCACTTCTGCACTCATATTCAGCTTTGTGCATAACGCACTTGTTAGTGTGCATGTGTATGTGTGTGTGTTTGTCTTACTGGGACCACCCCTCCACTCCCCCTGGCTGTGTGTCACACTTAACAAGATTAGCCCTGTGGGCTCCTGACACCCCTAACACCCCTGACCGCTCCCGCTGAGCCAATCACCCATGGTCCCATTCACACAAGAAGCCCCCTCTACGCCTCACACGGGGGCCATTCAGATCACAGACCGTACGCATCTTGGTTACCGTCGGAGTCAATATGGAGCTCCTGTCTAACCTCTTAGCCAGAGTGCTTTAACCAAAGTCACCTCTTTAAAGACAGAGGATGATGGGTGATAGATTCTCTAGAGGCCCATGAGGGGCTGCAAACGGTCAGCAGGGCAGTGCTCTAACCATTAACCCTTGAGCGAAACTCACACCTCTCCACAATCACAGCTCGTTACGAGCTATTTCAGGTCAAAAAACTCATACGTCTGACACCAGAGAATCTTTGAATCCCTCCGAGACTCTCGTATCAAAGCGTTCGCTTGTCCGCCGACATGCGTAAAGACGCATCCTCCTGCCCGGCTTTATCCTCCTCTGCGCTGATGTGAAGAGTCGAGCGTAAAATGGAAGCGATTTATTAACGAACCATTAGGGACTGCTTTATAAATGCCCCTTCCCAGCATGCTCGGCGGGTGGTGTGGCCAGGCGGATTAGGCCATGCCGGTTTCGGTGACATGAGAAAGGAAGTTCCCCGCCGTGCATGTGAAGAGCGGCAAGGGAAACACAAAGCAGGGGCCGCCCTTTCCCCCTGCTCGCTACAGGGCCCTGGGTTCCAGGGGCCTCACAATGGGCTGAAGGGACATGAATGAGCTGGCCAGGTCGGTGGCAGTGGAGGTGGCTGGGTGACAGGGTGTGAAAGGGGCCAAGGAAGGAGAATAGCACAATGGGCCAGATAATGAGGTAGATTCCACGGGTCACCAAAGCATTACATTCACCTTCAGAGGTTCACACACACACACAGATACACCCGCATATACCTGAGGGACTCTTCATTCACAAAAAAAAGAGATGGTCGTACGAGCCGAAATAAGTGCTTTGTGGCTCCTCCTTGCCATATCTTTCAGTCTTGTTTATCTGAACAACCTCGCTGCACTGTAACCAAATGCAATAAAAACAAGCAGCGACTTGCAGGCTAGTACCTGCGAAGGAAAAACAACATTTTGGACCGCTTTTCTGCACTGACAGATTGCCATCAGGCTGTTTAGGACAAAGTGTGGCAGATCCAGTTTAACCGACAAATCAGGCCGCAGTCTAAGCATAAGGGGAAGGATTAGCCAAACTGAATGGCTGAAAGAAACTCAAGGCTATCAAATAGCACATGTTCGTGCAGCGCGGTGCAAAATAGCCACATTAAGAGCTTTAGACAGGGGAATTGGCGCTTATAATGCTTTTAGTATGGAGCTTTTGTCATTCCGTTCAGTTCAGGTGATTCCAAAGCGGCCACATTGGAGCCGGGTGTTAAAATGGTTGTCATCCAACCTCCTTCGTCGGCCTACTTCAGATCAGCAATTCACAGTATGTCCGACTCATCAAAATTAGACACGGTCGCTAGGAAGCGCCGGCCGTCGGTATCATCATAATCCTCCTCAGGGACATGAGGAACGAAGCAGAGATGCCCAGACATTGTGCTCTCCGGCTGGAGAGGCCATGAGATAATATGGACAGACAAGATACGCCTCCTCACTCTAGACGGGGCCTTTACAGCGCTCTTAATCTAATTAAGTAAATAACTTTATAAGTGATCACCTCTGTGACAAAACACTACTGAGAAAGCTAATTTGCTCCATCCCTAGTGCAACAGATAATGCTGTTTTATTACACAAAGGTCACAAGGGAAATTAACTTCTCTCCAACAAGCAGATAAAAAGAGAATGCACAGGCACCAGGAATAACAAGTGTATACTGATTACATTCAACCCGGTGAGTCCCAGATGGGTTACAACAAGTGACCTTTCTCTAAGCTCCTACGAAAATGGGATATGCAAACGTCAACTCGCAGACAGCGCATGCGAGCCAGGTGTTTATGGATAAAGTAATAGAGAAAGGCAAGAACCAAAAGGTAGACTGTGGGGATTGTTCATTTGTCAGTGTTTGGCCACTTTTTGAGGAAGAAACGAGAAGTACGATTTTTGTTTTCCCACTGAAAATACCGGAATGAATTGCATGACCGGAGTGAATGCACAACACGTTTTCTGTTCTTGTTGCGTTGAGTTTGGCTGATGTTTAGACTGAGATTAATCCGCTGGACGAAAGCTTTTGTCTTTGTTCAGCTCAGAATGGAAGACTTTAAACACGAAACTCTGCATTTTCTTACTCTCTTTGAGAGATCTGTGAAGATTTTCTCAGCGTTATTGAATAAAATGCTTCAAGTTTGACCGAAACTGCTGATATCAGTGCTTGAAATATATGTATATGTAAATACAAAGGTTCGGGGTCAGTATGAAATTTGAATGTTTTTAAAAAGTATTGTATTCTTATTTGATAAAAACTTTTAAATAACTACTTTGAATGTATTTTTACATTTTTTTGTAGTTATTACTCCAGTCTTCAGTGTCACACGATCCTTCAGAAGTCATTGTAATAATATGGGGCACCAAAAAGGGCTTTAGTATTATCAATGTTGAAAATAGTTATGTTGCATCATTTGTTTTTGAGGAAACCGGATTCTCTGAACAGAATGTTCAAAACAACAGACACTAACTTATTCATTTGCTGTATCCTTGGTAAATTATAGTTATTTTTTTTCCTTTTTTTTTTACTCTAAACTATTAACAAACTAGGTTTATCGGTATGATTATTTGTTTTTTTAAGTTTTTAATAACAAAGATAAATGGAATTTATACTGTATAAAGCCTTTCTGCTTTATTTGCTGATTGTCTTTCTTTAAAGTCTACATGCTGATACTATTTTTAAGAGAAAATTACATTCATATGCTCTGTATCACTGACCAAACCCAGGATTTTCCCATCTGTGTTAGTCAGCCATTTGTAAGGATCAGAAGGCAGATATCATGATCATCATCATCATCTTTATAATCCCGATAGATATTACAAATCTAAATTGAGCTTTTTGGAGACTCCAGATGTGAAACTTTTCAGTGTCGTGACAATATCTCCCTGAACTATTGCATGTTTCAATCAATGCTGGCTGGAGTAAATAAAAAAGCAGGAGGGAAGATTCACCGCCATTGATCGCGGCTCAACACAGACCATGCTGACAATCTAGGGTTTGCGCCAGTAATGTCCGCAGTCATTGACAAAATCAATGAAACTCATCCTTTCAATAGCATCCAATTATTAGCACAAAGTAAAGGCGGCCAACCCTGATAAATCACAAATACTTCATTGAGAAGACACTGACAAGATAAATGTTAATTGAAATGCAAATAGTTCAGCCTTCAAACAAGCTACATCATGACCAGTGAAAGTCAAAAACGAAATTTCCAAACATGAATGATCTGGTGGAGTTTTATTAAATATCAGTTTCATGTAAATCATCCTACTTTAAACCTCCAAAAGACTATAATAATGAGAACATGCTTCTCGAACTACTGCATATGTGCCAACTGTTACCGAGCTGTGATTCTGGCAGGAGTGAAGCAAAATTCCACCCTTCACCACCAGTGATCTTGATAACACACTGCATCTCCCATTCTAATCATCATTAATATCTCATCACGGTGTGTGTTAATTAAAAAAGCTACATGGCTGATGAGTGTTAAATGTGATCTAATGTTCATTGGTTCGGCTCGTCCCATCTTTAAGTGATTTTATAAATGTGCCAAATGTAATCATGAAGCAGGATGACTTTGTCTGGAAACTTTTTTTTTTTTTGTAACAAACTATTAAGCTACACCGAAGAACATCATCATTATCGTCTACACATGCTTTGAAAAAATATTTGACCTACACAGCTATAATGTCAGATCTTCAACTTAATTAATATCTAAAAGTCAGATTTGGAGTTTAATTGTTACTTATCCAGAAAGCAAAATTAGGACATAAATACACATTTATGCAGAGAGGACTAGGAGACATTCGCCCATTTCTTTGAATGGTATTGATAAACTATATATATATATATATATATATATATATATAAATTATGGGCGATTGTCCCTCTAGATGTGCACAAGGTCTTCATGTGACTCATTTAAGTAATCAGACATTTGTAGGTACCTAATCATTGACAAGTGTTTTGTGGAAGTATACAAGAATAATCATTGCTGTATTTTATTTATTTTTACACTTTTTTGAATGTATATGTATTGTAATTATTTATGTATTTGGTGTTCAGTCATGTGATTTGGAGCACCTGAATAAAAAGGGTGGCATTTGTCTGATGAAGAGCCTGTGAGCTCGAAACGTTACGTGATATGCGTGATTTGTTTTAAAGTAATAAAGACTTGGATGTTTCTTTGGTCGAGCACCCTTTTTTGAGATTGATGTGCATGCCTTTGGTTCACTGTTGCCTTACATGATTAATGAAACGAAAAGAGAAGACCCCGGTGATAAAAATTAATATACAGTCATAACATTTTAAAAATCACTGGCATATGAGAAAAAAAAAATTACATTCTCCAAAAAAAAAACCCAGTAGTAGACTCAGTGAGACTCCATATCAACAGCATGAAAACAATTCTCCTGCATCTTTGCTAATGTTAAATATAGAGGCACTGTTTGTCTAACATTTTTGGCTAATGAGCCATGAAACAAATTTGCTACTGTTGACCCAGTAATTTTAAGTAATATGGCTATTAAAAGCCATTATGTGTCAGTCAGATGGAACAGAGTGGGGTTGAATTGTTCTCACAGGGGTTTGAAGAGCACTGGTGAATCAGTTCAACTGAAGCAGCCCCGCTGTTAGCGCTGTGTGATAACCTGACTGAAGGTGTGCAGTATGACCAGGGCTGGAACACACGTTAGGGAAAAAAGCGAGCCACCTAGATCACTGGTACCAAGCAGTTCAAAGCAAAAGACAGTTAGACAAATAACAATTCATTAATTTTAAATGTAAGCAACGTGAAATATTATGTACGCATTTACCATATTCTTCTCCTGATTCTCCCTCGAGAACCGTCTGACGTTCCAAGAACTAATTCCCTTCCATATGCATGAACCTCGACCACACACGCACATCCATACACGCACTAATATCCTCCCAGAACTCATTAATACAGTGTTGTGGATGACTGCTCTACAGGGCCTGACTTAGAATCAGTGGAAGGCAAGAAAATCAGATTAAACAATTAGTGTCAATTAGCCCCGGCCAAATCATTCCACAAACAATTGGTCTCTAGTGCCCCGCTTAATTACGAGCGACTCTCAGCGCCTTATCAAGAGCCTCGTCTGGCCCGTGATTCATGTCCGACTCTCCACTGTCCCGCAGGCACCATCAATTATCCTCCTGTAAACAAATCCTTGATAATAAATGGCATGCCTTGCCGAGCTCTATTAGCATAGCCTTATTTATGCCCGCGCGCTAGTCCCACTGCAAAACTGCTAGTGATCATGAGGCCCTCCTGATTAGAGAGGGCCGGACATTGGGGGGAAACTGTGAAACGATGAGGATGTTAATAGAAATGCCAGACGAAGTGATGTAGTGCACTTGTTTGTCAGGGTTTTTTTTTTTTTGTTCAGCTATCAAAGTGATAAAGTCGCTTGCGATATTAAAGATTTCAAAGTGATTCTATTTATGGAAGTTCTTCAACTGTGAAGACTTTTATGACAGAAAGTTTGACCTTTATTAAGACTAACAAATAAAGGTCAAATTAAAATTGCCTTGTAATTTTTTCTACTGCATCTTCAGCGTTTTTTTATATGTTATTAGAGTTATTGTTTTTGCTTCGTCCCACATTCTTTTTCTTACTGATGTAGTTTTACTGAGCCAGCACATAAAAATCCATTTTCAAAATCATATTCTTGCCTTATCCAGATTGACTAGGGTAGGCCTACAATAATGATTTTGAGCTGTCGGGTCGGATTTCACGCGGAAACAGCTTACGTCTTTGTCTATTTACGCCGTGTCTGTAATAAAAACATGGTACACTGTGTGGTTTGCAACTGCAGTAAATAGTGTTGTTGTGTATACTTTGAAGTAATAGTAGAAGTTGGTCACTTGTAAATCGTTAACCTTTGTGGAACAGGGTAAAGTGCCAAAGATTCATCCGATGAGTTGTTTTTTCTGAACTGCTTGAAATGTGTGAAAGAACTGTTTCGACATGCCATTTTATGCATAAGCACTGCAAACTAACGTTAAAGGAGTCATACGAAGCCAATTTTTTTTCACAAGCTAATATGATTCTTTAGGGTCTTATTAAAGGAAAGTTTGTAAAATAGTTTGTTTCAAAATTTCTCATAGATACTGTAAAAAAAAAACTCGCTCATTTTACCCTGTTAAAAACAGCTCTTTAGAAAACACTCTGTTCTGTGTACTTCCCCTTTAAATCTTCACGAGCTCTGGTAAGACACCAGTTCAGTCACGCTGCTGTCAATCAACTATTGTGGGAGTGGCCTCTGTCTGTGTGATGCCACACCGACATGCATTTGAGAATGGCTTGATTTCAGAAGGGGCAACTTATTTTTATTAAATTAAAAGAAAGCCACACCCAACACACATTTTAGTCCAAACAGCTTGAAAAAGTGCATGTGGCACCGGACGACCCCTTTAAATAGTTAATGCAAGTAACATGCAAATTTATTTTCAACCACAGATGGCCATAGAGTAGCCAAAGTTTTGTCATGCAGCTCTAAATTGTACATTTTAAAAACAAAAATATTATCTAAATGTGTGGAATATCAAAAACTAGTCTATTCCAATATCTGTGAGTTGAACATTTATATTAAATAAATCCAAGCCTTATGACAGTGCAGATAGATCCAGATAAATTAAAACAATTAATTTTTTTATATTTTTAGAAATAGTGTATCAATCAACTTATTTATTTAAGTTGTTTGATGTAAGTATTAAATGATTAAAATTTATGTATTATACTATATACAGTGGCGGTTCTACACGGAGGCCTAGGGAGGCCCGTGCCTCTGTAGACATGTCCCTGGCCACCCCTGTGCTGACC
>JAUMHQ010000076.1:8755059-8771071 GCA_032361165.1 Enteromius paludinosus
GCCTATTCAATCACGCAGTGATAACTGCAACAGTCATTGGCCGCTGCAGTGGTTTAAGATTAAACCAATCGGCTTAACGCCGTCTACAGCGAGCCAATGGCTGTGGCTCCACCGAAGCTCGCCTGAGGGGGCGTGGCAGCATATATATAAGCGGGCAGCGCACAGCCGGCTTCAGGTTACTTCGGCTGAAGCGACGAACGCTTGCAGCACGGCAAGGGACGCAGTACTCGTTCCCGTGTCTCAGACCTGTACGTTCCCTTTCGACACTTCACTCGTACTGCGTCTGCTAAGACGTTATGGGAACCCAGAACAATCCCGCTGTGCTGTAAGCGTAGAACAACCAAAGCCTGACAGCGGACCTAGGGGAAACTCGAGGTTTGTTGTCATTTTTTAATGTGCCTCTCTGGTTAAACACTGGCCTCTTCTTGGCCCCCCTAGTAAAATTTTTCTAGAACCGCCACTGACTATATATATATAATATAATATATATAGTATAATATCTGTAGGCAATATCTGTAGGCAAATTGCCTACAGAAACACATATGTGTGAAGGCTACCCTTCCGTGTCATGTTTTACCCGTCATGCACTCACATCAAATGTGGGGAGGAGCGTTTTATCTATTACTGTTATTTCATTCCAGCACGATACAATGCTGCATACCATTCCTCACAATATAAAACCGGCCAACACCCAAACCGACACTGATTCTTTGATGTACAGTGTAACCATGACAAAAAGCACGCACAATCTCACCCCCCCCCCACACACACACACACACACATAAATACACGTGTTGCAGGGGGAGACAGCAGGCGAGATGACATGTTAAATTACCCTAGTGATGTATGGTTTAATGAACCCCCTTGTGTTGATCATGCTCCACATTAATCAGCCGGCTCCAGCAGATTCCCTTATTTTCTCAATGCTCCCCTGATAAACTGCAATTTCATTTAACCTTGGACAGCAACTTTAATAGCTTCCACAGGACAACTGTCAATACTTGCCTGGGTATACTGTGATTAAATTGCATGGCGAGAAGACTGTCCCGACTTCCTTTATCAAGCCCCTCCTTCGTCCCTCCGTTCAACCATTCTCTCATTTTTACTTCTTCCTCAGTGTGATTTTTTCCTTAAGGCCAGAAAGCAAATAAACATGGATTTTTGAATGCAAAGGTGGACAGTTTAAGCACAGAAAGAAAGATTTCTAAACTGCAAAAAGGATTTTTGAATCAAAATGTATGCAGCATTTTTGTTCGAAATTATTTTTCAGATAAAACAATGCGGAGAACATCCAGGTGATGCAAAATCTGGCATCTGATGGTCTGGGATTTGAACCAGCAATGTTCCTGAGGTCTCAGAGGCATCTTTCTGGTCAGCGCCTGGGGGGAAAAAATTACATCTGAACATACATTGGACACATCACAAAATGCTATAGCAAGATAAATCTATAGCTCTTGTTTTTTTTTTAGGCTATTTAGATTTAGTTTTTCGAGTGCACGAAGATGTTTTTGTTGCAATGACATGCAGACACATATCTCTAGAGCACTGCAGGTGCCTGCTGACCTCAGCACAGTTCCAGCGCCTTTCTGTCTGTGACATCTAAATTCTCTTCGTGTCAACTGAGCACAAATTATAAGCCAAGAGACATCAGCTGACTGATTAAAAACAAGTGTCAGGCTATGGAAGGACAAAGGAATGTCTGCGAATACAAAAAATAATCAATAAGCCTCCCTCTCTGAGTGAGCGGTGTATAAAGTAGAACACACAGGGCATCAACTAGCCTAAAACATCGTCAAAACATAATAAACACAGTTTAAATGTAATGATTAAGATGATCAGTCAATGATTGAATATGTATTATGTTATGCAGCGGTGCCAAAATTCTTAGAACACTTGACAGATTTTTTGTCTTCATAACGTGATTTCATTTTATAATGTTCATTGCAGATGGCTGCAGAAAATTTCAGATGAAGTGAATCATACTAATTTTATCCACCATGCAGCAATCCCAGCAGCACATTTCTCTACTGTATATTTCCTGAGAACGGTAATGTTATCCCATGCCTTCTGCAACTCAAGCCAAACGACTTTCTTTTCAGCGTACAATAGATCTGTTCAGTTTAGTTCAGCTGTGATCATAAATCTTTTTGATCTTTCATTCAAGCAATTCACACAATTCGAACCTATCATTAAAGTAAAACAATTGAAAATGGGGGGAAATTTTGTGATGAAATAAATGTTTTTCTCCAATACTTGTTGACCATAATTATTGGCACCCCTAGAGTTTTTTAATGAGTAAAATATCTCTGAAGAATATTCCCATTCATATTCACTATTTTGAGCACTCCAGGATGATTATGGACATGAAATTATCCAGCCCTGGCTTCTTGTTTCACAGAAATATATATATATATATATATATGTAGGAGGGAAAACAAAGCCTTTCCCTTAATCATCAACACAATGAGAAAAAAACCAAAAAGTATTTTTATGATGTGCAGCAAAAGATAATTGAGCTTCACCAATTAGTGAAGTGGCTTTAAGAAAAAAAAACAGAGAAGTGGAAATGACCATTTCCACCGAGTTTCCAATCAACATAAAATGTTACGAAGCTGTCTGGAAGAGGACGTGTGTC
This sequence comes from Enteromius paludinosus, assembly GCA_032361165.1. Lineage (NCBI taxonomy): Eukaryota > Metazoa > Chordata > Actinopteri > Cypriniformes > Cyprinidae > Enteromius > Enteromius paludinosus. The sequence goes on from JAUMHQ010000076.1 coordinate 8,757,695, forward strand.
TCTGATTAACTAGCCGAGTAGACAAATGTTTATTCATATTATTAGATAATGTCCAAATATTTTTGATATATTACATCTGAGGGGAAGAAGAAAGGATGTGATGTTCAGGTAACTACAGTAATTATCAAAGTGGGAAGTAATGCCCTCTGGGGGCATGGGGGGATTGTTAACAACACAGACAAGGGTTGAAAAAAAAGAAAAAGAAAATATAATAATTTCCTTCAAAATCTCATGTCACATATAACGTTCTGCAAAACAATAGCCTAAGCTTCAAAACACTTTTTTCTTACTGCTGAAAATGATATGGTCGAATCTGTTTTCTCTCAGGTACATGCAGTGTAAGCTTCACAGTGAACATTATCATGCTCGTCAAATATCCCAGGTATTTTGAGCTTTCTATTTTGAATCTATCAGTACTTTTTTACTTAAGTGCATAAAAAACAAGTACTTTTGTACTTTCACTCAGGTCAAATTGAAAAAGGAGTACTTTTCATTTTTTATTGTATGTATCTGTACTTTCTCTGAAGTACTTGATTTGTCTACTACTTCCACCTCTGCAGGACTGGAACTACAAATGGTCCTGGATATCTTGTTTAGACACATGGCATCATGGATTCTATCAAATGCCAACAGATAAAAATCAATAATCCACTGGGACAATAATCCAAAATAAACACAAGAATTAGTCACTGAGCACAGAATGAAGCTTTTGCCACGGCTGTCCCAGTCCTCTGACCTGAACCCTGCAGAAAATGAGCGAGGTGAACAAGAGAGGAGAAGCACCATCATGGAGCTGGTTTTCTGAAGGGTCTGGAGTGATTCTGGATGAAGAAACGGTCTCTTTTCTATTATCAGGTGTTCTCCGAACTCTTCAGGCATTACAGGGGAAAACTCAGAGCTGTTATCTTGGGGAAAGGACGTAGCAATAATTGGGTGCCAATAATTGTGGCCAACATGTATTAGAGAAAAACATTTATTCACAGTCACCTTTGATCAGATTTACCAAGGGTGCCAATATTAGTGGAGGGCACTGTATATAAATATTTGTTTTTACAAGTTAGGTTTATATATTAAAAATATTTATATATGATATTAATTATATGAATAAAAACATGTAAATATCTTCAAAATAGTTGCTGTATGTGTGTGTATTTATATTAAAAAAAACTTTTATTTTGGATGTGATTAATCGCGATAAATCAATTGACAGCACTATTTAAAATACTTTATAACATGATAATAAACATGTTTATAACTTGATAGAACCTAAAGTGTATCATTCTGGATGATGTGATTGTCTAATAGGTCAACGAAACACTTGAGAAAGTTGAACTAACTAAAGGAAACCCAGTGATAATGATGCAGTGCCTCTCTCAGAATGAGTTTCCTAACTTAAATGTTTTGACACAGCAACAAAAGAAAAAAAGAAGTTGCTATTGTGTCACCGCACTGACATAATGAGGTAGGCAAATACTTGTCTCTCCGCCCTGTCTCTCCCCTGTCCCTTCCCTCTCTTTCTGTAGTGGTGACAGGCACACGCTCTGGTCTCCATTATGGCCGTGGATGGACAGAATGGGCAGTTGTGGATAATTACTGAAACTGTAGGAGTCAGGGCTGACTCTCAGCACTTTACTCAGTGCCACTGGCTCTAGTGCTGTCCCTCACGCTGACAAACTTGCACACACCCACTGGAGTAATGTAGGGGACAGTCAGAACAGGCTGAGAAATAGACTGTGTGTTAAATAATTGTGATGGTTTAATTGGATTTGTGATCAGTTGGGTTCATTCTAATGGGATCATGACAAAATATGAATATTTTGTCTATGTGTTGGACGGGTGAACTTGTGTGATTCAAAATGTTCTAAATTGAACAATAATAATCAGATTGTGTATCATCGTTGTACACTGTGTATATTGTTACTTTAAAGGTGCAATCACTTTTTCCTCAATAAAATAATAAAATACCATTAGTCACTGTAGAAGATAAATCTATACAATTTTACAGACATTTCTGTTCATTCTAAAACACAGTGTAAAAGAAAAAATACAACCTGGTAAATCACACGTAAAAAATAAATAAAGAACATTTCTTAAAATGATACAGTATATTGTGCCCTATTTTTACAGATTTGTTATATTAAACTTTATTTCTTTTTTTTTCTTATTTCTTCTTAATGAACAATATTTGAATTAAATCAAATGAATTGTTATGCATGATTAAAAATTTAGAGGAAAGCATAAAAAAGTGCTTAAATCTGCTCGTTCTTATACTCATTTATTTACACTGTATTTACTTTCAAACTTGTTTACTTACTCAGCAATATTCTTTGATTAAATTATACATATTATATTATTCTTGATGTAATTACGCATGATTTGTCAGGCTGACATTCTTATCGTATTTTCTTCATATACTGTACGTGGTGAATATTTCCCTTCATGACACGCACACATCAGCTCAGTTAACTGTTTGCAAACTTGAAAGCATTTTTTTCCCTTTTGTGTCTTAATCTTACAAACATCAAATCTTCCCTAATTAACTAGACTAACCTATACCTTAAAGGATGAGAAAGCCTTTTAGAAAGAAGCAACACCCCTCTATCCAACACACACACACACACACACATAAACTGCTACCCATCCCTCCCAGCCAAAGGGGCTCCCATCCAGGCTGACAATAACCCAGTGGCAGCTGGTCGATCGATACCCGACAAAAGCTCGGAGGTTGGGGCAGTCAAAAGATTGTTAACTAGCCATTTCATCTCACAGACATTTAGATGATTGTTCGTGCTTCACTGCACTCCTTCAGTGAGGGCTGCTGCCACACCTGTGCAGGGCCTTTACAAAGCCTGCTTACCCGATCCTGATGACCTCACTGTGGCCAGCAAATAGCCTGACACAAAAGCACTGCTCCTCAGAAGGCATCATACTTAACTGCGTTTACATGCATGGCTGAACCAACACAAGCCATATAGATACTGTATTTGCCAATACCATAATGTTGTTAAACTACTATTTTATTAGAGTGGCTTAATTTGTTTATTTATTTATTTTATTTTATTTTTTTATTTAGTATTAATATATCATTTCTCTCTATATCTTATTTAAATAGCCATTTATTTAGTATTAAATTACTATTTATTTTTAAATAATTATTTATTTAGTTTAAATGTATCATTTATTTTCTATCCATCTATCTGTTTTTCTATCTATCTATGATCTGTCTGTCTTATTTGCTTGTTTTTATTGATGCATTATACATTTATTTATTTACTTACAATTTATTTTCCTCTATCTTATTTGTTGAGTATACATTTACAATTTATTTTGACTACCTTATTTAAATATTTATTGAATTGTTTATTTATTAAGTATAAATGTGTCATTTATTTTTTCTATCTATTTATTTATCTATGATCTTATTTGTTTGTTTTGTAATGAGGTATTATACATTTAATTATTTATTTACTTACTTGCTTACTCTTAGCACTTTTCTTTTTGACAGTTGAGTCTGTGGGATTACAATCCTGCTCCAAATATATGTAATTTTGCTTGTCTTCCAGTTCATTTCATTTCAGATATTCATCAGACATTTCTATCCAAAAGATTAACTTCTGAAACGTTAAAACACCCCTTTAACCCCAAAATTAGATTTTATGATTAAAACAAGTCCCTTGGGTCCCAGCAAGAGCTGACCCTGTTGTCATATTTAAAATGTAAGAAAATTTGCATCTGTCATTCAGTTAAGTACATTGGCTCCAGTGCACTGTGGTACATTAGCATGTGATTTGTTGGTTAATTAGAGGGCTTATGATAATGATAATGACCACATAGCCCATGATGCCACATTTCCAGGTGTTTAGCTTTGGTGATTAGCCGCTGGATGCCTCCTCCCCCATCTAGTGTCCACACAACACTGATTAAAGCAAGAAGAATGAGTTATTGGACACGGGACACTCACAAGCAGCATACGCTGGTGTATGTCATATGACAAACACCACCTTATCTGGTTAGTGTGAATTCATTAATTACCCAAAGCAGCTGCTATTCATTGCCAACAGGGTGTTTTAAATATACATTATAAATGTGCTTTTTGCAGGACTAACCTGTGTGTGTGTGTGTGTGTGTGAGCCTTCTGCTTAAACGCTGCGCACTTGTCCTCTAGTAGTGATCATATGTCAGCGTTTACACTCCTGTGATCATGTCTATGGTTGTGTGATCCAGCAAAAAGTCAGCACATGGTCCAAGGCCCTGCTCTAGTAGTTCAATGGGGTTGTGGGACGTGGGCCGAGGGGATGGGGTTGGGGCTGGGATGTGGATGTGGACTGGCGCTCTCTGAGGTTCATCCAGGCAGAGCCAGGCTTCCTGCTCCTCCTTTGTCACACCATTTGTGCTCTTGTGTCTCGGGCTCCACTGCCCTAGCCTCACTTGGCAGCCCTGCACACACAGGGACATCTGGTCTCTCTGTCCCACCTCCTGCTGAAAAGAAAGAGTCCGGCCATGGACCCACATTCATATGATATTGTACAAAAGCATTACATTGAGCTATAGCAATAGTTCATAACGCTTGAAATAATTTGTCTCGCAAGTAAGAGAGAGAGAGAGAATTCATAAAACATACAATTATTTGTTATATATGAATATGTGACCCTGAACCCCTAAAGCAGTTGAAAGTAACACGGGTTTATTTTGGCCAACAATATATTGTATGGTTCAAAAATATAGATTTTTCTTTTATGCCAAAATCCATTAGGGTTTTAAGCAAAGATCATGTTCCATGAAGATATTTAGTAAATTTCCCTACTGAAAGTATATCAAAATTAGTTTCTTTCTTTTTTTATTAGTAATATGCATTGCTAGGAACTCCCTTTGAACAACATTAAATGCACAATCTCAATATTCTTATTTATTTATTTATTTTTTGCATCTTCAGATTACAGTTTTTCAAATAGTAATCTTGTATAATTTTGGCCAAATATTGTCCCATCCTAACAAACCATAAATCAAAGCTTCAAAACTTTTAAATCAAACTTCAAACCCTTAGGACTGGTTTTGTGGTCCGTGGAGACATATACTGCATGTAAAATGATAATTAAATAGTAAACTATAGAAAATGAGTTAGTTAAAAACCTGTAATACAGATTCTTTGCAAATAAACTCTAAGTACTTCTTTAGGCTTATTTAACAACCGATTGTGACTTTCGAAATAAATAAATAAATAGAAACTTCCATCAAAATAATCAATCGTTTATTTGCTTATTTTATTTCTTTCTCCTACTTTTTTTTTTTAACTCGATGCTTTCAACGTTGTCCTAAATCTTTATTACTAGTTTCGAATTCCGGCAATTAGTCTACTGATGTTTCGCAGGACTCGTACAGGTAGACCACCAGATTATCAGTTTTCCTGGATAATCATAAGATTAAAGAGGAAAGTGCTCCCACCATCTCCGGGACACAGCCGCTGACTTCCCCTCTTTTCTTTTCGCAAAATTATTGAGAGCACGCAATATTAAACCCATTTTGTTCGTGCGCACTGGGCCAGAATAACGCGATGATTAGGGCCACGAATGGGACAGGTTTCTTCAGCTTGATTTCATGACGGTAATGTAGCCCATGCATGGGAGAAGAAAGGCAGAGATGGGGACATCTGTTCAATACAGGCCAAAAAGAACCTCGGTGGCCTGTATGGCATCTTGGGAAAGAAAGCAACAGGATATTACATCCGCTTTGTTGTGTTTTTTGACTGATTTTATTGTCATTTTAAATTTGATTTCGTGAATTTATTTAATTGCTTTACTTACAGTATTAAACCTCTGATATGAATTAGATTCACAAAACCACGAATTACATTTTTTTGGCCAAGTATAGATTCTAATCTTTTCTCATTTTTGAAATCATCAATTTAAAAGTGATAAAATAGTGAAATGTGTTTTCTGTAGTATTGTTTAAAAAAACACACGCTGTTGCTGCGCTTCCACCTCATCCTCTCTGGCGCATCTCTCGCGCTGTCTTGTCAGAGGACACGAACACATGTTTTGATTACACCACCGGTGGCCGAGCGGCTCCTCCGTTATTCGTAATTAAACTCAATTCCCAAAGTAACATTTATCTTCCAGGGTCTGCGCGTTCACTGTGCGCGAGCGCCACTGCCTTCTGCTGTGCGAGAGGAGACGCGCGCGGGGTCAATCAATAAAGCGAGGACGCAGACACGGTATGTGCATCATACATCTGTTGCAATCAAACAATGCTACAGTTTATGGGACATTTGCTTGTGTGTGTGTGTGTGTGTGTCTGACATTTGTATTTTAGAACGGGTTGCGCGTGCACGTTGAGCTATGGAAATGCATTGCCGTGAAGTTTCACCACTTTATTTATTTGTCTGTTAGTCTTTAGATGCTGATTTTTTTTTTTAACTCTGCACTAAAAAGTATTTTAGTGTAGAGCAGAGATTCATTAGTTGATGGGTTTTCTTTTTATTCCCATATCAAAATCTCACCACCAGCAGTCTTTAAATCATCTGAGAGAAAAGTTCAGTTATTTTGACATGCTGGATGTTTGACACGAAAGCTGTCCGTTTGATTATTTACATTTATTTTTATATTAATTCTGTAGAATTAACTTTACATTTAAATTTTGCGCAAATCAGCCTATTACTTTTTTTTTCCCGGTGTGACTAGTTTTTTTTTTTTTTTGCGTATTTTTCTTACTCTCAGTTTTGAGCTCAATTGCTTCTTGTTCTTTAAATTAGAACGACTAAGCACTGCCAAGGAAACAACAGAACTGTTGTGCGAATCGAAGAAACAGAGAAATGAATCTGATCAGCCATCTATCACTTCCCGCAATAAAGGAGGCGACACGGAGGAGGCAGATGATTTGATGAATAATCTTCGGTCGTTTTAATTAACTTTTTGCTGTCCTATAATGACCAAGTTGGTCAACGGAGCCGGTCAATAAGAATGTTAATATCAAACAAATAAAACTTCTCATGATTAAAAACCTCCTGCTTTATTAAATTTGAAATTCAAATGAAATTTATGCCTCCAGTCCACGGCGCATGTAAATAGAGTAGCCAGGGCTACATCATTATCCTGAGAGCATTTCTGCATTCATCGTCCTGATATCAATAGCCCGCCACTTTATTGCTGTTGAGAGTTAACAGAACACAAAAGCCACATTGCACCTTGTAAAGACGTTTACATGCATTATGTGAAATGATTTTTTATACTGATCAACAAGTTCACGGAGTTAACGCTCACAATTCGTAATGCATACGTAATAATAACAAAACGTCAGAAAACACGCCAGTCCTGCGTAAAACGCTGTGTGTGTTACTGTACTTGAGTGTGTGTGTGTGTGTGTGTGTTATTAAGGAGACAGCGAAACAAATAGATGATATGTTATAGCCTAACGTTAAGGGAGTAGCCTTTATTGATTTCGTTAATTTGTGCATTTACATTTTTAAATAAATCGACCCACAATGCACGCTTGTTTAAATAATTTAAACTTTTAATTTGAACTAAAGGAACGTGTTAATTTTCGAAACATTACGTAGCCTAACAGTTAAAATTGTTTTAGACAATAACAATAAAACTAACCTGTTCGTTTTGTCTTCTTGGCCTGTACAACATCATTTCTTTACAGTAGTTTATGGGAATTCTACAAAACAACCTGTAAGACAATGACAACGTGATATAAGATATGTGAGAAAAAAGCGATGTGATGTACAATTTTTCCATTATTTCAACTTGTAGCACACACAGCCTAATAATGATGATAATAATAATAATGATAATAATAATAATAATAAGAATAATTCATAACAGATCAGGGGGTCCAGTAACCTCGTTAACCTCTTTATACAAAAGAATAGAAAAGTTTTCCCTAAAACTTCCAGTCCTACTCATTTAACTCGAGTTTTATTATGAGGGGGGTGTTGGAAGGGGTGGAGATCTTGTCTGAAGTGCTCTATCGATGACCTCACGCTAGAATGTGGCCGCGTGAAGGTACGGCTCTTCCTGATTGGTCGCCCGTGTCACAGCGGCACTTCAAAGCCGTGAGAGGAGCTACAATTGTGCTGGAATGGGCGGACCACATCATTGTATTGCACACCTCTAAAAAAACAGTGCTCTGATTCATAAATATAAAAAGATCCTCTGAGGAGGGCACTTTTGTGATGGCAACTTCACTTCTAGGGGTGAGTCTAAGGAGTTTCGTGCTGGTTTAATTAGTTTCCTTTATTGTCCTGCCGTGGGGATTAAAATTTCTTGGGTCAGCCGGGGAGAGAGTCACTTGATTATGTTTTAAGCGAGAGAAACGAGCAGGACTTCCATTTCTCAACTACGACATTGTATGTATAACTTATCTTGGTGTTTATATGCTGTGTTTCGCTTATGTTTTGTGTTTGCGAGTGGTTGTGTTTCAGTGGTTAAGATTTCGTCACTGCCATACTTTAGGTCTGCTGGGCTTGCACGATAAAAGGCAGCGAGTTAAAAATGTTCTTCAAACGCACCCGGTTCACAAAGTCTACCATCTTTACTTACCTTCTAACTTCTTTTGTTCCAGGAGGAGCCGAGATTGGGGTCGACTCCTTTAGCCATGTTGGCTGCGACGTGTAACAAAATCGGGAGTCCGAGTCCTTCTCCTTCCTCTATTTCGGATAACTCGTCTTCGTTCGGAAAAGGATTCCACCCGTGGAAACGAGCGACAGCCAGCAGCTGTAGTTTGGGATCCAGTTTATCCTCTTTCGCTCGGAATGGTGGTGGTTTAAGCGACTCTTTCGGCACGAACACTTCCACGGGATCCAGTGCCTTTTCCTTAACTTCTGGTACTTCGTCCAACTCCCACTTCGGAAACGACTACTCCGTTTTCCAGGCGTCGGTTTCCAACAACTCCCAAGAGCCCAGCCACCAGCCCATGTTTATTTCCAAGGTGCACACGTCCGTGGACAGCTTGCAAAGCATTTACCCGAGAATGAGCGTGGCGCATCCCTACGAGTCGTGGTTCAAGTCCTCGCACCCTGGCATACCCACGGGGGATGTGGGCACCACGGGCGCTTCCGCGTGGTGGGACGTGGGGGCCGGCTGGATTGACGTGCAGAATCCGAACGGAGCCGCGCTCCAGACGTCCCTTCATTCCGGTGGGCTGCAGACGTCCTTACACTCTCCTTTGGGGGGATACAACTCAGACTACTCGAGTTTAAGCCACTCTGCCTTTAGCACCAGTGCGTCCCCGCATCTGCTGACCACCGGCCAGCATCTCATGGACGGATTCAAACCCGTGCTCTCCTCGTACCCGGACTCCAGTCCCTCTCCCCTGGGTGGAGCGGGAGGCTCCATGTTGACGGGGGGTCCGGCGGCCTCGCTGGCGGGATCCCCGCGGTCCTCGGCGCGGCGCTACTCGGGCAGAGCGACGTGCGACTGTCCGAACTGTCAAGAGGCGGAGCGCCTGGGTCCAGCCGGCGCGAGCCTCCGCAGAAAAGGGCTACACAGCTGTCACATTCCCGGCTGTGGGAAAGTGTACGGCAAAACGTCGCACCTCAAGGCTCATTTGAGGTGGCACACCGGAGAAAGGCCGTTTGTGTGTAACTGGTTGTTCTGTGGGAAGAGGTTCACGCGCTCCGACGAGCTCCAGCGACATTTACGCACGCACACCGGCGAGAAGCGCTTCGCTTGTCCCGTGTGTAACAAGAGGTTCATGCGGAGCGACCACCTCAGTAAACATGTCAAAACGCACAGTGCCGGGGGCTCGTCGGGGTCGGGCTCTGGGGCGAGTGGAGGGAAACGAGGGAGCGACACCGACAGCGAGCACAGTGTGCCCGGTAGCCCCTCGTGCCACTCACCTGACCTGTTGCAACCTCCCGAGTCCGTCCCGACGACGGGCATGAACGGCCGTGCAAACTCCCTTGATTAATCCCGTTCAAAACGCACGCGCACGAATCTCGAACGGACTAGAAACTCATCTGACGGTTCGCAAAAAGGCTGTGCTGTTCGTTCGGTAACACTTTATAAAAACTTTCGACAATTCCAGTTACAGTTAACAAACGCTATCAGATCGCTAGTTAATGCACATTCAATTCTGAATATCCTGAAACAACACAAACCAAAGTTTCATCTCTTTTTAGCTATTCGAGTGTATATTAACTAATTTTCTGTTAAGCTTACAGTGAAAGTTATTATAAAGCGTCACCTGGGGAAATAACCGTGTGGCCATTTCACTTGGATGTTGTAAAGTGATTCAATTTACGATTAAAATGTAATTTACTATGATTTTGGTCTGCACAGATTCTATGTGACATGAATTTGGTAAAGTAAGGGAATACTGAAAAGGACATCATCTGATATGTGCATTCTGATGGGTATTTGTCGAATAGTCTCATTTTACTTACTGTTGTTATGAAACAGAAAAAAAAAACATGTATTTTACCCATCGGTGAAGTGGCCTGTCATTGCTAACTTTTTGTTTTTCTCAAAACCAAACTGTGGCACTTTATTCATGAACACTACTAAATCCAATTTCGTAAGGATAAATTGCCGTAGTGTTGAATAGACTTCGTTTTTTTGTCATTTACAAGTTCATTTCTTTAATATTCGAAAAGATAGTCTATATATCGCACATTGGTCTTTGTCGAAACTACAGACTACAAATCCTAAGTTTGTATGAAATGTACTTATTTCTTGTTGCTGGAAACGAATGTAAATACTAAAAATAAAATAGAATAGATTAGAAGGTTATTCCACACTGATGTAAAACTTGGGTATGTATTTGTTCAAGATGCACATTTTGAATAGTATTTTTAGTTGCATATATTGATTCTAGTAAATATCCAAAACTGTACGGGAGTGTTTTTTGTGAAGAAAAACGTCATATTTATCCACGAGTTGGACTTGATTTTTTTTTTTTGGAGGTCTGTCATAGACGCACTTTGAAATGATTTGTAAGATTTTAAATTCAGAATTCAGTGTTTAATCACGTTTTCTAATTTATGTAAGCATGCACATGTAAGGTGAGCGTTTATTTCACATCGTTTATTTGAGAAAATTGGCTTTCTAATTTAAGCCACTCAATAAAGTCAACATGGATTCAGCCACAGTGAACGGTCTGCCGTTGATATTACTGCAATGTCCGATTTCTATCTAATAAAATGTGCTCTACACTGCAGGACCTGTTACGCCGTTTCAATACAGATTGTAAAAAAAAAATTACATTTTAAACCATGCAGTTTTTGTGAAACCCACGAAAAGCCGTTTTAGTGAGTTTGTTTGCTACTGTGTAACACATATATATTTTTTTGGGTTGTACACATTCTGTAAAGCAGGCTAGCCTAGATTCCGGAAAATAAATCAAAACTTCTGCAAACATTTTATATGAGATCAAATAAAAGCAAAATGTAAAATTATTTAGCACTCGGATGGTGAATTGAAAAACTTTTTTTTAACTTTATGAAAGACAGCTATACTTTTGCAGTCACTTTAAAACAAAATATCCTGTATAAAACTCAAAGTACCAAATAATACAAACTTTAATAACGTCTTCAGTAGCTGCGAAAACAATTAATGTTCAATGATTTCAGTGTTTTTCCGACGGTGTCTTTCGAAAATAAACATAAGAAGAATATTATCCGTGCATAATCGAATAGAATTAGCTACATGCAAAAAAAAAAAGAAAAAAAAAAAAAAAAGAATTTGACCGTACAAACAAAATGCCAAGCAAAAAGGTAAACATGCGCTTGTCCAGAGAAGAGTTTGTTCACTAAAATTGACCTTAAACAAGTTAGCTTTACTTTGAAAAAAAAAAAGAAAGTTTAATTGAAACATGTCCATAAGGAAAGAGCGACAGCAAAGAATGATGTATAATTGATTTTATAAAAATCGAAAACGCATCTTAACAATAAACAATGCAAAATATGAACAGGAATAACACAAGAACAATACCAGTTACTTTTTGAAAGACAATAAAGTTAAAGCCTGTGCAGGAAAAAAAAAAAGGTCCAACATGTTGGAGGCTCAAATTACGAGCAAATTGCGCCCCCATGCGACGAGAATATATAAACAAAAACAATACTCACATTCAAAGGGTTTATGCCACTGTACAAATGCATACAATATTCAAAACATTTCTCAAAAGTGCCGTAATTTTCTGTTAAAGCAGATACGTATCGGTGGGAAAGTATCAAGGGATTTTTACTGTACATTGTTTTATGTACAATAAAATAACACTACTAAAATATTTACAATGCTCTGTATATGACATACAATATTTGTATATAAAAACTAAGAAAAATAAATCTATAGATATAAAATATCTCTTATATATCTCTCTCTCTATATAGATATATAAAATAATAGTATCTTTCATTGTAATGAATTATCAATTTTCCCACTTTTTGGTTTGTTTCTGGAGTCCGAATATTTAAATGCTTCTTAAGCTTTTCATCACTCATATCTAAGGGATCCCCCTTTTTACATTAAAAGTCATTTAGTCCAAAAACAAACTGAATATTTAGTGATAGAAGAGATTTCAATTTAATTTAAGATTAACTGCACCATTTAATCATTTCACTTTGCCCTTTATTTTAGATATACAACCACTAGAATAAATCAAAGGGAGTTTCAGTTAGTGAGCAGACACTTGTGCATTCACTAGAGCATAGTAGGCCCCTTGTTTGTCCATGAGTTGGGCATGCGTTCCCTGCTCAACCACCTTGCCGTTCTGAACAACCACGATGATGTCAGCATTATAAATAGTGGTCAAGCGATGGGCGATGACGATACATGTGCGGCCTTGTCGAGCGTCATCAAGGGCCTTCTGCACAATCTGTGTAACAGGAAAGAAAGAAGTGACCAAAACTTTAAACTAGAGGTAGCAACACTTTATGAATGGGATCCCTTAGGTATAAGTTTCTTTACTAAATGTAAAAAGACACTCAGAGGGGTATGTAGACTGTACATATAGAATTTTAAAAGGTATTCCTTACAAGCTTACAGTATCAGAGGCACACAAGTTTAAACTATCAAGAGTGCCACCTGCTGGTTGCAGACAGAAATGCATACAGTCCATTCAGCGTTAAAAAAGAAACCGTATTAATAAAATAATTTTAGCTTTATTTATAAAACACAGAGCCTGTACAAACCTTCTCGCTCTCAGTGTCGAGTGCAGATGTGGCCTCGTCCAGCAGAAGAAGTTTGGGACTGCGGACCAGAGCTCGAGCGATGGCTATCCTTTGCTTCTGACCTCCAGACAGCTGAGCGCCTTTATCTCCAACTCGAGTGTTATATTTCTGAAAGGATATTATATATGTATATAGATTATGAAATTAGAATTCATAATATAATATAATATAATATAATATAACATAACATAATATAAAATAATATAATA
>JAUMHQ010000076.1:8778716-8788988 GCA_032361165.1 Enteromius paludinosus
GTTATGTTATGTTATGTTATGTTATGTTATGTTATGTTATGTTATGTTATGTTATGTTATGTTATGTTATGTTATGGCCGATAAAGTTCACAGGAGCCAACTCTGTCTAAACTAAAAAACAAATTAATTTTGTTATGGCCAAAAATTTTTACTTATTCATTTTATGCTACGGACACTGACACAGGAGCAATATTAAAATCTACTTTATTAAAAAAAAGATTAATTTTATGTTATGGCCGATAACCAATCCAGTACCGATAATTAAAAAACTATTTAGCTTAAATTAAAAACATTTAGGGGCTGAACTGAGTCAAAACCTTTAAAGTACAGTACAGTACAGTAAAGTACAGTACAGTACTCACATCTGGTAGTTTGGAAATGAAATCATAGGCATTGGCCTCTTTAATGGCTCTTTCAATATCCTCATCGGTGGCGTCTTCACGGCCATAGCGTATATTCTCAGCGATAGTGGTTCCAAAAAGAACAGGTTCCTGACTCACGATACCCATTTTCTCCCTCAGCCAGCATACATTCAGAGTGCGGATATCATGACCATCCAGAGTCACCTGCAGTTGTACACAATTCATAAAATAAACAGCTCTTCTTTCCTGAGACTGACTGAATTCCATCATATTGCGTGTGACGTGAAGTATTAAAAGAATGCAGCTTTAACTGAGAGGTGAAATGATTCATGGTTTCTCATTAGTCAGTGTTACCTCTCCTGCGTCAGGGTCATAGAAGCGCTGCAGAAGCTGAATCGTTGTGCTTTTCCCACAGCCGCTGGCTCCAACCAATGCAATGGTCTTTCCGTGAGGGATTTTCAGACTCACCCCCTGTAAAATCTGCACAGGGACACATTCTCGGTATAATTTCTATAGATGCCTAATACAGCACTACCATATTGGTCATAAGTCAACGTTACAGACTTAAATGACTCACCTAATGTTGTTCCAAGTCCATAAGACAATCATTTCTTTTTTAATTTAATATTTTTAATAAAATCCCAAAGCTTTCTGACCATGCATAGCACCAATGTTCAAGGCCCAGAAAGGTAGTAAAGACTAGTATTGAGGATAGTATGTAATATCGGTGGTTTAATCTTAATGTTACAAAGCTACTTATTGTGCACAAAAAAAACATTTTGAACATATTGAACTATTTTGACAATGTTCTTGCTACCTTTCTGGGTCTTGAACATAGTAATTGCATAGCTGTCTATGCAGGGTCTGAAAGCTCTCGGATTCAATTAAAAATGTCATCAAAAACAAAGGTCTTACGGTTTGGAACGACGCGGTGAATAAACAATGACTATAAATTGATCAGTATTAGTCAGTAATGTATATCTCTACACACATTATTGATATTTATGATAATGAGTCTTTTTGTGCATGCCTTATTCTTTCAATTTTACATTTAAATGATCTTTGCCCCCCTCTAATGCTCAGTTTGAGTTAAGCTAATCTTTAAAAGCATTATTTTTATTTTCATGTATACAACAGTTACAATTATTAAAGCTACTAATTAAGCTAAAAACTTAATTAATTGAGTAATAATATCAACAAATGCAATGGGTAGTATCAATAAAGTTCCTGAAAGGTGGAAAAACACGCAACTCTACCTTCACATCTTTTCTGGAGGGATAGCTGAAGTGGATGTTCTTGAACTCAATATCTCCTTTCACTTGATCTGGCATGTGACCTTCTTTTGAACTGCTGTCAATGGGACGCTCCTGCATCGGGTAACAGAATAATGAATATGTGTATAAATATAACAAATATGAATTTCATTATAAAGAATGAAGACAGACTGAATGTTGGTACCATGTCAATTGTTTTGTAGATCTCATAAGCAGCACCCCGGGCCTTAGCGATGCTCTCCAGGTTTGGAGCTCCTTGACCCAAAGAGAATGAGCCAATCATCACAGAGAAGAAAACCTGTGTTCAAAAGTAGCAAAGCAATTAGTTAATTAGTTTTGCTGTGACTTTATTCAGAAACAGATGAATAAAAACAACTTTCCCAAACTTACAGTGAGAACCTTTCCAATAGAATAATTCTCTGGCTCGTCCACAGAGAGTTTTGTCCCGTACCAAAACGCCAGAGCGTAAGTGCCAAATATAATGAACTGTGTCAAACCCATGGACACATTAGTGGTAATGGCTTTCTTTACCCCAAAATTCTTTGCTTCTATCAAGTTCTTCTCATACCTAGAATGCAGAAAATAGTTTGTGACAGAACACCATTTATCATCTTTTACAGACACACTCAGAACAGCTTGATTGCATTCTTGACATTTAGAAGAAGGCCCAATCTTATCTCTCCTGTTGTGAACATATAGTGATGAGCGCAAAGTACAGAATGTGCTCACTTTTCCACTGCTTTCTTCTGTCCATTAAATGCCATAACTGTCCTAATAGCAACTAGAATCTCTTCAGCCACTGCTCCTGCTTTAGCATATGCTGTAAGCTCCTTACTGGTTAGAGTAGCAAGAATCTATAGACGACAAAAAGAAAAGATTATATTGTGTATTACATTTTTGTCAATATTTTTTATTGTAAATTAATCACAATTCAATTTAATAATCACAAGAATCTAGATATTTATAAATTTACCAATAAACAACAAAACACATTATTAAAATAAAGATAGAATTAATTAAAATAATAAAGAATAATAGAATATATATTGTTATATGTTTGTCATTATTTTTATTTTTATATTTTAATGTAATCATAATTCGGTTTAATCATCAGAAGAATCAACAGATGACAAAAAGGTAAGATATTTATAAAATAAGTTAAAAAATGTTCGAAAAAATCTTATAAATTGTGTATTTTATATACATATATATATATATAAATTAAAATAAATAAAAAGATAAAGATATATATAGATTATAGAATAGACTATATTGTGTATTTTATATTTTGTCAATATTTTTATTTTCATTTATATTTTTATATAAACGAATAATCAATAGGTCACAAAAAAGTAAGATATAATATAATATAATATAATATAATATATATATATATATATAGAGAGAGAGAGAGAGAGAGAGAGAATTAAAATAAACATTAAATTGAAATATTTTTATTTTAATTTTTACATATATTTCTATTAATTTATATACGTTTTTCATCAAACCATTTGAACTCAAAAAAGACAATTAAACATCATACATACTTTAGACCAAACAGCTGCTGATCCTGCCAGCAGGGGACTGACAGCAAGAATGACCAGCGTCAGCTTCCAGCCGTAGATAAAACCAATGACGAAACCAGCAATAAATGTGCAGAAGAACTGGACAAACACACAGATTTTGTCCCCGAGGCCATCGTTGACTGTGTTTATATCACTGCATTGGGAGAACATTGAAAACAGAGTGTGAACACCTGAGACGTAACGGAAGATCTGATCAGGTGACAGTAAGAAGAGTCAGGTGCGTGGCAGCGTTTCACGTACTCGGTAAGTCTTATGTTCAGCTCTCCGATCTGATGAGTGTCAAACCATGACATCTGCTGGTGGAGGATGGCATGAAAGTACTTCTCCCGGATCCTCTTTGTTTGCTTGGCAGCAGTTAACAAGAAAAGCATTACCTGGAACGTTCCCAGGAGCAGAACCGCAGCCCCGATCCCAACAAAGTAATAAGCGTGTCTGTGTAAATAACCCGGCAGATTAGGGCAAGGTTGAAGGGTCCAAAGTAAATGAATCAATGACTCTAATGTTTAAAATACTGTATTAATGTTAAACATAATTAAGGCTTCTCTAAATTATTAACAGGAGAACTGAATAAGAATGAATCTGACACCAGATGACTCCTCACTTTGACATATTAGCTTCGATGCCTATTTCAGGAGAGCCAGCCAAACACGTTGAAGAGTTTGTGAGGGGGAAGGTGAAGTTTCCCGTCGAGTTGCCTGCAAACATTTGGGAGAAGCATTTCTTGAAACCAGTAAGTAAATATGTATGAGAGGATTATGGAGCTGTAACATTAAGTTAACATTAGTAATTAAAATCAGTTCATTCTATGAACTTATGTTTCAATCATATGAATTAATATGGATTTTGAAGGATGTTTTTTAATTGTATTATTAGATATACCTGTCAGATTAGTGGTATGCCCGCTCATCACAAAGCTGTCGGTCATTTCTCCGAAAACCACGCACATGAGAGGTAACGCGATGCCGTGGGCAGCTGCACACAGCAGGCCAATCAGCATAAGCAGCACCTCCAGGCAGGTGGCGTACCGAAACTGCACCACAACAAACACATGACTGCTCAAACACTGCATGCTGCCTCACTGCTTATGAAATCAGTTCTGTAACTCACCAGCTGGAAAAATCCAACTGTTTTCACTGGCTCTTTCTCCTTTTTTGACTTTTTGTCCTTTTTGCTATCCAAACAAGAAATAGTGTTTCAGATTGATTCATTGGTGACCAAAATATGAAATATTTCAAATAAATTCATTTTAAAAGAGAATATTCTTCATTGTACTACCATGCTCATTTTTGGGGATTTTTTTCCCTTTACGATATTTAAGGGGCATATAAAAAACCAGTTATCCATTTATGTAAAATACTGCATGAATGAATTGATAAATCCAAAATAGAGCAGAATAATATATAGAATAAAATATAGTTTGCAAACTCTATGTTTTCTTCCTTCTTTTTGTTATTTATATTATAACCAATAATTGATTATAATAATAATAATTGGTTATAATAATAACCAATTATTATATAATTGTATATAATAAAATATAATTAAAATATTTATAATATATAATTAAAATATTTTTGAACTAGTAGATGAATTTGAAGGTTTTTGAAAGTTGCTTTTCGCAGTTTCACAGTAAAAAAAAAAGCAAGCTGGTGACAATGCCAAAGAGAGCATATTAATTTATGAGTTATGAAATTACAAGCAGGTTTATTTGTATTTAAGCTAAATAACCATTAGAACTATTGCTCTAAAAAATTATACAATTAAAAAATATATTTTAAATTAGTTTAAAATGTATTATTACAAAAAAACATGCCAGGCAAAATAATAAAAATTAATAATAATAATTTAAAAAAATTATTTCCTAAAATTGTCCACTGACTGCCTGACAGTGCCTTGCAGACCCCTGGGAGTAACACCTGTATCAGTTCAAAACACTAGAGGTGCACTGATGAAATGTTAAATATCTAGAGAATTCTGAAACCCTTCTGGGGAATTTTTCCCCCCAGCTCTGGTTCTTTTCTGCCTCTTTACAAATGGCTTTATTTAATATGACCTATGAATCTACTTCCAAACGACAAGACTCATCTAAAACAATTGAATACAAATCAGACACATCCAAAACTACAACGGTTCTGGTTTACCCTTTGCCCTTTGATTTCCCAGAGGACTCCTGTGGCCCCTCTGGTTTTTCTTCCTGAGGTTTCTCATCTTGGGTGTAAGCTAAGTTGACGAAGCCCTCGGGGATCACCTCTGCACAAAAAAGGTTTACGTTTACTAACGAAACAGGTGGCGTAAGTCTAAGGTGTCTGTCGAATATAAATAATTAACTCGAAATGACGCAGCATTTTTCCAAATTATATAGATCATAATTCGAATTTTCCTTTAATAAAATGTCTCCTGCTCAAACTATATGAGTACAATTTTTATTATTTTAGACTTGCCATTGTGTACAATGAATATTGTCGCCTGCCAGCCATTTTGGGTAAAAAATAAATAAAGAATAATAATAATAAAATAATAAAACAAATGCATGAATGGAAATGTAAAATGTGAATGAACATACAGAACACACCTTGCAAGTAAGGTGGAGGGTCTGTCGACTGAACTCTCGGCTCTTCTTTCATTGTGATAGCACAGTGTTGGTGTTGCTATAAATAAATAAAATACAAATACAACATTGGTTCAAAGCGAGACACACATATGTGACCCTGGACCCAGTCACAAGTAGCACAGATTTATTTGTAGCAACAATACATTGCATGTGGAAGAATATCAATTAGAATATCAATTAAAGATTATGTTCCATGAAGATATTTTGTACATTTCCTCCCGAAGATATATAAAAATATATATTTTTGATTAGTAATAAGCTATGCATTGATAAGAACATTATCTGGACAAATTTTCCCAAACTGCATTTATTTATTTATTTATTTTGCACCCTTAGAATCAAATATTGCCCTATCTATCCTAACAAACTGTGTTAAAACCTGCCTAAACAGACATTGCTGGAAAGCTCATTTATTCAGCTTTCAGAGATATTTAAATCTTGTGAAAACTTATGACAATAACTTTGTTTATTCTGCTTTTTATACTAAAGGCAACTCAAAATATATAAATAAATAAATGTTTTATTAACGTAGCCTAAAAAAACGACTTTTAAAATTCCATTCATAAATGCTCAGAACAGAGGGGATAACACTTTTAACTTTTCATCCTGAGATGTTTTACTTGTGTGCTTTTTTGTGAGCTGTTGGTGTTTCCACCCGCGCGCAGGTCACCTAACCGGTTACAACAGAAACGGAAGTGTAGATATAGCACTGAAGGTGAAATATTACATAATCGGAAGCGCAATTAAAAAAATAAAATAAAATACAAATTAAAAATACCTTTAAAAAGTACTTATTTTAATAATAAAATCATCTGCCACCCATAGTGGTATTTGTAACAAAAATAATAATAATAATAACATTTGAATGGTCTGTGATGTTTACCAGAAAGTCCCGACTAACGTTAAATGAAACAGCAAAATAGCATTTTATATACAAATAACGTGTAGGGTTTTTTTTTTCGGCTTACCCCATGTGATGATCACAAAAGCTCCAGTCGGACAGACAATGTGAAGATACAGCGGGCTGAGTCTCTCCTTCTGTTACATGATGTTTTATAGCGCATGTCATACCTGGACACGCCTTCTCCTGAGTCAATACTCTGCACAAACAGGTAGGCGTGCAAATGAGAAAGAGCGGTGACTTTTGCCCTTGTAACGGAAAAATTTGGGTTAAATGTGATCATATGAAAAATGAAAGATGGAATGATAAGAGGGCACGAACTTTGTTCCTCATAAGAGGTCAAAAGAATGTGTTTTAATATTCTGTAAGGTTTTTAACGTTAGACTGTCAAAGCTTTCTGTTATGGAAGGGCTTTCATCTCCATCACTGTTCATACGTGTTTCTGGTTAAAAAGCGACGCACTATTTTTCGATATAAAACACTTCCTATCCAACTTCATGCAGAAAAAACTAGTGATATGGGATAATTAAACGATATGGCACTCCGTCTTCAAGTAGCTGTTTGTTCTGCTTTTGAGCATCCCGACAAGAGCAACCAATGGCGTGAGTTTGGGGGCGGGATTATCTGTTTAAACAACCAATGGCGAAGTGTTCTAGACACCTGATGGAAAAGCGTCATAATTTTTGCAAATACGGATTAATGACGCTAGTGGAGCGGAAATGACTCTGTTGGGAAAATGTTCGTCGATGTTGTATGTTAAAACAAAACTATATTTTAAGTCATTTAAACTACATTGCAAACCCGGTCCTGAACATTTCATTTGGGATTTGTCTTACTAAAACGTAGGCTTCAGTGCCTCAGTGACATTAGCGTAAGCATTTGTTAAGCATCTTAGGGTGATTTTATGGTTTTGATGATTTGCTAGCCACTCAAAAACTAGCCTGTTGGGTGGTGGATTTGAGGTATCAAAATGTCAAGCAAAGATACAAGGTTTATGCTAACATCTATGTATTAATAATAAAAGGCATATATAGCATATAGACAAACTGAATTGATAAAGTTCCAATCGCCCAAAATCCCAAATCCTTTTTTCTACGTTGTGACTCAAATTCAAAACAAATTCAGCATTTCGAAATGCAGGCAGCACTGGCTTTTTACTAACTAAAAAACATACATTTCCTTTACCTATTACTCATGCAATATTGTTATTCTTCTCAGTATTGCTCTTTGCATTAACAACATTTCTGAGAAAACCTAAGCAAATGTATACAGAATGCTCTTTTAAAAGTTGTTTTTGGAGCAGCATCGACCTCTAGAACACATTTTCATCAAAGATGCGGGCATACCCAGCCTTAGCGTGACTCTGTACATATTTTGCCGCCACATGCAAACCAGTCTTTCTATTTATGTATCTGTGGTTTTATGAATAAACTCAGTTGCACTTGTGAACCTTAGTACAGGATCTAAGAAATAATTGGCATGTTTTTCTGTGGTGGCAGCCTCACAGGTCGATCAACATACTGGTTTGACAATCTTCTTAAGATGAACCCGCATAAGAAAGAATGCTCTGGGTGAAATTCCTGCCTTTTAAATATGCATGACACCTGTACAGTCAGGTTTCTCACTGAACACAGACTGTTTCACAATGAGATACCGTAAATTTATGTTTTGATAAAAAAAAAAAAAAAAACTTGACTTTTACACAGGGTTACACATCAAGACTATGAATGGATTTTGAGTACAGGGTTTTACCTTTGTAATTTGAATTTATATTATTATTAATATGTACTTGAATTTTTCTAAGAAAGTAACACACTGGCACCTATGACCGACTATATAACCATATCTGTTTTTGATCAAATGTTTAGGTGCCAGTGTTCAAGAAATAAAGACATTCTGTCTCAGGACATTCTGATTTATCTGATCACCTTAAAATGATGGAGGCATGAACTATGAACACAATTTTTTAAAATTTGTTATAACAGCATTATCAATGTTGATCTTATTTTTTTTTATTCATTTGTTTATTTTAATTTTTTTTTTTTTTTGCTGCCAGGAAACATGTGAATTTCTTCTCTTCTTGTTACCTTTAAACTTGTTAACCTCTGACGTATTTTAACATATTCAATAACTGCGTTGTGGACTTTTTAATATTATTTTTGATAGGGTGATGGTGGCATGAACTCTGAACACAGTTGTTATTGACTTTGAGTGTTGTTAGGGCTGCATTATCATATATATATATATATATATATATATATATATATATATGCAACCATGTGTATCTGTTGTAGGACATACAAAAAAAAATAAAAATTATTAAACATTTTTTTTTTTTACATTTAGCTGTATATACAGTGGGTATGGAAAGTATTCAGACTTCCTTAAATCTTTCACTATTTGTTATATTGCAGCCATAAGAACCAAAAAGTTATTTTTTCCCCCTCATTAATGAACACATAGCAGAAAAACAGAATTGTTGACATTTTTACAGATTTATTAAAAAAGAAAAACTGAAATATTATATGGTCCTAAGTATTAAGTATTGCTCAGTATTTAGTAGAAGCACCCTTTTGATCGAATACAGCCATGAGTCTTTTTGGGAAATATGTGACAATTTTTTTCACACCTGGATTTGGGGATCCTCTGCCATTCCTCCTTGCAGATCCTCTCAAGTTCTGTCAGGTTGGATGGTAAACGTAGGTGGACAGCCATGTTTAGGTCTCTCCAGAGATGCTCCATTGGGTTTTAGTTAGGGCTCTGGCTGGGCCATTCAAGAACAGTCACAGATTTGTTGTGAAGCCACTCTTTCGTTATTTTAGCTGTGTGTAATTGTCTTGTTGGAAGGGAAACCTTCATGTCCTGAGTACTCTGGAGAAGGTTTTGGTCCAGGATATCCCTGTACTTGGCCGCATTCATCTTTCCCTCGATTGCTACCAGTCGTCCTGTCCCTGCAGCTGAAAAACACCCCCACAGTATGAGGCTGCCACCAACATGCTTCACTGTTGGAACTGTATTGGACAGGTCATGAGCAGTGCCTGGTTTTCTCCACACATACCGCTTAGAATTAATGCCCAAAAAGTTAAATCTTGGTCTCATCAGACCAGAGAATCTCATTTCTCACCATCTTGGAGTCCTTAAGTTTTTTTTTTAGCAAACTCCATGCAGGCTTTCATGTGTCTTGCACTGAGGAGAGGCCTTCATCGGGCCACTGTGCCATAAAGCCCCGACTGGTGCAGTGCTGGTTGCAGTGACTGCATCTCTGGAGCTCAGCCACAGTGAACTTTGGGTTCTTCTTTACCTCTCTCACCAAGGCTCTTCTTCTCCAATAGCTCAGTTTGGCTGCGCAGCCAGCTCTAGGAAGGGTTCTGGTAGTCCCAAACATCTTCCATTAAAGGATTATGGAGGTTACTGTGCTCTTAGAAACCTTAAGTGCAGCAGAATGTGTTTTGTAACTTTGACCAGATCTGTGCCTTGCCACAATTCTGTCTCTGAGCTCTTCAGGCAGTTCCTTTGACCTCATGATTCTCATTTGCTC
>JAUMHQ010000076.1:8789088-8803945 GCA_032361165.1 Enteromius paludinosus
AGTCCTTCAGGTGTTTTTTAGTAAACTCCATGCAGGCTTTCATGTGTCTTGCACTGAGGAGAGGCTTCCGTTGGGCCGCTCTGCCATAAAGCCCCGACTGGTTGAGGACTGCAGTGATGGTTGACTTTCTACAACTTTCTCCCATCTCCCGACTGCATCTCTGAAGCTCAGCCACAGTGATCTGTGGGTTCTTCTTTACCTCTCTCACCAGCCAGCTCTAGGAAGGGTTCTGGTCATCCCAAACCTCTTCCATTTAAGGATTATTTTTTTGTAACCATGTCCAGATCTGTGTCTTGCCACAATTCTGTCTCTGAACTCTTCAGGCAGTTCCTTGACCTCATGATTCTCATTTGCTCTGACATGCATTGTGAACTGTAAGGTCTTAAACAGACAGGTGTGTGGCTTTCCTAATCAAGTCCAATCAGTTCAATCAAACACAGCTGGAGTCAAATGAAGGTGTAGAACCATCTCAATGATGATCAGAAGAAATGGACAGCACCTGAGTTAAATATATGAGTGTCACAGCAAATGAATACTTAAGACAATGTGAATAAATCTGCAAAGGTTTCAACAATTCTGTGTTTTTCTGTCAATATGGGATGCTTTGTTTATATTAATGAGGGGGGAAATGGCTGCAATATAACAAAGAGTGAATCATTTAAGGGGGTCTGAATACTTTCTGTAGCCACTGTATATATGGGCCATTCCAAATAAAATACATTAAATCATAAAAAACATTTTTTAAATATCCATATACATCCAGCGGCCACTCAGACGCAACAATATTCAAATATGCCTATATCTCAGGGGTCACCAAGTTCAGTCCTGGAGGGCCAGTATCCTGCAGAGTTTAGCTCCAACTTGCCTCAACACTTGCCTTGAAGTTTCAAGTATACCTAGTAAGAGCTTGATTAGCTGCTTCAGGTGTGTTTGATTATTGGAGCTAAAATCTGCAGGACACCGGCCCTCCAGGACTGAACTTGGTGACCCCTGCTATATCTGGTGGCCTTCTCTTGATCCGGGTCATTTACAAGTGCACTATACTAAATATTATATTTTGACTTTAATCTCGAAGTTTCGACTTTAATCTCGTAATATTACAACTTTAATCTTGTAGTTTTTTTGTTTTTTTTTGGTGGCACTAAAACTCTTTGTCCAAAATAAAATACAGTTAAAGTTAAATTGGAAAAACCTGGAAGGCTGTATCAAATATAATAAGTTTTATGCAATTAATGACAGTAACAGGATTAACGTCATAGTCACAGGACCGACAGGGGTAAAAAGGATGACAGGACACACATTCTTCAGCACACTGCCAATATTTCTTTACGTAATACCGTTTTACCATTTTAAATTGCATAATATAATTTTGCACATACAGTACTTAGCGTAGTTGTACAATAGAAAAGAGTTAATTGTTCATGAAAAGTCAGTTCATGTTGATTTAGTACATTGCATTTCTGAGAGATCTATCCCCAGTTTCACAGACAAGGCTTAAGCCAGTCCCAGATTAAATTGCATGTTTGAGCTGTCTCAGATGATAATATCTTGCTCTGACATATCTTAAAACATGTCAGTGTCATTGTTCTGTGTTAAGATGTAATATTTTCTTATAAGGCATTTTTGTAAATGTTGCTTAAATATCTTAATTTAACTAATTCCTAGTTTTGGCTTAAGCTAAGCCCTGTTTGTGAAACCGGTCTCTAAAGTTTTAAGGATATTGTAATTAGATAATGCGTCCATCTTTGTCTCCTCACTTCAGATATACTTATCTCACTTATTATAATATGTTATGGTGGAAAAAAGAGACTGATCTCTTTAAGATGGATCATCTTACCCCCGTCATTAACAACAAAAGTAATAGTAACAATACCAATAATCCTAACTTAAATGTAACTCATGCTCTTATTGCCATAAAAATTACTGAAAGAAATTGCACTACTCTAGTATTACTGACTGGGTTTAAAATATGTCTTAGGATACTTACCAGTAATGCTTTTTCTATGGAAAAATACTTGATTTTAAATACTTGAATATCCTAATTAAACTATGGCCTAATCCTGGTTTAGACTAAACCCTGCATGAAACCAGATTTAATGCATGCATGCAATGTGATACCTGTGTACATCTGAACTAGCTAAAGCTAGCCACTAGAGGGTGGTCACTGACCTTTAATCGTGTTCATGAGCCTTGATGTTGTTTCAAGACATGTTGTTTAAAAAAAAAAAAAAAAAAAAAAGCACAGGTTATCTGTGTTTGAGCTTATAACAAAGTATTATGGCTATAGACATGTGACGTATGAGTACACAGTCATAGTAAAAATGCATTTTCAATGACAATTAAAATTCAAAACAATATAGCCTAAAAGAAAAACGTGAAAATGAATGCAATTAAGAAATGTAGTCCCTTCATGTCATTTCCCAAACCAAAAACTGCCTTTTAGTTATTGACATAATACAAAAAGGCTATAGCCTAATATATATATATATATATATATATTCTAGACTCCGTTTAGAAAAGTTTCTTCTGTAATTTATTATATTTTTTTTATTTTTAAACAAACATTTTATTTCCTCTCATGAATTTGCATACCGAAACCACTTTTTCCTTTCAGGTTTCAGGTGTTGCAACGCTTTTTGCGTACATAAAGAGGAGGCTTGTGGGTGCTGGAGTATAACTGAGAACCTGAGAACAACGACCAATACAACCGTTTGACTGTTTGGCACTACGTATCCCAATGTGCACTTCTCTCTCTATTCAAGCAGACAGAGGCAAACGTAAGGTGTACAGTTGGTGACACTCCCCGCCGATTAAAAAGTTCGCAGAGGGACTGAGTGGGGAAACTACCATGTTCCAGGTAAGTCTTTTAAGTTGAAATGGTTAGAAATATATTTTGTCAGTTATGCAGACTATTTGTCCAAACTAAGCATTAAAATAGAAAGGCGTATTTGACTACATGATGTCTTTCACGTGTTTTGATTTAAATAGAAGTGGTGCATGTTGTAATACAGCGTGGCATGTGTGTCCCGGTGGCGTTTAAATAAATTAAAATATTACATTTGTTTGTTTAAAAGAGAAACAGCGGAATAGAACGTTTATGTTTTTAATGTAGGATGACGTCTGCATGCGATATAAAACAAACAGGTGTATTGTGACGTGGCTGATGCAGGGCGTGCTAGCGCGTGTTGATTTGAATAGAGTACTCAACCCTTCACCACTGAGACAAAGCTTTGTTAAAGAGACACTGATATTCAGACAAGACAGACCTGTTCTCATGCATTGCACTGCATAATACGTATTTAATGAGTCATTGTTGGAGACAGGACAGAGAGGATCCTGGACAGTGATTCAGAGACTTATGGCAGAAGAAATGAGTCAAAAAAACAAGAGAAGTTTCACTGATTGACTCATGGAGACTGTCTGAGTTACTTATTTGTAAACGCTCATTGGTGATTGTTTACTCAAATTATTGGTAAGAAATTAAATAAATTCATAAATGCTGTTATTATGTTTAAAAAAAAAAGCGAGTGTCAGATGATTTATAAGACTGTTGTAGAATTATGTATGTTTTGGTTAAAACACTAGTATAAAATCAAGAAAGCTGTTTTTATATAGTGGTTCAGATATGCACTGTCCTGAAGAACCTATAATAAATCTATATTCGGCTGCGACCTTAATATAATAATCTATAATGGTCATATACAGGCAGCCCAAGAACATTATACTGCAAAGAATTATCATGATTAAAAGTGGTCCTTCTGAACACAAGCTTTTGCAATTATTTATTTATTTATTTTATCATGTAAATTATTATAAAATTATAAAATAAGTTATAATAAATTAATGAATCCTTTTTCAATAGCTTTGACATTAGAGAAAAGAGAGTTGTCATTTCACCTTGAATATTCAAGATGGCAGCCGCAAAAGTAAAGTCAAACAGTCGTGCAGGCAATCTGCTTCGGAGTAGATCGGAGGGGACGCTAATAGATGTGGATGAAAATGTGACCATCAACAACAACAATCTTCATGGTAAGTATTTGTTAATAATTTGAAGACATGTTTTAGAATGTTTATAAACTCCACTAATTAAATTTTCCTAAAAAAAAATACATATATTAGGATTTCATTTCTCGGTTATCCTGATCTTCTCTTAGGGGGCTATGGTTATGAGATTGGAAAAATCTCAGAGTGGCCTGTCCTACCGAATGAAATTGAAAATCCAAAACAAACTACCAACCCCTTCTGGAATCAGCTGGGCAGGTCAAATCCATTCTTAAATGAAATCGTCAATGCCAGCAATTATGACTCTGGGGTGTCCATGCTGAAAGAGGATCCCTTATCTCTGTTCGACAGTATTAACGAGGACTCATTCAGCACATCCTCGGATGAAACAAACTTTGCTCATCTTTTAGCACCCAGACAAAACAATTTAAATCGATCTGGGAGGTGGAGAAGTGCCTCGGATATACTTGACAGTCTTGAGAAGAAGGAAGATAAGAGGACGAAAGGACTCAACTCTCAAGAACCTTTCCTAAATCCTGATTTTGAGTGGTTGAAGAATGACAGAGAAGCTTACAAAATGGCTTGGTTGAGTCATAGGCAGCTAACCAGGTCCTGTTTGGACCTGAGCCTAATGAAACAAAGTCCTGGATGGGCCCAGACTCAGGCCACAGACATTCAAATCTTCTGCAAGATCGACCACAATGGTGGCTCTGTGCAATTGCCAGAGTCCAATATCACCGCCCATATTCCTCAGGGACACGTCCCCCAAGGTGAGATCCAAGAAATCGGCCTCAAAGTACTCATCGATCCTCCCGCTGGAATAAACAACAACTACACCACAACTCTGAGTCCTCTTTTAGAGGTCAGCCTCAGTAACCATAATGTTTCAGGGGGCATTTCGCTGGAGATGAGAATGGCTGCCAAAGTAAAAAGTGACCCCACAAGCCACGTCCTGACCTCATTCGTGGGTCTAGTCTCTCAAAGGAAAGAAGGACCTTTTCAGAAGATAAAAGACTGTTACATATACAATGACATGTTACAGATGAAGCTGTTTGATTTACAGCCGCGCATGTACGTCATAACTGCTGCCGAGGCCACTGTTTTGGAGCAACCTGCTATGTCAGTATGGGATTACTTGGATCGCCATATCACGGTGGCCGTCTATGGTCCCAAGCACATACACCCATCGCTCAAAGTAGTGCTGGTCATATCGAGCCATGATAATATTCCACCCAGGCTCCCTTTCTCTGATATCCAGAGGGGTGGCAAAAACATGCCTCCTGTTGTCTTGGAGCTTTGGGGAAAGCATCAGTTCAACCCACATGGTCTTAAAGATCTTCAAATTGCTTCTAGGGTGTTGGATTCAAACTTCGAAGTAAAATCAGCGGATTCTAATAAAGAGGTCACACAGGAGCAGCTTAATGCAGGAAAAGCACTTCATCTACCGTTGGATGTGGTCAAGTTAAACGGAGGTGAAATGTGTCCCTTCACACTCAACATCGCGGTGAAGGATCCCAACAATCTCACTTTAGGAGATTTCAACATCATGTCCCCTGAAGCTGCTCCTCTGAGGGCAGAAAAACACAATCACAGGCGAGCAGATCGGCAGAGGGAAGTTACTCGTTCCACGCCAATTCCTGAGGAATCGATCCCAGAAGTCCTTACCCAGAAGTTTCAGGACAGAACTGTGGATTTGCATTGGTACGGGGTAGCAATGAAGTCGATTCTCAGACAACCAAGAGTGGAATATCTTCTGGAATACTTCAAGGGTGATACAATTGCTCTGCTTTCTAAAGAAACTGTTAGATCTGTAGGTCAGATGAAGGTCAAAGAATGGTACATTGGCTTTCTCCGAGGAAGAGTTGGCTTGGTGCACTGCAAAAACTTGAAGGTCATAACCAAGGATCAAGTCATCGACTTCACTGGAATTAAGCTCACCACGTCAGTCCTCTTGGACAATATGGCAATTCCTTTTAGAAAACTCACTTACATGTACTCTGCTATTCAGACCCTGGTCACAGAGCATGTCAAGTGCTGGAGAACCTTAGCTGAGGCTCTCGGATACTCAGAGGTCTCAATTGATGCCATCTCCAGGAGACACGCTGACACTGAGGCAGAGAAGGTGGCTTGTGTTCTAGAAAAGCTCAAGGAAGACTGTCATGCAGAGAAGATCAAGAAAAAGTTCCAGCATGAGCTAATCATAGTACGCATCTTTTATTCTGACATACATTTATCCGTAGAACAAAACTCTTGAGGGAAACAAGTTTTATTAATCCTTTGTATTCCCCACAGGGGCTGTTAAAGATGGATGTTCAAGGTGTAGTAGCCCATCTCATCCAGGATATAGTGATTCTTTCCACAGCAGTCGAGCTGGGAGTGCGATGGCGGGAACTTGCAGAGAGACTGTGGAAGCTCTCCAATGCCCAAATAGCTGCTTATGAGGCACCACACAAAGGGAAAAATGGAGAAGTTAGTTCCCAGGTGAGCTAAAATCAAAAACATACTAGTAAAATCAATCATTAAACACCTTGTTCAAGTTATTATTCATTTTGACAATGATCACTGACATGACCGACAGAAGAAGGTCTAACCCAGGGCTCACCAAAACTTGTTTCTGGTGGACCGGTGTCCAGAGTTTAGGTCCAAACCTAAACAAACACACTTGAACTAGCTAATCAAGTTCTTGCTGGGTGAACTTAAAATTTCAATGCAGGTGTTTTGAGGCAAGTTGGAGATAAACTCTGCAGGACACCGGCCCCTCCAGGACCGAGTCTGGTGACCCCTGGTCTATACCAATCATAGTCATTCCATTTGACATGTCAAGATTTAAATATATATGTAAGATTTGATTCATTGTTTTATTTCATTCAATAGTCAATGTGGAAGCCTGCATATGACTTCCTGTATTCCTGGAGTAAGCGGTATGGGGATGGCTACAGGGATATGATCCAGGACCTTCACCTGGCCCTGGATAAAATGAAGAGCCCAGTGACCAAGCAGTGGAGACAGATTACTGGAGCTCTCATTACTGTCAACTGCATGGAGGTCTTAAGGGCATCTGCTTTCACCAGAGATTAGGTGACGACTTCTGGAGCACCTACATGTCGTGTTGAGGTGATCCATACTTAACAGCTGTGGCACATTTTCGACATCAAAGATATTAGGTGGCATCTACCCTGTTATCTGAAAAGTTCTGAGTATTTGTTACTGTGCGCCTGTCTGTATATTTTATGCGTTGTATTCATGTGAAATTCACTGTGACAATGAAATTAAGAAAACTATTGTTTGGTTTCTAAAAGAGTTGATACTAAGTCCCTTATTCAATGTTAAGGGTTGTTGCTGAAAAGAGAAATAGAAGATTTGTTCATTAATTTCGACTTAAAATGTTTCCGATTTCTAAGTGAACTGCCTCAAGGTTACCCCCTTTCTTTGTTTTACTTAAGCAGTTCCGCTCGAAGTGTCTGTATTAGTATGTTTTAATATTTGTATGTGGAATATCTGGTATACAGTAAGTGTTACATGCATTTAGCCCTCTTGGAATGTGACTCATTATGTCCGTGTCAGAGTATAATATACTAGGTTTAACATCTAACATCTTTGTATGATACTGGAAAATTGTATTGATATATTTTTATATATTGTGTATTTCTAATTGTGTCATTTTAAATGTACTAACTACAGTGTTTAAGAGTGAGGGTCCTTGTATAATTGCAAACCTTTCCTGTGTCTTTAAAATCTATTTTGTATTGCTGTATTTTTTAATGCTAATACACTTTGAATGTTATAATTAAACTGTAAACTTTTGTCATGAAGGAGCTCTCTAATAAAGGGCAAAGAAATTAATAATACAAATGTTTTAATGTATTCTGATCTTGAAATTACTTCAGTAAACATTGTTAAAATGAGCTTATTATTTGTTTTCGTAGGAACTGCACAACATGCAGCATGATAATCCACACATGGCTTTATATCTGCATTGCATTCTGAAAAATGGAGTAATGTGCAACTCTGTGTCCTCAGTGTCACAGCCTCATTTACCATACACAATATTCATTAAGCTCATTAGCCTTCAGCCATGCTAGACTGTCTTGCGTGCAGATCTCAAGTGCCCTCAGTCACACACAAGCAAAGTCTCTTTAAATTCCAAACCTTAAAATGTTTCCTGTAGTGTCTATTGCTTATTTATCTTGCATGTTTACCTAGACCTAAGAGTTTCATTGTTCAGTGCCACCCTCTTAAACTTTGGTTAAGCTGTATTTAGCCTTTTACCAAGTCATGAATGTGCAGTACTATTCAGTATTAAAGTCTAAGTATGTCATATGAATTGGTCATCAATTAGAGTCAATCATTGAGAAATAAATTGATTATTTTTGTGTTGAAGGGATAGTTTACCCCCAAAAAAGTCATCATTTACCACTTAGTACAGAATGAAGCTTGCATAATTTTATGCAAAAAGAGATTTTTCATATTTGGATGAACTATCCCTCTATGTACTCTTTTATTATTATTAGCTGAATATAAACCATCTCACATCTCTGTTATATGAATGTGATTGATGTTCAGATCTCCAAGCTTGAGTGGTCTTCTTTCCCACAGCCAGTGAAGGCTGTTCGTGTGTTATTTTAGGTAACGCTGACCCAGTCCCAATCTTAGCATGTAATAATGAGGGACTACAGCTCTCTGATTAGTTATCCAGAGTGAAGTTTGCAAACTGAAGATCAAATTAAAGTAGCACTGACCCAAAAAAAAGACGAGGTTCCTTGAGAAATGTTCTGTGTGTTTAAGAGACAGCTCACCTAAAAATGAAAATTCTGTCATGGTTTACTTTCCCTCATGTCGTTCAAAACCTGTATGACTTTGTTTTTTCTGAGGTTTGTTAAGATTTGAGGTGTTTTGAGATAAAATAAGCTTTGTTTCTTCTTCTGAACACAAAAGAAGATATTTGAAAGAATTATGGTATCCTTGAGACCCATTGATCAATATGGACAAAAAAGTTAATGCGACCCGCATCTACATGGTTACCAACATTCTTCAAACAATCCATTTAATGTTTTGTTTGCATTCCTTATGAATGCTCAATAATAAAAAACATCCTTCCTTAGTTTGTGTGATATTCTTGACACATGACAGTTGTTTATCACACCCACTTTTCTTTAGTCCAGGACTGCTTTTAGATATAAATAAGATTCCATCCAAATGATTCAGTTTGCATTTGGATAATTTTGTCCCAAATTGGATAATTTTTAGATATACAATAGGTTTATTCAATTTCTGTAGGCATTGACTGTTTACTCTGAATGCTATTTGCACTATGGCAACTTCACTGATCTGTTATTATGCCATTATTTAAGTTCAAAAAATTCTTAAAACCTTTATGTGATAAAGAAGCTTGGCGAGACGTGACTTGATATTTAAATCTGAAAGCATTCCAAGAGACACAATCGATGGGTGTTGCTTTTTCTCATGTGCTACGCCTGTTTGTAAATGACTGATAATAATACATTAGCTACACCAGCATTGTGGCAAAAAAACTCAGTGACACTGAATTTACTTTTCATCTTCAGCAGATCTACTCTCTAGGCCTGGTTAAAGCTTGATAAAGCTAGGGATAATTGAATGTTTTTCAGGGTGGACGAAAAAAAAAATAGCAAGTAAGTTTCTGTTCATTTCCAAACATCATTAACTGCTCTTTGTGTTTTTGGTGAGAAGCCTTAGCCGTTGTTGTCACACTGTATGGAGTTACATCATAGCGTCTGGTATTTGAAGAAATGGTTTTAATTCACAAAGAAGCCAAGAAATTCTCAAGGACTGGTTTGTTCCATTCTTCAAGCCGCTCACCTTTGACATCCATTGAGAAATAGAGCAAAGCCAATTCAGCTTTAAGAATTTAGGTCACTACCTACAGTGAAATGAGGTGGAATAAAGGTCTTTTATGGACTTTTGGCCAGTTAGGTGTTTGTTATTTCGATGAATTGCTAGGATGAATATGATTTTGTAATCACAGATGAGTTGAAAGAATGAATTGAGATTAGGTCTTTGTGATTATGGTTTTAGTTCAGTAAGCTCCATTGAGAGTTTACAGCTCTCCCTGAGAATACAAATAAAAAGATTATTGCATTATGAGTGAAAACTTTCTATTATACAGTATTTGCTACCCAAAAACAACCTTATTACACAATGTATAGTACTCATAACAACAACTCTGCAGGTTTTGTATTGAGGCTAAATATTAATGTTCTGAGTCACAATGATACTCTGCGATCACATTGCAGAAAATGTTTTTTTTCTGTCTACTTTTCTATTTATTTGTATCATTCAGTTGGTGGTTTTGATCACCGATAAAGTTCTCAAGGGGGCCTCAAGATGACTTCAAATTATTTTAAACAAGACAAAACAAACATTAAAATAAGCCAAAATTGGTACAGTATATGAGCCCCAGGGAAATATTATTGATAAACCATTATTTCACGAGTTCGCTCTTCCTTATGATAGAAATGTAGGCGTGCTGTCCGGGGGAGCGAGCCGTAATGTCAGCGAACGCCGAGCCCTGGAAAATGGAACCCTATGGGGTAGAACCCTAACCAGGGCTGAGCTCGACTCCCGCTCACCCCCTGGAGGAAGGAGCGAAGAAATGGGGGAGAAGGGGTGGAGGAGGGAATGCGTAACGAGGTGAAGAAGGGAGGAAGAGGAGGCCTATTTAAGGGGAAGGCTTATGAATTTGATTGGTTGAGACTGATTAGGGGATTGGAAACAGCTAACACTAATCATTGCGTCATTGCTCCTCCCGAAACTTGTTTGTCAACATCACGTGTCAATGGAGATTCTGGTAAACTAAACTGAAAAGATTTTTTTCTGATAATATTTGGGCAATGTTTTCTCTCAGCTGTTTACAATTATACAGTACTAGCAGAGGTAGATTTGCAAATTAAGAGTTCTTTTGATCAATTTTTTCATGATACAATTTGATTAATTCAGACAGATAGTCCAACTCATGCAATAAATTGTCTGCAGTGTTTCACCTATGGAAATACATACAAATACAAATAGCAATAAATAAAATAAAAAAATGTGCATGCAGTTGTTCATTTTCTATAAAATATGTTAAGCGTGAGAGCTTGGTAAATAACAAGAGAGTATGTTAAAACTGGATAAATTATGCTTGTAATTACAAAGTGAAGTCTTATATGTCTATAGTATTTGTTATAATAGTTAAAAGTTCTCCTTTTTTTCTTTCTTCTCCTTGAGTCTTCAAAAGACTGAGTCACAGCTAGCAACAGGATCAGCCCCACCTTCTCACTAAGATAAAAGTTTTTGTCTTTTCCTTGCTCAAGACTCAATTAACTCAATGAATTAGTAGCTAGATGTTCTCCCAGCTGAATCTTTTCCAACTTTTTTCAGCCATTTGTTGCCCCCGTGCCAACTTTTTTGAGACCTGTAGCAGACATCAAACTGCTGAATGTACTGTGAATAAATATTGGCTCTTAATTGCAAATATAAAATTATAACATCTCAACATTTTCAGAATTCGGGTTGTATTTTAATTCACTCCTTTAACAACTGTGTTCAAAACACAAAGCTTGCACGAGGAAGCCTAATTTTGAAAGTGTGATTTCCTGCTGATTCATGCAAATGATTACAGCCATAAAACTCCACGAGTATATTTCATATCGTTTACAAATTCAAAAACATTTTATGGGGTAAAAATCTTAGAAATGTAATAGAAGAGTAAAATATAATATAACAGTGAATCAAAGGGTAAATTAATATTATGAATTTATTAAATAAATATTTAATGAGAGTTAACTCTCCATGCTCTATGAGTATTGTGTGGGCAAGATGTGCTGCATATCCATCCAGTTCAGAACTTGCAGGGCACCACAGTGCCTGTAACACCACACGTTAATGAGAAAAACAAGGGTAATGACCGAAAAACACACTGGCTTCACACTTCAGAGGCACAAACAGGGAAAACAGCAGGCTTCACACTACACAGCTTCAACAGTGGCCTCCAGCTTAGTTTCTTTCCTAAATTCGGCAAGCAGGTCGCTTAAGTCAAGAACAATCTAAACCTTTTAAATGCGGTTATTTAAAAATCAAGGCCTAGAATGCAGCCCAAGAAGCCATTTATGAGAATAAAAAAAGTTTCCTCCCCCCTCATGTCCTTCCAAGCCTCCTTATTTCTCATATTGAACACAAGTTGTTGGTCCCTTTGACTTCCATCATTTGTTATACAGTATATTACACATAAACTGGTTTTATTATTATTTTTTATTACAGAATCAACCCCTATACATTAATTTATTCAATCAAAAACACATTTTTTGTTAGGTAAATCAGTATGTATGTAAATTACCATGTGTTACAGTGTAGAACTACTTTAATAACTTAACCATCAACCTTTTTTAGTTTGCTTGTTTGGTCTTAAAAATACAGCGTGGGACAATTTAACACTTTTTTTAATGAAGGTTTGAGGCGGAGAGATCTCATCCTGTGCTGTATATCTCAGAGAGTGTGTGAGAAGTGCCTGGAGGTAAATCAGCACAGAGCGGTCATACTCGGCAGTATCACGGCCCCTGTTTTCACAAGCACTGAGGCACATCAAACTGAGACTAATGAGATGTGACTGCCTTTGTCGTAGGACCCTTTCACCGGATCACATGCAGAGGGTGGCCGAGCAGTGTCACAGTCACTGAGGGGGATCTGAGCACATCGCTGCGGATAGTAGGCCATGTATCTGGAGTTTATGTAATGATGAAATATAAAAATAGATCCCTTTCCCCCCACTGAGCTATTTCAGAGTCACGGCTGTCGTAATACATTTGTTAAACTACATTTATATTAAGTGTGTCAGATAGAAACAGTGAGGGTGTCACCTCCATCGGATATGTTGCCATTAATGTTTAAATACTTAGACTTCATGTTGTTCCAAAGCTGCACGACTTTCTTACTTCTGTGAATCAGCAGAAGATTTTCTGAAGAATATTGGTTACTTGGATGTCAATGGGACTCAAAACTGATTGGTTACCAAGATTCTTCTGAATGTTTTCTTTTGTGTTTCACGGATGAAAGAAAAATGCGGACAGGTTTGAAATTGGTGTCATTCTCATTGTGTTCAGTTCCTGTTTTACTTGCCTGTTATCTAGTTAGTGTTTCTTTGTTCTCATTTCCCTGCCATTATAGTTTGTTATGGTTATTCATTAATTATATCAAACCTGTTTGTTATCTTGTGTATACAAGCTTTTCAGTCTCTTCTGCTTCTGCTCATTTCAATAAAGAGATAGTCCATGCAGAAATGTATTCTGTCATCATTTACTCACCCTTGAGTAGTTCCACATCTGTATGGCTTTCATTGACTTCCATGGTATATTTTTCCGACCATGGAAGTCAATGGTGACCCAAAACAGCCTGGTTACAACTTTCTGTTAAAATATCTCCCTTTGTGTTCGGCAGAACAAGGAAATCTTTGGAACTACTCGAGGGTGAGTACGACGACAGAAAGTTCATTTTTGGGTGAACAATTCTTTTAATATTCTTTATGC
The DNA here is from genome assembly GCA_032361165.1 of Enteromius paludinosus. NCBI lineage: Eukaryota > Metazoa > Chordata > Actinopteri > Cypriniformes > Cyprinidae > Enteromius > Enteromius paludinosus. The sequence goes on from JAUMHQ010000076.1 coordinate 8,802,630, forward strand.
GTGTTTACTTTGTTCAATAAACCAAGCCATTACTTTTTACCGACCCAGTCCACCTTCATCCTTTTTGGACCCATAGTGCGACAAAAATGACAAAAGGATGAAGAAATTATTTTTAGGTGGAATATCTCTTTAAAAGGACTTTATTTAGACCCTGTTGACTTGCAATGCATGGGCAAAAACAAATAAAACAATCTCCAGAAACCTTCTTTTACATTCCACAGAAGAAAGAAAGTCATGAAGGTTTGAAATGGGATATGATCATTTTCATTTTGGACTGAACTAGCTCTCGTTCAGAGAAGTAGCCCATTAGAAGTCTCTATATGTTTATGGTTTTTGTGTTAAAGGTCAAGTAGTCATGTGACCTGTATAACCATATCACAAACTGCTTATAATCAGAGAAACATGCATGTGTATGCAACAAGAACTGCACAGAGACTTTAAATTTGCCTCTATTTTAGGTAAAGTGCTCATTCAGAAGTTGAAACTGTAAACTGAACACTTGACTTTTTTTTGAAGCTGGAATGTGTAACAGAAGATCTGTAATAGCTGGCTGGCGAGGTGAGAGAGGGATTTCTGCCTTTGACTCTTACTCGCAGTGTGAGGAATGATGCCTGGAGGAGCATGTGCACCAAGCGAGCGCTTGTTTGGAGTTTGCTGGTCCTCTCTGTCTTTCATATGGGACTCGGGGTGTCCTGCATCTCTCTGGGTGTGCTGGGGATCACTCAACCCCGCAGGCTACAGAAAAACCAAACCTCCTTCTCCACACCGATATGGAGTGGCGTGTGTGTAAGTAAAAGACCTTAATGTATCTTCTGCATGAGACTTGAATACTATATGAGTACTTTTATCAGCAAATATTAATAATGCAAATCTTATCTATATAAAATGCAGATAAAATGGTGAATTCTTACCTTATTAATCAGCTGGTTTTTACTCTGCTTATCAATTAAAGTAATTTCTAACACTTTTTTTTTTAATAAATCCGACAAGATTTAACTTTGATTTATAAGATTTATAATATAAAAGGTGCATGTCAACTTTTTATATTATATTATTATTATGCTGTAAAATGATTTATCACAATTTATCACATCCAAAATATTTTTTGTTTACATAATACATATGTATATACTTTGTTTATATATTATGTATTTATAAATACAAACACATGTATATATATATATACGTAATACGATGGAGCTATAGTGCCACCAAAAAAAAATAAAAATCTAAAACTATGAGATTAAAGTCGAAACTACGAGAATAAAGTCGTAATATTATGAGAATAAAAGTCGAAATACTACGAGAATAAAGTC
>JAUMHQ010000076.1:8821955-8838446 GCA_032361165.1 Enteromius paludinosus
TAGTTATGTTATGTGTGTTTATGTTCAATTTAGTTTGGGTGGGTTTGGTTCATTTGCAGCCATTTTATAAAAAAGTTGAAAATTTACCATCACTGAGAGAGATGTGTAGGGGAATCACTTGTTGATATTTTCCTGAGGTGAAAAGACTGTGCAGAATGACTCTTCTGAGTTAACTATATGTACATAGCTGTGAGAAAGAGTCATAAGGGCAGAAGAACAGTGGCGTGATGAATATTAATGTCATCAACATACAATGCTAATTTTTAGCAAGTATTGGACAATAATGGACCTTGAAGTTGGGCGTGGATTAACCCCCTTAAAGGACTTGCACGGTCTTTGTTGCGCACTATCCACATCTCTTGCCTTAAATGGTGTTGAAAATGATTAATTTCACACAGAATATAGGATGAATAGTATGCACATTGGGACGCAGGCTATATCATGTGTTTGAATTAGATTCACTCAGACGTCGACTCCCTCGCTGCTATTTCGAATCGCTGAATTGCGAATCATTTTTGCTTTAGCCTGATTCGAAATGAACCGGAAACCCGTTGTGACAGTCGTATTACTCCATTATTGACGGGTTGTTCAAATAAAACAGCATTCACAACATAATTGTTGAAATGCAAAATAATAAATAAATAAATAACACTTGCAAGCCTTAAAGCAGTCCTTCATCACAGCACAGCCTGTATCAGACGACTGTTGTTAAAAGACAAATGAGCTGTATTGAATAAACTTAAGTACTTTTCAACAAGAACAATATCTTTATCACACAATTATATTTTATAAATGACTCATTTGACTGCTAAATGAAGACAATGATTCCCTAGACCATTGTTTAATCTGAAGCCGTGCCGTCTGTGCATATACAAAAACTATTAAAAAACTATAGCACACCTGACAGGCTTGTGCGTGAGTATCATAGCCTATTCTATTTTAAAATACACTCAAAAACACCAACAAGATAGATCCCTCAAACAGAATTATAATAGTATGATGATAAGTCCTGAAGTCATAATGGAAGGATTTCCATTTTTAATAGGCCGCGATGTCTGCAGCCTCTCTGCTCCATGATCACACAGGCTGCGAATGACACATATAGGATTGAGCTGGAAGCAGGATAAAACTCACGTCGCCAGCAGCAAGCAAAAATCACAGACTTAAGAGTCCTCCGGGTGCTGTTCCGCCTGGCGGTGCATTCAAGCAACACTTACAAACATGTCCTGCCCAACTAAATCCAGAGGTCCCCAGCCAAAGGTCTGCTTTATGAGCCCTGGAGCACACACAGTCGGACTGGGAAGGCAGGCACATAAAAAATCGCCTGGCCATGCATATCAAAGTCTCATTTTCTTTCTCCCCATTCTCTCTCTCCCTTTCTTTTTTTTTTTCTTTTCTATTTCTCTTCTAGACTCCCTCATAACGTAATATAAAGGTTCTCTTAAAAGTACACAAAAATGTACTTGTAGTTATAATAATAGCACAACCTTCTCAAAACTATCACGAAATTCAAACACTGTTCATGAAACTTTCTTGAAATGTCAGTGAGCTAAAGGAACACGTCATCCAAAAATGAACATTTGCTGAAAATGTATTCAGCATTCAATAGCACTTCAAGATGTAAATGAGTTTGTTTCTTCATCAGGAACAAAATTGGAAAGATTTTAGCGTTACGTCACATGAGAAAACCAACGGATGCTCTAGTGAATGGGTGCTGAGAGTCAAAACTGCTGATTAAAACATCACAATAAATCAAAAGCAGTCAATATGTCTCTAGTCCATCAGTTAACATCTTGTTAAGCACAAAGCTGCAATATAGACTTTTAATTGAGGAAGCATTATTATAGATTATGGATTAATGTTTTGGTCAGAAGTGATGGTTTAAAATTAATCTCGATGGATCTGATTATTACAAACACACACAGCTTTTTGCTTCACAAGACTTTCATCAATGAATTGGAGTCATGTTGATTACTTGTGGATTACCGCAATAACTGTTTGACAATCAATCTGACGGCACCCATTCACTGCAGAGGATCCACTGGTGACCAATTACCCACAACGTGTGAATAAACAATAAAAATTGTTTTCATAACCTTTCTTAAAACAAACTTCTTAGCTAGGATTTTGGTGGGGTTTTTTTCGAAAAAACCTTCCTTGGCCCTCTTCACTCGGAGTGCAGTCAGCTCTTCCCAGGGGAGCCCTTATCCCGGGCCACTGCTCTTCCTCACCCTCACCTATCAGCCCAACCAATCTGACTGTGAGATACAGCAGGTCCTGCACGCTGCCTGCTCTTTGAACGCCCCCTTCTCCATTCGCTTACCTCATTAAACATGACAAGGAAGATCAATGCTGTTGGAGTCACGATAACGGGTTGGATGACACTGGCCAGTGAGTCAGACAGCGTTTCTTTGGGTCAAAGTTATGGCAGTGTTTCTTCCCTTTCAATCATTGAGGGTGGGGACTGCAGTTCTCCCTAACAGCAAAGGGCGAGACGAGAGCTGGCTGTCCCAGTGTCTCTCTCTCCCATTCTGGCTGCTAGTAATACACTGACGTCTATACTGGATAAGGTCTTGACCATGCAACGTGAAACGTTGCAAAACCACCAAATAGCTTTACATAATGGGTAATGATAACCCAGCACGAGCCACAGCGTCCCCATCAAGCAGTTACCATTCTTATATTTTGCTTTGCAGATATATTATATGTCTCGTGATGAATCCAATGACAGAATTTCTGCATTGATGTAATGCCCATGATCTGTCAGTTAACCAAAGCATAGTTTATTGCCAGTCAATCACAGTCGGCCAACTTGGAAGCAGTCAAACAATTGAACGGCACACCATGTACATTTGGTTTGACAGGCTGCAAAAATAACACCAACACCGGGCCCTAGAGAACCGGGCATGGACGTGTCTCCAAAATAAATAATTCCACACCAGAGAGGAGCCTTTACAGTTCACACTCCTTTTTTATTTGATATAAATTTGGAACCCGGGTGGGCGTTTTATAACTCTTTCTTGCTGTTTCCTTTACTGACTGCCAGGACAGTCTCAGCAGTCTTGTATCACACCTTGAGTTTGGTCAAAGCAAATGAAAAAAAAAAAAAAAACCACACACACACATACACACTACATCTAACTGGCATCAGTGCATTCACACCAGTCCACTTAAAAAAAAAACAAAAAAAAACACTTTTGTGGGCTGTGGACTCTCAGATACTTGGAATACTAGACTTGACATTTTCCATTCATAACACTGTAAAATGTGCCAAAGAATTGTCTATTTCATATCTTATTACTTTAATTCATAGCTATATTTATTAGCTTAGATGTTTCACCTACAAGCTAAACTATGTTGATGCTTTCTAGAGAGCTTAATAAATTAAAATAAATCCTAGTTTAACATAAACTTTTATAATGACAGGGAAAACATTTTTAAAGTGTTGAAGAGAGTCATAAAATACTTTGACCTAATACATCTTAAAGGCATAGTTCACCCAAAAATTAAAATGACAACTGAACACAAATAAAGATATTTTGATACAATCCAAGAGTATGAGAGCACAAAAAGTATTCAAAACGTATTCATAAATTTTAAGTTGAGCCATGATGTCACATGAACTGTTTTAATGATGTCTGATTACTTACTACTGTTCTGGGCCTTAAGCAAAGTAGTTCCCTTGTTGTCTATGGAGGGTTTCCAAACAGATTTTATTAAAATATCTTAATTTGTGTTCTGAAGATAAATAAAGGTCTTGCATGTTTGGAACAACATGAGGGTAAGTAATTAATGATAGATTTTTTTTTTTTTGTGAACTATCCCTTTAATAGTCAAATACAGTTTAACATAACACATGTAATAAAAACAAGAAAACATACAATAAAAATGCCCTCTGTGGATTATCTCCAGATTCAAACTGGTGGAATAAATTTAGTCAACACTAAAAATCAATGATTACAGGTGTCAGACTGCGTTTGGATCGCTGGTCCAGACCAGGAATTGTCCGAGCTCCAGTTAAGCCTACCCTGCATAATTGGTTAAACTTGGCCTGGTCGCTTTAACCCAGGTTATATATCACCGTCTTGAAGTTCACTTTATCTTAACAGCTTTAATGCAGACTTAAGGAACCTCTCATGTTCACTTCAAAGCCCCGCTCCGAAAGCCTTCAAAGTCAGAGTCTAAAACCTCTGTATCGACTGAGTGTGGGAAAATTTGTTAGAGAACAACTGCATTTTATACTCCAATTCTGTTTATTAAGGAAATCCACTCCTTAAACACATCATGTGAAAAGAATGCCCAGAGAAGTACAGGATGGAAAAGAACTTTATTTAAAAAAGGTGATCTGTGACAGAAGGGAACATGTACGGTTACAAACTAAATGTGACAGTTTATCGCTAGGGGACGGTTCTTATTAACATCCAGAACAGTGGAACAGACAACAGAACGAAACAGGCCAGCTCAGGTTGACTGACAGGCTTTTTGGAGGCAGCGTGATGGCTCACATCAATTAAACATGTCTTCCTCTTTAGGTTACGTTTAGTTGTTTTTTCAGAGGATCTCAGTCACGGAAACGAACAGTTTTACACCAAGTGTTTAAAAGAAAAATACAGGAAACAAAAAAATGACTGTAGTACGTTTCTTGAAACGATCACACGAGTTGATCCGAGCACTTCATGAAGAAAGACGGCCAACGAATGGCAACACTGCCTCAGGAGAGAACAGAACGATTACCTTTTTTTTTTTTTTCTACCGAAGCAACATCGAGCCTGCATGTCGTGGTAAACACATCACGTGGGAATACAGAGGAAATGATTGGTTTTAAAAGGGGCTCCCCCCGCCGTCTCCTCACTCACTTTGTAATTCGCCTCAACAGTAAATCAGAGCTCACTGCTGGGCCCTGACTTCAGCGTGGAGTTGTCCTCTCCCAGCATTCCTGTGCTCATGAATCATTCTGATTTCTGGCTTCCACCAGGCATTTCCTCTACAACTCTCTCCCTCTCAAAATGCAGCAAGGAGCAGAGCGCTGCTCACGATGCATGGCAGCCTTCGATTTGGGCCACAGGAGAACAGGGAACACAGAATGTCCTTCTAGAGCTTTCCAGATCCTGCTCCGACTGAATATTCTGGGTTTCGGTACAAGCTGAGCTCCATCGACAGCACTTTACTACAGCAATGCAGGAAATGAATGAGGCCAATCCATTAAAACACAGTACTCACCACTTTAATAGTATGTAAACAATATGAATGTCAACATGAATGTAATATAGAAAGTTGCTTACTAATCTATTCTTTGCAAAGTTATATTGGGTGTTACAACTTTGCTGTCAGTGTATGACAACAGAATATATAAAACCCAAAAGCGACCATAAAAATGATGACAAGAACTTTACAACTTTCAGTAGAAGAATTAATGACTTTTTTGGTAAAAATGTATTATATTATAAAAAAAAAAATTGGACCCAATCAACTTTTTGTGGTAATCAACATTATCCAATAGACAATGAATTTATTTTTCAATAAAATTCTATCATAAAAATCTTGCGGCCAATCCACTTCCTTTTCAACTTTTTTGTGTGTGTTGATCAACATTATACTACAAGTGCCGTTAACTGAGTTTAACTTGTGTCAAACCTAGAATATTCCTTTTACTCAGTCGTTGTGTGGATTTTTCCATGTTGCTGACAATTTGGGAGTCTCTCAGCAAACAAAGGTTTTTTTTTCCTTCATAAAAACTGTAACATATCTTTATAATAACATTCATAAAAAGCAAAGAAAGATCTATAAGAAATCCATAGTGCCATGGGAAAAATCACAGAAATGTCCTACGAGAGCTTCGAGTTGCTGTTTCTCAAAGGGTGGGTAGAAAGTAGAAAGGATTTCTTAAATTATTATTTCAACAAACTGCTGACCTTAGCATTTAAAAGACCAAGTTGGCTAAATTCTCATCTTATTCAATTATATACAAAACATACAACGTACAATACAGAGATCACTTCACAAGTTCACGAATGAGACCACTGGCTCTGTGTCGTGTAAGCATGTCGCGTGTATGTTAGCCTGTGCCTTCGTGTGCGAGTGTGAAGTGTGTATCTGGCGTTTCATATCATGGCCTGGATCACCATCCTGCTTTTAACATGGTGAATGTAGGAGCTCTGCTTCTCGGCCAGGCTCTGAGTGGCCATTGTCTCATCGTCACTGGCGTTGGGCTCCTCTTTCACCCGGATGACTCCGCGGTGAGTGTCCCGTCGTGGCTCGGTGGGTGAAGCGGAGGTGTTGCTGTCGGGGCTGTGCTTCCTGATGACGCCACCAGGGGGCGAGATGTCCTCCTGCATGGCCTGGTCATGAAAATCCTCTCCTTCTTCCTCCTCTGACTCCTGCAGGTGACCGTTTGGCTGCCGAAGCTGCTCGATCGATTTCGAAAGCATCTATGGGAGACACAAACACGATTTAGCGGTTCAGTCAATGAGCCATGTATTGCAACACAAACATTGCCATTTACCAGAATTGGAACTCATTCACAAAACGCAATCACAGCCGTGAGCTTGGTAAAAATGCATCCTACGTTAGGTAAATATAGACATTGTGTCCTGGAATTAGTAAAATACTTATTATATCTCGCACTAAAGCCTGTAAGCGGATGTAAAATTACTCAGGTGCCCAATTTAGCGCAGGTAAAACATTCAGCTTTGAAGCCAGAAAGCTAATCCCTGATTTCACAGTACGCATGACCTCATTTCTCTCGGAAATCATTTATTACTCCTAGCTACAACGGTTTAAGGTTACAGACCTGTCCAAAGAGAGATTATTTACTTGTTAATAATTAATAATTAGGGGTCCTCCAGTCATATTACATCATTTTATGGTATAAACAGAATTCAGCTCTGGAACAAATAGCTGGGTCAATTAAATAATGCTCATCTGTAGCATCTATTTACTTATTTATTTAAATGCAATTTATAAATAAGATTTGAAGTAGTGCTGTCAAATGATTAATCGCGACTAATCGCATTCAAAATAAAAGTTTTTGTTAACATAATATATGTGTGCACTGTTTATATTAGTAATAAATGTATAAACATGACAGTATACATTTAGAAAATATTTGCATGTATTTATATAATTATATACATATAGAAATTATTTATATATGTATAATTTATATTCATATAATTTATATATAAATATATTTAATATATAAACAACATTTTTTTTTTTAAATACATGCATGTATTACATAATGTAAACAAAAACATTTATTTTGGATGCAATGCATCACGATTAATTGTTTGACAGCACTAATTAGAAGACATCTCTTATATAATGAGCATGTTTGAATTTCTGAAATTAAACACATTTTTTGGACATGCCAGAGTGATGCAACTGTCCTATTATCATAATGAAGAAAAAGCTTAATCAAAATCAATTAAATTCTTACAAATTAATCCTTTAATAATTTGGAATAACCTACTACTACTCATATGGTGCAAGCAATATGCAGTAAACATGCAGAAAAAAATACAATATGAAATTACAACTTAACTTTTAACTGTGTGTAAAGGTAAAAAAAACCAAAAACAAACATCAAATGTATGTTTTTAGTTTTAACTGTAAAATGTCATGTGGTATGACTACCCCCAAAAAACATACCTAAAAAGATTTTTGAAAAAAATAATTATTTGTGTACACTCATACGTGATCAAGGTGTAGGGAAAATACGTTTTAAAATTGTACTAAATAGTTTATATTTACATGTGACTTTTATTTTGGGTTCGATTAATCGCGACAGCACTAATAGCAACATTATTTGTTAAAGTTGCTTACATGAAAACAAATGAGTTAGCAACTTTACAGTCATGCAACAATACCAGTCATTCGTGACCCAGACTAGACCCTGGTGACTGAGGCCATAACAATAAATAGCCAAAAACAAGTGCTCTCTGGGCACTTTTGATGTTGATGTCTGAAAATTGCACTTGTAACCTTGAATTTCCCATAGCACTCTCAGCAATAATAAGGCAGATCAATCTGCAAGCTCCCGCTAACAATGGAGTCTTTCAGAGCGCGAGCCTCCCGTGTCGCTAACCTTGCATGCGCGGCAGAATAATTGCACTTAAACGGATGGCCAGGTCATGGCTGCTGGTGCACAGAAACACAAATATTTCCACAGGGGAACAAAAGTATGTATTCCATCCACTTTGGTGCCCATTTGAACTTGTCCCTGTGCAATTTTGTGGCGTTAGCATGCAACTGATGCCTTAAGCTATGCTAATTCAAGAGCCGCTTCTGAACCCAGAACAGGCTTTTTTTTCCCCCTCACATAATAGAGATGGGCTGTCCAACTTCAGTTCCCATGTGAACTAAATGGTATTTCAAGGAAAATGGGCTTTAGGATGACAACATAATCATTTAACTTCATCCTCATCTTCCCACGATAGCACTAAAGCCATTGTTGCACTGACAGGTAGATTCAATGATTGTACCTTGTTGATGTGGATCTGCTGCTGGTACTGTTTCTGCTTCTCCAGGAAGTTCTGGTGTTGCTGCTGAATCACAAGTTGAGCTAGTGTGCTCTGGGGCAGCGGAGCCGATTGGGTTCGGTTTAAGGGCCTGTGACGAGGCAGTTTGTGTCGGGTGCTGCTCGGAGAGCTTTCCATCATGGCCAGTGGAGAAGGAGGATGCACAGGACTCTGACCTATGTAACAACATGTATGGATCTGGTAAATACAAATCTAATGGGATACAATATCATTTAAAGGAATGGTGCACCCAAAAATTTCTAGAGAAGAAGTAATGTCCATGATTTGGGAATAAATCGTTTTTTTAAGGTTGGATCTTTTTAATTAATTGGTTGATTCAGTTTACAAAGCAGTCTGGATGATTTTAACACAAGGCTGGAATACACCAAATTACTTTTTGCCCAGATAAGTTGACGCTAGCTGCTAAGCAGCAAGGTTGGAGAAGCAGCAGGTTCATTGGCTGCTGAAATAAAAAGAACCAATCAGATGCCCCTTGTGATAATGATGTCATTATGCCAGATTGAGTTATACCTATGGGACTGTGCCATCTAGAGTTTCATGACACGATTCTGGGTATATCGAAGCTCTGATGTTCTCACCAATGGAGAGGATCTTTTGGTGGCGGAGTTGCTCTTTCTGGAGGAGGTGCTGGAGGAGAGCTTGGTGGCTGCTGCTCACTTTGGTCTCCATTGCAACAGACAGGGGCACTGGACCCAGAAGTTGGGTGGGCAAACCTTGAATGACCGCTGATACACCACCACCCTCAACATGCTTCTCCTGAAGTCCTAAAGCAGCCTGAGAGGTGACAGAGAGAACATTTTCTGTTCATTTCAATTGTACAGTTCAATTGAAACCTCAATATGCGCTCTGATAAATAAGGCCTCATTCATATTAAAATTTTTTTGGTTGTCCGTTAACACGTTTTTTCGATTGAGACTCATATCTGATTCTTGTGTTTACACTAGCCATACGATCTGAAGCATCACGCATGCGTTGTTGTCATTTACCGCCTCCACACGTGCTTCTTCTTGAGAATATTAGTGCACGAATAATAGCGAATTATATCACTTCAGTGTGATCATTGCAAAAGCAGTTCAATGAAGTGCAGCGAGTGAATTCCTCTTCTCTTTTATTGTTAGATTAACAGATAGGCTATTTGTGCGTATCTACTGTAGTGTTACACATCAGATATTTTTTCCGATCAGCTTCCCAAGAGCTCACTTTAATGAAAGAATGACCCATTTATATAGCGCTTTACTGTGTATTGCCAGACACCCAAAGCGCTTTACAATCATGTGGGGGGGTCTCTCCTCAACCACCACCAATGTGCAGCATCCACTTCGATGATGCAATGGCTGCCACAGGACAATGGCGCCAGTGCGCTCACCACAGACCAGCTACAGGTGGAGAGGAGAGAGATATACAGCCAATCAATGAATGGGGATTATTTGGAGGGCCATGATAGACAAGGGCCAGTGGGAATTTGGCCAGGACACCGGGGTTACACCCATACTCTTTACGATGAGTGTCATGGGATTTTTAATGACCACAGAGAGTCAGGACCTCGGTTTAATGTCTCATCCGAAAGAAGGTACTCTATTGACAGTATAGCATCCAAGTCACTATATTGGGGCATTAGGACCCACACAGACCACAAGGTGAGCACCCCCTGCTGGCTCTTCTTTAACATCTCTACCAACAGCAACCTAGTTTTCCCAGGAGGTCTCCCATCCAGGTACTGACCAGGTAAATATCCGAATGCATGCATGTTTTTTCCTGTTTACACTGTCATGGAACAGATCCGATCTGTGTCACATATGAGAAAAAAAATTTGGGAATCGGAATTGGGTAACTTTTAACTGACAGTATAAACGAGGCCTAAGAGACTATGTGGAACGGTCTTGGATTGTTCAGATAAAAATATATAAATACAAATGTATTCATGTTTATTTAATCTTCTAGATAGGGAGCAATACACTATTTAAACTGCAAATTACCTCAAGATTAAATATTATTTGTAGCTACACTTGATTATTCTGGTTTGGTTGGACTTTAAAGAGCAGTAATGGATGAGGTGACTGGGGAGGGCTGGAGTGCAACCGACACCAGACACTTAAACACAATATTTATCTAAGGTCTATAAAATCCCCCAAGGTCAAAGGCCAGCACCCTGAGGCTACACATATCATCCAGTCAGCCAGTGATGGTTAGTCTGTCAACAGTCAAAGCAATATGCAGCTGAGCCAAGGCCATAAACTACATTTCCCCTCATTTATCAGTGTAAACATCCACATCCAATTCATTAGAATTAAATAAGTCTTGCTGACTCTACAATTGAATTCATAAATAAAGCAGATTAAAAAGACAAAAATAAAAAATGATGTCCCATAATGATTATACCTTGTAGTCAAGTAATCCTATTTGTAGTCAAAATCATATTTAAATATAAAATATTCAAACTATATATTGCACCAAAACTATACACAGAGTATTGAAGTCTATGGTTAAATATACATTTAAATATGACATATGTTAGTGCTTTCAAATGATTAATCGTGATAAATCACATTTTTTTCTTTACATATATAAGATATGTGTGTATCCTGCGTATACTTATTATGTATACATCTAATAAAATACGTTAGGTTTATATATTAAATATATTTTTATATAATATCAAATATAAGAAAATAAATATATAAATGCATTTACATGTAAATACTGTTAATATATATATATATGTCAATGAATATGTATGAGTACATATGAATGTATATATTCATAAAGTATACTTTTAGCTTAACATTTGACTGCTAAATGAACAATATCACACAAGCAGAAGAAATATCATATAATACTACTATAATATGAATTAATTAATTTATTAATTCTTCCACAATTCTCATTGCAGAGTGTTACAGAGTTCATAAGGGAAGCATTTGTGTCATGTTTTGTAATGCCAAAAATCCAGACTTGGTGTGGACAGGCTTTAACAGAGGAAGTTATGAAAGATGAAGCATGTCATAATTTGACTTACACTGATGGGAGAAGAGGCAGCCGAGAGACCCAGGGAGATATTGGGCAGCGATGGAGACGTATAGAGATTTAACATAGACACTGAGCTTTCAGGCCCTAATAACCTCGGCTGTGACGGCCACCGCTGTGATGGAAAAAGAGAGAGAGAGAGGGAGGGAGAAAGAGAGACATTTTGAAATCCCACCATGGACCATTGGAAAGAGCAACAGCAACAGAACAATAAACTTTAATGTACTAAAACGGATGACGGTTTTGTTCCTGCCACAGTGGAGCTCAACTGGAGGACGTGAATCCAAGGCCACAGAGAAGCCCACAAACACAGAAACGCATCCCATTTGCTATCGTCTCTCAAACTGCACTGTATCTGAGTAAAAACAGTCTCACAGCTGATCAGTTTTCGACTGTACTTCCTCCACCCAGTGGTGCGGCCCATCAGCATGTGGCAGTGGGGCGGTACTGTTTACCCTCCAATCCCTCCTGCCTATTCACTGACCTGTATGTGGATATCCGGCCTTATTTGACCCAGGGGACCAGTTCCCTCTGAAAGAAGATACCCAATGTAACGGATCACAAACACGGCTGGCTTTCGAAACTGGCGCGGTGTCTGCGGGTAGCACCGCTACGATCCACGAGACGTCAAGCTTATGTCAATACAATAGCGATCGGGCGTGTTTGTGTTGTTAACGTGTCTTTGGCTACCAGCGGCTGGTGGATCAATTAAGCACAACCACCCACCACCTCGACCCTGGATCGCAGCGCAATAAGCATTCCTTGTCGGCTATTGCATTGGAGGTCCATGGGAGTGTAAACAGTGGTGTTGAAGAATAACACAGCTGCTAAGCTGAGGCTTCACAGAGACATGTCGCATTTGCCCAGAATACACCTCTTTGTAAGCTAAGTCCGCAGGGACCCGGAGGAACCAAGCCGTGAAGCCACCAGGAAGTGAGTCAGAGGGAGCTAATGAACATCGGCAAATAGGGAAAAGCCCTCCATGCTCCTATAGGAATGTTTTGGGTTCAATACAAGTTACGCTCAGTTTTTTTTTTTTTTTATGCTTGTTTGTAGGGCTTCACAATTGTGTGATTATATACACATATGATTATGAAACTTTTATTAAAATGAACCAAAAATTACTATTATACATTTTTAATCATATGATACTATAAAACTGAAAAAAATGAAAGTTAGTAAACGATTTTTCTTCATAATAACATTAACAGGCTTATTTATTTATTTGTTACATCCAGTGCCTGTAATGCTGAAACATTAAGTATTTAACATTTGCAGATTTTCACTTCCATTCTTAACGCCTCACTGTAAACCAACAAATTGGGGAGGACGAATTTTGTGATGATAAATAAATCATCTAAAATTGATTGAGCTTAAGATGTACTGAACCTGGGACCTGCATGCTATTTTAGAGTTTGGTGAGAATATCCATAGCCCTGTAAGTAACTTTATTTTGAGCTATATCTGATCTACTCTTTCTTGCCCTGAGCTTTACAAGAGCTTCAGGCAAAGAAAACCACATAGCTATGCCAGTAAAGGTTAGCGGTACAGAGCATGAGTTTGTGGGAGGAAGTGAACTGACTCTTTATTGTCCGTGCTGGGAGCCGTTTTCATTGGACTGAGACGAACAAGCAGGTCACAGGCTGTGGAGACAGACTTGTGTTTTCATAGCTGCGCGAGGACAGGCTGGGCCTGTGTCGAGGAAATTTATGGGTGCGGCCTGGTGGCCATCAACTTTTCTTTGAGTCGTACAGGTTTTAATCTTTCAGGAAAGCTTTGATGAAACTGCTGCAAGAAAGCTTAACTGTTCATAGACTTGCGTACCTGTAATAAAATTAGTTTAATGCAAGTACCTCAGTACGTGTGGTGACCGGTAGAGAGGAGGGTCCGTTTTCAGCCCCCAAGGCACTGCAGGCCCCGTTGGGTGAACTGGGCCCCGATCCTGGTGCACTGCTGCTGGCTGTGGATTCTGGGGTAGAATATAAATTCAAAGAAATATAAACTATAATTTATAATAAACTTATAAACTATCATTTATAATATATTATATCAACTGTAGCACTATAAATACTTCAAATTGTTTTTATATCAAATTCAAATGTTTTTATATGTAATTAAATGTGTAAAGTGTAAATTCCAGGTATATTTGCAATTTAATTGAAATATATGTAATACATATATTATATATCTAATACACCAAAAAACTGACATACAATAAATCATACATTATAATTGTTTTTTTTAAATGCAATTCTTTAGTTTCAATAATCTCATGCTTTTTTCTTCATTATGATAACAGGACAGTTGTACCACCCTGTTACTTCTGTTACCCCACCCCAGCAATATCAAAATTAATTTAAATTTAAATTTTTAAAAATAAAAAAAATTATATTACCACACACTATAAAAAAAATAATGTTCAGAAAAATAAGAAATTATACATTTTTATATTATGCTATTATTATATGTTACAATATACACACACATGAACATATATATTTAAGAAGAATATGTTGTATTTGTATAATAAATATATGTATATATAATATAAATTTTATAAATATATACATTTAAATATTATATATATATATTGACTCAAACATTGATTTATGATAAATGTATAATAAATATATTGTGATTCATTAAATTCTGTAAAATGAGGATGCTTTCAAGATGTTTGTAAATGTAAACTGATATTTCCAACTGACAGATTAATAACCAACTTTGTTGGTGAAAATACTAGTGGTCTAAGACCTTTGCATAGTACTGTATCAACATATTTTGTGACATAATCAGCAATAGGATGATGACATATCATATTTACATAAGAGGTACTGGATGACAATCTTGCACCTTGTTTCCAAAACCAGCCACCAACTGCTGTCACTGATACATTATAAATAAACACAAGCGACTGAAACACCATGGAAAAATCATTCAACCAGCCAAGGCTCAAAACCGCACTAGATGGTCTTCTGGATGACACCTGCCATAACAGCTGTTACATAACAACATCAGCACACTGAGCTGCATAGACAACGGACGGCTGCTGTGATTACTGAAGAGAAACAGCCAAACAGTAGGAAGTCTTATTGTTTATGCCCTAGGTGTGTCATCTAATTTTAAGATGCATTATGGGATGGCACTCCTACCCAGAAGCTCCAGGGCTCTCTTTTTGAAGGGTGTCATGATGCTCCCTTCCTTCCTCCTGAGAAGAGGGCTGCTTCTCCTCTCTGCAACCTTCTGCTTTAACCTGGATCGCACCTTCAGATTGGGCTCTGAGACTGGAGAGAAAACATAACACATGTTATTCAGGATCTCAACTGTTTAGTCTAAACTTTTTTAGCCAAGCGTTGTTACGGAAATGTTTTGATGCATTTGTAGCTATGCATGTCAGAAAGTAGGAGAGGGGAATCCACATTGTTGTGCAGCAGCATTCCTGTACTGTGATGTTACAGGACTGTGATTAGATCTGTGGGTATCTGGAGTTTGTTTTCAAAGATCAGAGTTTCCCCATCATCTGGAGAAAATTAGCCTGAGCAACAAAGGCTTTAAGTAAAAAAAAAAATAATAATTATTAAAATATAAATATAATACAATATTATAATTTATATAAATATATACATTATTAATCATTTGACAACACTAAAAATAATTACATTTAATAAATTACAAATAATTTGTATATAAATTAACATTTAGGATTAATAAAATCTTATTTATTATTAATTTAAAAATACTACTTTTATTAATCTATTTATGTGAAATGGAAAGTAAACCTTAATAATGTTACACAAGATTTCGATTTCAAATAAATGTTGTTCTTTAACCTGAAAGGAGTAATCTTTTACAAAAATAATAAGCTGCAGCCTCCTTCTTAACATTTATATCAATAACAAAAGTGTTACATGACTCAACTTATTAGAATGCTTTTATTATAACATTTAAAATATATTTAAAAAATTGATAAATATTTAAACTGTAATAGTACATCAAAATACTATTTTTTTTACTGTGTTTATTTTTTAACAGATACATTATCAAAATTAAGTATTACATTAATTTTCATGATTATTTAATTATAAACTTATTAATAGTAGAATAATAGCACATATAGCACAAAATTCAATCTACAGATATTTTATGAGGTCAACTAGATATTTACCATGCACTTGAGACTTCAGCAGTGTTTAGCTGTAGAGGTTTTTTTTATAGTTAGTCTCTGTATGGTAGTAAATAAATTACCAGACAAATCTGGTTGTAGCAGATGTTTTGGTGAGTGCACATCATACCCAGTCTATGCAAAAACATATTCACGCAAAATAAGCAAAAAAAAAACAACAACAAAAAACTGCAAGTGTTGAAGAAGTTTATATCAAATTAAATATATCAAATAAACCCCAAAAGAGTATTTTGTCAGAATTTAAATACTGATTGAATTATGGAGACATGACTGTTTATATGACTGTAACGTACAGGCAAGTGTTTCTAAACAACTCTCTGATGGGAAGCGAGTGAGTAAGCCAACCACCCACATCCAGTGCCTCCCTTTGGGAAACACCCACATTACAACTAGCAGCCAAAAATACCGAAATTTGGTCTCGTTATTATGATCACTTTTTTATTTTTTCCCCTCAGTTCCCCATTGTGCAATAGTAACACTACCATCTAGTGTGTGCAAGTCATAATCTAGATCATTGCTACTCTACTGCTTTTGCTTCACATACACTACCAAACAAACAACAGTACAAAGATGATAGAACAATAGAACGATAGATTGAATGATAGATAGATAGAACGATAGATAGATAGATAGATAGATAGATAGATAGATAGATAGATAGATAGATCGATAGAACGATAGATAGATAGATAGATAGATAGATAGATAGATAGATAGATAGATAGATAGATAGATAGATAGATA
>JAUMHQ010000076.1:8846696-8861183 GCA_032361165.1 Enteromius paludinosus
ATATAAATAAATACATTAATAAAGTATATTTTATTAATTTAAATGTTATTATTTCCTTTTTATGGATTTTAATGAGATTCACCAACATGAGTTTGTGGTTTTTGTTCATATTACATATATTACAATATTACATATTTTTACATTTCAATTCATATTTTCCAGATTTTACCCATATTCCAACAATGTTTTATAAAATTAAATCTTATAATTGTATATAATATTAATTTAAAATAATTTATATATATATATATATTAGTGCTGTCAAATGATTAATCGCGATTAATCGCATCCAAAATAAAAGTTTTTTTATTCATTTGACAGCACTAATATATATATATATATTCATATTTTTCATTTTTTTGTAACTTTCATCCCGCGTTGTTTAACACATTCTCAAGTGAACATGGAAAAGTAGCAGACGTCATATAAATGTGTCATTTGACTGATGACATTTGGACACAGACAGGTTGTGGAGTGTTTGAGTGTTGTGTGGGTGAGCGTGATGATGAGCTCTTACTCTCTCTGCTCTTCTCTCTGTTGCGGAGGACCAGGACTTGTTGTTCACGCCGATGTCTTTCCAATTCTCTCTCCTGACTCTGGAGCTCTAGTTTCCTCTCTTTCTCCAGCTGCTCTTGTTGTTGCTTCATTGCAAGTAGCTCCTGCTGCAACTGAGAGACGGATGTTTATTATACAGTACATGCATTCACTGTATGGTTGTACTTCTTGCTCTCTATGTTGAGTCAGCTCAGTATATGTCAGCAGGGTTGTGTTGGTACCTTCAAATGCTCCTGTATCTGGGCCTGATGCTGGCGAACCAGGTTCTCGTGCTGCTTCTGGAACTCACTAATGAGTAACTGTTTCTGAATCTGCTGCTGTTTCTGAATGAGGAGCAGCTCTTGTTGAAGTTGTCTTTCCCACACAGTGGGATCTGAAGTAGAGCTCTGCATCCTTACGTCTGTACGTAGGTCCAGTGGGGAGCCTGGATCAAGAGCCAGCGGAACCTCTGGCTTAATGTCCACTGAGAAAAAAAGTGAGAACAGAAGGATTTAGTACAAATGTTTCTGCTATGTTTTGATGTTTTTTTACATAATTAATCATTTAGAGATATTTGAATGATCAGGTATGTGTGCATGACAACTTATTTTTGTCATATTACTGAATACCAAATTGTCTTTTGTTTAAATTATTCATATTTTAAAACTTGAGTCCATCAAAGCAAAGTCAAGTGGTGCAAAGAACATGCATAGTTATAAGAAAAAATTTATGTACAGGACCTTGAAGTCCCTCATCATGACAAGATCGATAACAGAAAACTGTGCATTTTTTAATGACAAGATAAGACCATGTGTAAAATTCTATGTGTTCACTAGTTCTTTATGGTTATCGCTATAGTTATAACTTGGTGTGAGCAGGTCTTAACTGCATTTTCTAAAAAACATGCTAAAGAAAAAATTCCCCTCATTTCCCTCTTTAGCTGTACACCTCATCCCTCAAACATTTCTTAGTATGGCCCCATATCAGCCTCTCTGATACAGTAGGCAGAGACTCAGTAAAAACAACTCTGCAGTAGTGTGTCTACATGAGAATCCCAGACAGCTCTCTGAAGGTTATTACTAGCTATGGTTTGGTCTGATGTGTTCTTCTGACCTCTCTGGTCACTATAGAGACTGCAGTGCTGCGGTTTGTTGTTCAGAAAGTTGTGATGTTTGTGTTCCTGCCTCTTATTCCCCCACCATTCTCCCTCCTTAGAGCCATCATCGCACCTTCACCATTATGGAAAATTGCTGCTCTAGTCTTCAAGCTGTGCCTCATTACAAGTAATACACAGAATTCAAAAAGCAGAGGGCATCCCCAAAGGCCCCAAGGACTATATATATCCTAGAGACAGTGAAAATCAATAGCAAGCCTGGAGGACAGTCCCTCGGAAAGCAGATAAGAGGAGACACTCATCATAAGAGACTGTGCGAAAAGCAATTACTAAGACATGGGGTTTAGAAAGTGTATACGTACAGAGAGATCTATGGGTGTGGAGAAGAAAGAAAAAGACGTTTGCAGAACAGCTGGTCAGGATAAACTTATGGTCCAGTGAATTTCACAGCGAGGGAAAGCACAACGTGGTTGTTACACAATTGTGTAACGACAGGAAGTCAAACCGAAATCAAGTCACTTTAAGGTTAACTGAGTAAGCAAGTGTCTGGAAACATGATTAAGTCAAATGGCTTTTCCTCTTAGTCAGCATGATGGATTAGCAGGCCAATTTTTAATGAGTGCTTAAGTTTATAGCTTTAATGGCTGATGAACAGAATCAATAACCGAGAATAATGATTAGTTCATGGTTTCAGGAGCAGTAATGTAATTTGTTATTACATTTTTTTTTGTTGTAATTTTAGGTATGACGATATACTATATAATTATGGAGGAATATCCTGATGTGATCCACAATAACCGTGGTGTTAAAATTCTAATAACGTAACAGCCCTATTTTGGATCCTGCTATTTTTCATTATGGGGTATAATGGGCATTATATATTGTGAACGACAGACAGAACGATGGATAGATAGAAGGTCAGAGCAATAAAAGGATTGAACAATACAATGGAACAGCAAAATGACTGAATGACAGAACTTTGATAGATAGATAGGATTTCAATAAACACACGGGATGCAAGAGACTAGATTCATTAGCTATGTAACTTTAATCCTCAGAAAGCTTGTTATTGGCATAACGCACCACCACCTGTTCCGTGCTCGCACACACACAGACACACACACACACAGAGGCAAAGCCTTTAAACCATGAATTCTATCCATGAACCAATGTCCCTTAAGCCTACAATACTCCACTAATGAGTTGCCATAGCAAGGCACTTACTGTGACACACGCAGCAATTCACACATTAATGGTAAAGCATTTGTGCGCTTGTTTGGTTGAACATAATGTTCTCCGCCATTATCAAAAATGTCTGCATGCGCAACCGCTGATTATAAATAGCAACATAAAAGCAAGTGGTGCAATCTTAGACTATGACAAAACCCACACCCAAACTGGCTGCCATGGCAACGCTGGCGACATCATAATGACTCCTCTTCCTGCAGATATTGAGCTGCGCTGTGTGGTGTCTCCTCCCCGAGAGCACCCATGGATATTATATCATCCCTTATATAAGACAGAAACATACACACACGCACACAAGCTCTCCCTCTTTCTGTCGACACTGATACACGTCGGCTATGCCTGTCAGCTCCACTTAAGGTCCAACTTCTGGGTGTTTAGCAAAAATTCACCTTGGTTTGTTGTCGTGACGGCACTTCTCGGAAGAGAGCCGACTTTGAAGCGACAGGAGCAGCTCTCTCCAGTGAGCCAAACCGATGACCCTAAGCATCGCGGAATGATGGGGGGAATATTAATTCTGACTTGAGAGAGCTCTTTACAAAGAGCAGCCTGTGTTCTTACAGCACTCATGGAGTCAGCCAATGAGCTTCAACAATGAGTCACAGGCATTGGGCTCGCTGCCCTAATGGAGCTAAAAATAGCTTCAGAAACACCTGCTGGCTTGGAGCGCTCGCCACAGTGATATCTCATTTATCTTATGTTTCCCTGCTTGCCCTCCCCACTACCGTCATTAAAAAGATACACTTTGATCCGACCATCCAGCCGAGCTCTTGGCAAAGAAACCTCAGGTCAACCCACTCACACCTCCCAACTCAACTGGTAGCAGGCGGTTCGAAGATTAAGAATGACCAGGTTAGACCAAATGGCCCTTTGGATAACGCAACTTAACCTTGTTCCAGACAGCGTGACATCATCGCGACACACTGCTGCAAAAAGAAGCGTTGACGTCACCAAAGGGTCAGAAGGCTTCTTAATGTGAACTATAGGGTTTAAGGATGGCAACTTGAAAGAATTTAATGATTGCTTTTTTGATTCCTTTAACACTTCCATTAGCAAGTTAACAAGCAAGCAAGAATAAATATTTGGGGAAACTTCCAAAATGATGAGAGAAATTCATTAATGAGTTATGAAAATAATGTTTTTACACTTTTATGCTGCTTTTTCAGAGATGGCATTCAATACAATATAATAATTGTCTTTAATTATGCATTGAACTACCATACTACACACAAAACCACCAGTCATGGTTTATGTTTGATTCACTTGAAAGAATCCGTATACTGCCCACGATATCCCACAATAAAAAAAAAAATTAAAATTAAAAAGATTAAAACTAAAAGTTTTAATCCGTGCTCAGTTGTTTTCAACTTTTGATGTCATTTCTGGTGAAAAATTTGTATTGTTGTAATTTAACATTTACTTACAGAAAAAAAAAACGAATGGTGCAGTATGAAAGACTGACAGCTAACGGTTGAAATGGTACTGTATAAACAACTGGCTACATCATTACATTTCAGAGAAACAGCTATGTAAACACGTTTTCTAAATATCTACAAACATATGATTTTCTTTTTTGGCTTTAGAAGAGTCAAAAACATACAGCACCTTTAGGCTGCTTCCGAAATCAGTTTTGCACCTTGTCAGCTTGGCATGTCAGCTGTAGCCCCGCTACACACGACACGCAGCGACAAAGCGACGCAATCCCACTCTTTTCAACGGAGAGCTGGCGATTTCCTGCGACAAGCGCGACCATTGGCGACGAATGTGGGCGTGTCCAGCGACGCGACAAAGAATCTCTCAACTTTATGCAAATGAAAAGCGACTTTCGGGAGCTACAGCCAATAGGAAAGAAGAGGATACTGCTCACGTGCTCATTCTCCTTTCAGCTCCAGCAGTGATGACGGCGTATTTGCCATAGAGAAAGGCACGGAATGGAAAAGGGTACTCTCTGTTTCTCATTCATTTTATATTGTATGTGTATATTCAGTCATTTGCCTCCAAAATGTTTGTTTTTAGCGGCAAGAAACCTATTCGCTGTCAACAATGACGTTTCTAAGAAACCATTAATGAGAACGGCCACTAGCGACATGCACTGATGTCGCTGCTAGTGTGAATCATCAGAACAGCTGCTTGAGTTGATCAGAATCATAAATTTGCGAAGCGGACTACACCAGTTGCTCTGAAAGTTTTTAATACACTATTAAAAAACACCTCATAAGAGTCATTAATTCCTAAATCAGCTTAACGTTACCCTGGTTATCCTGAAAGTTCTTGCTTTACTGCTCATAGGAGTCATTCGTTAATGAATCAGTCTGCACTGGTTGCACTGAATGTTTGGATTCACTAAAAATTACTAACTCATAAAACATTATTTACTGAATCAGACTACACTGGTTGCCCAGAAAGTTTCTGATTTTCTGCAAAGTACTTAAAAGTCATATATAATCAGAATACACTGGTTGTTTTGGTTCACTATTCAGTTCTGCCATGTCTGCAGTCTTTAACCCTGTTTCTGCCGGTTGTTTTTTTATTTCTGTGGTTTGAAGTTCCCCAATATTGTGATATATTTAGCCCCTGGATTGTGAATTTTACCTGAAGATCTCCACCGTAAAAGGTGCACAGACTGTGATCTTTACTGGTAAAACCCCCTTGAAACGCTATTGAGTTGCAATTTGTGGGTTTTGTTTTAAAAACTTGGCAACCTTACCTACTATTCACTTTATTCAGCTAATTGACTACACTGGTCATAATATATCATTCTATAGTGGTGTTGCACTGCGCACACATGTCATTTTCCCTGTGTTTGAGTTTTGTGTTCATATTTAGCACATAAAATGTGTGAGAACCACTAACGGCACCAAATGTTGCACCAAACGATTCCATGATTCGATAAAACCTACATTGCTTCATCCACTTAGCTTTCATAATTTATTGTTGACTAAATGAATCCACAGGTTGGAAGCTCTAGAACCGCAATGACGTCCATGTTTTTCGTCAGTCCCGCCACTCCATTTTGTTAACAAGGCACTTGTTGAGACTACAGTGGGACGCGGGCCATTTTTGCGTCACCTGACATCAGCACTAAATCAATGTTATGAGACAAAACACACTCACACCTCGTGTTTTGGCCTCAAGCCTTTGCGAGAGTATTATGAGTAATGAAGCCAAGAAGAGCTGTTGATGCATTAACGCCAGTTGAGCTGAAAAGAGAATCGCAAACAGCAGTAACTGGGCTAAATATAACTGCTTTTCTGAGCACACTCTTAATATAGGGAATGTGTGAAAGACTGTCAAACGTGTGGAGCCATCTGGTAATTTTAACTCGGGCAAAAATAAGAACACCCTGTCAAAATTATGCTAGCTATTGCACTGCCCACCCCCACCCTTAACCCCCCACTACCACCACAAACATTTCAAGCACCTTATAGCTTTCAAGAACTGTCTTTAGTTGTGGTCTTACTTACAAGTTCTCGAAATGAATGGTATGACATGAGATGAGAATGATGGTGCAGATGTGGCACTGAATCAGTAAACACAAGTTCGAAGACAGAGAGCACCCAGTTTTATTTTTAGCAGGCAGGGATGACAAGCACCCTGCCCCGCGTCCAAACGCTTCCCTTTCCCCACAGGGATGTGGTGACTCATCTGCTGTACTACATTTCCCATAATCCCTGGAGCAATGCATTTCTCTTGGACTGATGTTTCTCATTACTGTTGATTACTGAGATGATCAAAGCCTTGAGTTTGTAGTGCTGCACACAGCCATAAAAGCAAACCTCCCACACACCATTAAGTGAAAAAGGTACTAAAGTAGACTCTTAATTAAGCGTCTATGCACACATGACAGTCTGCATTGGAAATGTCTCACGCAATGATGTGCTACCTTTTAATTCGAAATGAATATTTTCTTAAGTACTAAACAAGGCCTGATATAATCAGTGCGACGTGAAATGGCTAAATTAAATTATAGAGATCATGGATTTTTTTATGTTATGTATTAAAAAAGCATAAATATCCTCATATTTAGTATGTTTGAACCTTTCCTGCAGTGAGGCTGCTGGTACGTCGTGCACAGTATGTGCGGAGTACATATAACAAGCTGCAAAATAATCAGGTGCCCTATAAACTAACCTCTGGCACAGTTAAATTGAATTCTATTTTGTAACCTCTGTTTGTCAGTAACAGCGTTTTTATATTTGGAGGAGATACGGTGTGTTCCTTAGCAAAAACAGTGATGCTTTTTTGGCTGCATATGCTGCGGTGACTGAGTGCTCATTACAGCTGATGTTATTCTGGGCTGCAGGCGTGTCTAAAGCAGGAAACGCTGCTGTATTTTTAAGTAGAAGCTTATTCCTCACAGCAAAAACGGGACAGGGGGAATCCAGATCATCCCTTTCAGCAAAAAATATGTTTTCAGGGTTTATTTTTGGATGCATTATTAAATACAGGGGAGAAAATTCCCTAAAATATTTCAAGAAAATATAAGTAAAGCAAACATGTTTGACTTAATTACACATAATATTATATATATATATATATATATATATATATTTATAATATAAAATATAAATATTAAACAGAAAATGTAAAAATAAGAATAGAATATAGGTGCAAGCAGCAATGACGCCACACCGATGGCATCAGGAAAACAGTAGACACATGCATTTACAGTAACCCATTGACAGTCTGGCTTTAAAGTTTACAGCAATGCAAGGGTTCATTCAAATCATCAAGACTATAGAAGTTTGGAAACTCTTTACAGTAACATCAACTATATTAATTATATAGAATTTATTAATGTTAAGTAATATTACATTTTAATTTTCAACTTTATTTAAAAAAGCATTAGTTAATGAACGCCAATTAACGTGAACATTTTGATTGACTAACATCAACAATCATTAAGAAATGCTGTGAAAACATATTGATCATTGTTCGTTCATGTTAATGCATTTACTAATGTTAACAAATTAGCCCTTATTATAAGTTGTTACCAAAACCTTTATTGATATAGGCTTTTTTCGTCAATATTATTGATCTACGTGTAGTAGGGAAATATTTTTTGCCTGCATTACATCTGTAAAATGATGTGAAACGAAAATTTTAATGTTACATCCAAGATATTATGTAAGATCGGATGAATGTCATGTGACAGGATGTCATACTGTAAGTCAGTATCAAATTTGCAAAACCACTTATGTATCATTACATCTTTTTATGTTGTAAATAACATAATTATTAACCTAATTATATCAAATTATGTTGTCTGTTCCCTACAAATTAACTGGATCTAGACTTTTTTGTCCCTAATACTTACTGAAAAGGAATAAGCCAAAGAGATTTCTTAAGCTGTAATGCATTAAATAAATAAATATGTAAAAACTGATAGACTTTTTCTCTGTAGCTTAAATATATGTTTAAACTCTCTCTCTCTCTCTTTCTCTGTCTCTCACCCACCCTCCCTCTGGGCACCCCTCCCCCCCCAAAAATTGGCACTACAAAGTGCATCCTCCATGTGCTTCTATGAGCTTTTGCCAGTGTCTATCTATAATAAATACTGATATGTGTGTTGTTTCATGCAATTCTACCCATGTTATCTGACTCAAAAAAAATTCAAGTTTGACACGTTGCCATGGCAACAGTATTTTAGCTATCAATTTCCCCTCAATATTTTTACATCTGCCTTTTTTTGTCAGTATTCTGCTGAAGTTTTGTGCAAATTGAATACAAATTTTGAAAACGACACACTTCCTGCTGCCAGTTGGTGGCGCTATAACTTTGACTCCTAATCGGCATCATACAGCGAAAAAAAAAAAACATGAAGTTTAATCAAAATCAAATAATTTATGCGGATGTTATTAGACACTCATTGTTTCTAATATCTCGCCATAACTTCATCACTCCGCCACGGGCAAACCATTCGAGATATCAATAATCCCTTCGCAATTTAGCCTCCCCAATGTCTCGAGATCAGTTTCACGTCGTTTCGAGGCAAACATTTGGAAAACCTCAGAGGAGCATTTCAAATTCCAGAGCATGCACTTTTTAAACGGCCCTGAATACCGCACTTCCTGTTGGGCGGAGCACTGACTGTCAGCACAAAACGTTGTTCGGCTCAATGAGATCTATATGTTTACACAGTTTCATTTGCATATACAAGAACATATGAATTAAGCACACACACATTTACATGACATCATTTACATACCTGTTATATAATGTACTGTATAAATACACAACAATATGCATATATGGTTTAGTAAACCTATCCAAATTATTTACTGCAATAATCGAAATCTTGAAAATGTATGTAAAAGCAATTTTTTTCATCCAACAACAAGTATAATCAGAGCCCTGACATTAAACATCAGCGAGAGAATCCTTCCACTCGTTATGATCAATAATACATTCATAATATCAACCCAACAAAAGGTTCAATTTTCTACTTTGTAGTTCTCCAAAGACCGCATGATCACATTATTTGCTCATCACTGTCATTAGCATAATCCAAAAACAATAGCCTGGAGCCACACTGTGAACGGCTACAGATAAAAACAAGAAGATGATGCATGAACAGTCATTTTTATTTATTTAGAAATATATTAAAAACTGCACCAATCAATTAATTGTCGCTAATTATCACCTGCGTTAAGGGACTGCTTGCTCGGTGAGCATAAAATTGCTGCAACTGCGTTAGACTAGATCTCTTTTATGAGTTCTTTACACTTGAGACACTTTGTATTGTGTTTTCGCTGACGCACACGCGTCAAATAAACCAGAGCAAATTCTAGTACTACAAGATACTTCACGCCAAACAGAAGATGGCTTTCAACCGTTCATTCAAAATATTTTGCTCATTCAACAGAATATTCAGCCTTCCAACAGTTGCTTTACTCTGAATTGTCAGAATGATTATAACAGTTGCACGAAGACTAGCTTCAACGCTTTAAAATTGACAGCGGGTGCACATTAGCATTACAATAAACATCTTCCGACAGCAGCATCGCTCCCATAGATTTCAGCCCCGACTCTGATCACGTATTTTCAAGCGCTGCTTTGAACCAAAGAGCTGATTCCTTGAGCTTGTTTTGTGTTACAAATTAAATCCTTAAGTCAGCACTCTTAAGGAACACTTAACTTGACCTATTTGCCTCAGTTACCACAACACATTAACTGCAGTTCGTCTTTTGATCACACGGTGAAAAGATCACAGTCGAACTACTCCGTATACTGAAATTTTGCAGCACAGAAAGAAGAAACAGACATTTCTACCAAGCAGACCCCTTGACATCAACAATAACAGCATATCACATGACGGTGACAAGCTCTCTGTTAATAACTGTTCCACTTAAAGGTTATATTAAGAGTTTGTGGAGATGGTATGATAGCAGAGCGCCACGGCGGCTAATCTTAGCACTCTAATGCTATAAGCTGAAAATAACATACTAAGAATAGCTGACCCACAGAGCGAGCAACAGGCCTGCTTGCCTCGCTCGGGTGGCTGTTGTTTAACCGCATACTTCTTTATAATGCCATGCATGCCTGTATGGGGCTTTCACTGGACAGATGAGCATTAATTGAATGGCTTGGTATCAGGCGGAGGAGTTTAGGGCGAGGAACGGGGCGCCCTACTGCCCTGGTTGATTGGACTCAGTCCCCTAACAGGTTGCTCCGCTGAGCCTTATTGAAGACGACAGCTCAGTCTTTCCCTTGTCTTTGTGCACAGTACTCGTACATATGAGGGTTAGAACTATATTTAGAGCGATGGGATTGCATTAGGCAGTGCTTGCGCTGATTTGCGAGTTGAAAAAAAGGCAGCGTTCTTTCAGTTATGTTGCAACGATGCTGAAATCTAGGCAGATCATCTCCTACGGTTCAGCGATTTTAAGAGCAAAGAGAGAAAAAAAATCAGAGGTGAAGCAATGTCCTCCACCCTTCTTTCAGGAACCGAAATGACTCAATCTGTCTTATTATATATATATATATATATGCACTTCCTTCCCCCACATTCACCCCAACTTTCATAGCATACCTAGATTTCCCAGAACAACCCGTTTTGAAACGGTTTGCGCGAGCTGCTCTCTGGCAGCGACCACAAGTCAGAAACAACAGCAAAGAGCAAAAATGAGTCACGCTCAAATTTTAGACAATAAAGCTAACACATCCTCGCTCAGTGATGTCAGACTCAAGCTCTCGGCAAACAGTGTCAGGTCAAAAATAGAACGGGTTGATTGTCTTAGGCGAACGCGAAATGTAACGTGCCGTATTTCTCAGGAAGTTTCCTCTCTCCTGAATTAAAGGCTAAAGTCGCATAACATCCTGTACGCGTTCTTGTTTTCATCCCCATTATAACCTACGCTTTCTGACGTCTGACAGGATAATTACACGTACCCTGAGCCGCCCCTTTGTTAGTTTAGTGGTTTAAGGTTAAACCCACTAATAGTCATTCACAGAACGATGCTCTCCTGAAAGTTTCTCCTCAGGCAGCGTAATAACAACGCTAACCCAAATCTTACAGCGCTTCAAACCTTGCAGCCCTGAAGGATAAAACTCCACAAGTTCAAGACCCTTCTTATCACAAGACAAAAGACTGACAGAGATCTTACAACAAGAGTCACCTGAGTTGTTGACGTTGTGCATGTCCTCGTCGTGAGGGGTCAGAGGCAGTCGGTGTTTCCCGATGCCGTCTGAGGAGAAACAGGAGTCGGCCTCGTAAATGGTCTGGAGCATTAGTACTTCAGTTAGCAGCACATCGTCTGCCAGCCCTGCTCTTCCTGTATTGCTGTCAGCTTGTCCCCTCCTCTTCTCTTGGTCTCTCTCTCTGTGTTTGTGTCTCTCTCTCTCTCAAGAGACCAGGAACATTCGCCCCTGCCTCCTCCTCCTCCTCCTCCTCCTCTTAAGCGACACCCGAAGAGTGACAGAGCTCTCCCTCACTAACACTGAAAAGCTTCACTCCTCCTCTGCTTTGCTCATCTCTTCGATTCTTCTCCAGTCGACACCTAAGAATCAGCAGGAGAGTCTCTCACACTCTCTACACTCTGCCTTCCTCTTGTCCCGACAAAACTGCTTGTTATTTTCTCCCCGATGTGTCAGATTCACTGTTTTCGGTCCTCCCTCCCTCTCAAACATGTTTTTTTTGTCCTCTAAGGTGGTTCGGAGTTGCATTCAGCTCCCGTTTCTGTCTGTCTCTCTCTCTCTCTCTCTCTCTCTCTCTGTTTCTGGTTTTCCATCAAGTTGCTTGCTGCAGAGAGGAGGAGGCTGATTTGCATGTGAATCAACAAGAGCATGGCCCACAGGTGACAGAAATAGAACAATGGCCGGCTCGGGCTATAAATAGGTCAGGCGCGGTGCGGGGATTGGAGCAGCATTGATGCGTTTAAAAATACCACACCAAACACAGCTGTGGCCCTCATCTACAGCCAGAAGGCATGTCTCTGTGTCTATCGCTCTTTCGGTTTAGTGTGCTGTCTATCTTTATCTCTTCTTTCATTTTCTTTCTCACTCCATCGCTCTTCCATTATCATGCCTCTGGCCTCCATAAAAAGACACACTACCGGTTTTTCTGGAGATATAAATATTACCTCCCTGCATTTTGCTTGACACGTTGCTTCTCTGAGCTGCGCCGCTGACACTCTTGCGGGGTTTATGTGCTCAGCATGCAAAAATAAAACTTGCATTCATATCTTGCATTTAAAACTGAACGGAGGGCATTATATTTTAAAAGTCAATGCATAGGCACAATATTACAAAATGGCAAAAACGTAATATGCATACAAATTAAAACCAAAACAAATATTTAAAATTTGATTGCATGATTCTATATAGTTATACATTATCCTGTCCTGAACCCCTTTACAAGACTACTGGGCAACCTATTCCTAAAATTAAAATACAAGGGTACATTTTCATGCATAAAATATGTGAAACCGTATTTATACAGTTAATAAATATATATATAAATATAAAAAAATGTTAGGTATCTGATATTAAATATTAAAATAAAAAGTGTTTTTTAATTAAATAATTTAATTGTATATTGTCTTATATTGATTTTATATTAAAAACAAATTCGGGTTTTTTGGTTGATTCTAATATATGCAATCTTTCTCTCAAATTTCACATTTGTAACACTCCTGCCAAAGCATGAGAACCTACTATGATGCATTTAAAGAAAAAAAAAATTGTATTGCTTTTGCTTTCTTTGGCAAAATTGTTGCTCCCCCAAGAAACTCTGAATTCACTCACGAGATATTGTGATGGAAATGATATGAGGTGGGAGAAACAACTAGCCTACGTTTCAATGCATTTAAGAAAGAGTTTTAAGTGAACACATTTTTTCTCAGGGGAATGCAAGACTTTTGAATGAGAATGAAAAAGTTTTGCGAACAAACAGGCATTGAAATATAATTTTTCCACCCGTCTCATATATTTTCCATCACCATGTCTCCTCAGGGCCTCGAAGAAACCTTTTGACTTCCACAAAGAACTTTTATTTTTAACAGTGTACTACGTGTCACATTTCATTGCTATAGAGATGCCGCATTGCCGAGTACAAATCTCTCAGGAGGCACACATTCTTGCAAGCACTAACGCGGTCCGAGCTGAACTTGTTTGTGTGTGGTCATTTGTAGACCAGGCAGGTTGTATATTGAGGTTAGTGTTGCTCTTCAGGAGGGATTTCCCAGCTGGCCAAGTGTGTTTAAGATGAATTAGTAGCTCAGAGCACACAGGGGAGGCCATCTGTGTGACGGTCAGACTTTATTTAAAAATCTCACTTTAGTCTCTTCTGTTGTCACACTGCGCTAAACTCTGATCCATGTTTTCATTATCAATTTTTTGAAAAACAAAGATTAAGCTTTTAAAAAAAAAGGGGGACTGACTGCACTACCTCAAGCATAATGGCTAATGGTTTGTAGGATGAACTTAAGCATGTTTGTTAAGGGTTACTAAATATTATGGCAAGTGCTTAAGTGCTAGTAACTAAGTAACTATGTATAACCTTTACTGTCACTGAGATGCTCAATTAATGGCACTATTTATTGTAAACATGCTTATTAAACCAGTAAATCCCTTCCAGTAAGGTTAATATCCAAGAGCACCACTGAATTAAGCTGCTTTTGATTAAGTCATGTTTACATAGAGTTGTGTTAGATGGATAGTTCCTCTTAAAAAACCCTCGTTCCAAAATTGTATTTCTTCACTTTCTTTCTTCTGCAAAATATTTTTAGATTGTTTAACTTTTGCCCATGTAGAAATTACTTTTTTCAAGTCCATCAACTCAGCTTTGGTAAATTATAACTATGAGATAAAAATCTAAATTCAATTCAATTTTAGTTTAGATAGCACATTTTACAATACTAATCATTGTAAAGCAGCTTTACAGGAAATTAAGTTTCTACAATATGGTTATATATTGTAGAAATTGTATATATTTAACTTATGGCAAAATTGGGTAATTCTGCCAAAATTCTGATGTACAATTATGATTATGAGATACAAAGTCATAGTTTTTGACATATTCCCCCAGTTTCACAGAAAAGGCTTAAGCTAGTCCCAGACTAAATTGCATGTTTGAGCTGTCTCAGATGAAAATA
>JAUMHQ010000076.1:8864432-8875239 GCA_032361165.1 Enteromius paludinosus
GTTTGATAATGTTCAGTGCTTTGCTACAATCTGTATTGTTAAAAGCGCTATATAAATAAAAGTGACTTGACTTGACACCTGCCCAAACGACCCGCACCAAGTAGGAAAACGAACTCTAGTGCGATTCAACCAAACTAAATGAGGCAGGTGTGAAAGCACCCTTACTGACAGTTTGTCTGGAACACAAAAACACCGACAAGCTAAATGATACCAGTCCTATAATACAGCTAAACAACTTAAAGCTCTAACCATTCTAAATTTTACTTTACATTACAGTACAGTTTTAATTAGGCATAGGGTTTTTATTTTCAGCTTGGTGGGTGGGATATCTTGACACATGGAGATGGTCCAAGTTGTGTGAAGATGGTATGATTATAGAAACCATTTTTTTCCACCTTAGTTTTATTTTTAGTTTACGATAATAACCCAGATTATCATTTAGATAGCTATGGGGGAAAAAGTGTATAGCCTATGTGTGGGTGTGATTGTGAGTCACTACAAAAGAACAGGCAATAAATTCCATGCAGAAATATGTTTGTTTACCTATATGTGCTTTTTATGCATGGCTACGTATTTGCTCCCCTCAGAGTTTCATCATAATTGTTTGTGGCGTTAACAGCGGGAAGTACTCGTTTCAGGTTGCCTGTGGCAGGGGAGCCCGGTGCTGTAGGTGTACCTGGATACAGACGAGAAATCTCTGTCCTCCCATGGGTCCCGGCTCATCTGGGGCAGCACGCCTCACAGACAGACTGGCAACATTTCAGGTTCACGCTCACACACTTGCATCAGCTCTCCTTCCCTCCTCCCACCTTCTTCTGAGGTTTTCCCTCTTCTACTCACTGCCTTTCTGTCCTTCACAAAGACCTGTTCAATCTCTCTCCGTGGGAGTTTGTCACCTCTGTCCACCGCCATCCTCATACAGCCACTTGATCGGCCACATAGAAGCCCGAAGGCATCAGCGCTGTTTATTGGAGGTCCAAACCCAATTAGTATCTCCATCTGGCTGTATTCTAAGGGCATGTTTCCGCTCCGTCTGATGATTTAGGTGCTGTGGCTTTATTAGGTTACTCAGTCTAGCCTCCGCTGGTATTTCCTGCAGGACGTTTAGGTTGAGGGTGAGAGCACTTTGCGGATTGGATCAGATAATGTGCAGAAAGTGCTTTGTCTGTTTACTTCATGAATTTCAATGGAAGTGTATAATTATACAGCAAAGAAGAGAACCGTATTGACACACGCAGCTGTTTTTAAAGGGATAGTTAGTCAAAAAATGTAAATGTTATCATGTACTCAATTCATGTCATTCTAAACCTGACTTTCTTTCTTCTGCAAGATGGAAAGAATACATTTAAGGGATGTTTTGAGATATTTCGAAGAATGTTTTCCATACAATGAAACTGGATTTAAAAAAAAAATCCTTGATTGCATTTTGCCCCTGTCAACAACCTGCAAAATACCTGAAGTGGTGCGTTTCATGTATGGGAATCCTTGAAATGCATTATTAGATGTTTTTCCAAGGCTGCATTTAAAAATCATAATAAAATATAATGCTGTTGTGAATTCACAAACTGTGCAATTCAGTTAAATAGATATATAATGAGAGTGGCTTTAATTGTATTACCTGTACATTGGTACAAGTGGCTCCGTTCACAGTAAATGCTGCTCCACACAAATATGTTATTGATTCTCATAAATAGACTTTGGGGTGCATGGTAAAGACATTAAAGTAACATACAGATTCATGTGCATGATTTGCAATTTGTTGGTGTGCATATAGTTTCAGCCTCTGACGTCACCTCCATGGAGCAATGGACCGTTGGCTAAACCTCTGATGCATATGGCAGACAAACAGAGTTTTGAAAGTCATCACTGGATTGGTTGAATTATAAGATTTCCAGGAGAAGTGTGCGTTGTTTCTTTAACATTCCGCCTGGAAACAAATTTGCCATGATGCCAAACCATTCACAAAGCCGTCGCGTCTACAACTGTGACGACGAGCGCTTATCAGGGTCAAGTATGCAAAATATTGTTACTGAGTTTTTGTGATGACATTTCCACACTCTGAAATGTGACTCGGAACAAAACAAACTGTCACTGGTTGTTTGACATGTCAGTGAAATGGCCTTGGCCAATGAAAGCTGCCGTGGATTCCAGATCTTTGGCCGTCAGTCTGAAGTTCTGGCTGTGCAAGACTAGCCCTAAACATACCCACTGCGTATCATATGCATTCCAAAGTCAATTTCTATGTATAAATGGTACACCGAATCGAGACATGAACATGTGCTATTAATACACAGTTTGATGAGATTGGGTTGGAACTGTTAAGAAGAACTTTTAAAGTCTCTCCGCAAGTGATCGTCCAGGTGCGGATAAGTGGCAGCTCAACTATAAAGTGACTGGTGATGTTGCTCCATTGCCTGAACTCGGTTGAATGACAAACAAACCTGGAAAAAAAAATCCTGCGTCAAAGAAGGTGGAGTTTCAGAACACACCCACCGATTCCGTTGCCGCCTCGGACCAATGGTAGCTTAAAGCTGTTTAGGAGCCAAAACGAACTCCCCAAAAAGTTTGAAGCCAATTCGAACTGCTAAATCGAACTCAAAATGAACTTTTGGACTTTTGAATGTTTTGGTCTAATTTTGGTCGAAATGACATCATTTCAGTTCGATTTGGTTTGAAGTATATCGGGGCCTTTATCCTTTACAGTTGTGTGGAATATTTTGATGTCTACATATTCAAGAAATTGCAGTGGCTAAAGCAGATCTGACGTAAAGAAATTGCCAAGTATTAAAGATTGTTGAATGTTGTTTAGTCAAAAATAATCGCGGATTAGATCACGCAGTGAAGTGTAAAACAATCGTCAGGCCATTGGTTGCCCTCTGCAGACTTTTGTTATAATGCGCAATGTATGTTGGCTCTATTCTTTATAATATATTATGTATTTAAACAGTTTTGTTATTATTGCCTGATGCATTTTAAGTAATTTGAAAGGCTTTTGTTTACTTGAGTCTACATAAAATTAATTACAGGCTCATTTCATCCAAAATACCGTTAGTGAAACCTTTCAATGAAACTAGCCTATATGGACAAAATTACTGATACAGAAAGTCATAGGTCGGAAAAACATGAGGTTTAAATTTTTTTTCCATTTTAAAGGAAACTGTATGTGGAAGTTATGACTCAAATTTAGCCATGAATGGGTGGTTACTGATTCACCGTTTCAGGCAAACTCTTTTTTTTACCTACAGTAATTCTCAAATATATAAATACTTGTTTTGTTATTTATTGGTTTTCATTATTATTCAGGTAACTAATTGCTGTCTATTAGTATTTATTTTTATTTCATTTTAAAAATCATATACAATAATTCTATAACATGATTTTGGAGGGCCCCGTTTGCACTATTCAACTGCTATTGAGATGAACGGCAATTTTCTCTTGCTTTTACAGACCTCCTTGGAGAGAACACAGAGAAAACACATATTGCATCATTTGTGTTTTGCATAAATGATGCGTTCAGTAGGTGAAAGAATATTTCTTCCATTTGAATAATTTATTATCAGTGGGTCTGAAGAATATTCTGTGCAAATTATTTCAAATCACTGTTGAGGATTCTTTTCCCCTCAGATGAACGCTGCCATTCGCAGCCGTGGTGACATTAGAAATCTCTCCTCGGCCCATTTCTATTGGTATTCTCAGAGCGTTGCCTGTTTCTGAAGAGGCTTTGCTGTCTGTCCTTTCAGTGCTGTATTGATAAAGCTCTATAAATAGACATGTTGCTGTGCATGTCACTGGGAGGGAAGGGACAGTTCACTGAAATCCCCCTGATCAATCAGACCATGACTGCTGGAGCGTATTGATTTACCTCAGAATAACAGTCTGGCTAGATAGGGTTTAGCACAACCGTACAGCCTCGCTCTGACCTTTAACCTGCTGCAACCTACATTCGCACCACACCTCATTGCTTTGGAAATATCTGACAACTGCCAACCTCATAAACCATGTGGTCATCACCCGCCACAAATGGCATATATTAGATATTGAAATAAGGAGGAACTTGATTTTTAATTTATTTTATTTTATTATTTTATTTTGACACTTAATTAACAGTATGGAGCTCATGGGCTGATATACTTTTTATAATAATATAATAGTATATAAATAATATTGTAAATGTTAGTTTAAATCAATTTATTAAGTTTTTATATTTTATATTTATTCCATTAATTGCAGTGTTAAATGAATTGCATTCATTTGTATATTGTATAATGCAATAATATTATGCATGTAATAATTATACATCAAATGTAATATATAATAATTTATTTTATTAGATTTTATTTTGGACACTTAATACTGTGCTGATACTCATTAGAACTGGCAATTTCTTTACTATTCTGTTTTTGTTACGTTTCAGTACTTTTTTCTGTCCCTGCTCATCAAGCATAGTTTTGACTATATTGTGCACTTGATTTTATGTGACATTTAGAGACATGATCAAACAAACCGTCAATTAATTCAATGCAGTAATCTCATATTTTCTATATATTTTAATAATGTAATAATACACAAATTAAGAGCAAATCAGTGAAGTGTGTGCCACAGGATTAGAGATCAGAGATCATAACACAATGAAACTCTGTTGAAACCTTGCTGAGTTAATCTGCGGTTTTATCTCACAATAATCTCAACATCTCAATCCATCTCTCTGGAAACACACCCGATGTCTTCACAATCGCACATATACACAGTATAACACACACACATGCACACAACCTTCTTTTTTCCCTCCCACTGACAATCCAGTGTTTAATCCATTACCTATTTAGGTAAGTTACTATTCTGGGGATATTATCTGCTTCACGACCAAATTGCTCAGTCTAGCAAAAATGTTAATAATCACTCTTTTGCTTGGCTTGAGTCTCCGTGTGTAACACAATATTTAATTGAAGTTTTCTTAATGAAATCACTGGACAGGAGCATAAACAATGAAGACGTCAAAAGAAGTTCACGTCTAAACTGTGTTTAGAAATTTACCATATACAGTAGCAAAGAGTCAAATAAAAGTAACTGATCTGAGAACACTTCCTACATAATAGCTTTTACTTGAGTCAGTAAATCAGATCTTGCCTCTGCATTTAGGGAAAAGCTTTCAGGAAAGCTCAGTTCGGCATCAATAAGAACTGTATATGTGTAAAAGGTTGGGGGAAAACAGGAAATTATACATTGCAACAAAGGAAACGGCAGATTTCCTTGACTGCTATTGTCCTGGATGTTACCACCTACGCCGTTGTGGCTTTCCATGACCAGGGTGAATCAGGTTTCCTAGAAAAATGTCCCAGAGAGAAGTCTACAGCACAATGAACAAAACAGAGACAAAGTCTTCCTGTTATTATTTGCAGAGAAGAATAAATTACATTCTCAAAAGCGGGTGATTCACATTTGCTTGACAGCATTATGAAAACTGAGCTCTTTTAGACTGAAAGACTGAGATTTTCAGATTTTTAAAAGAACAAATTCACAATTTGTATTGTATTTAATTAATTGTATTTGCCCTTGAAACAGCAGCAGCAACAACAATAATATATTGTTGTAAAATAATATTGTACCATTCATTGTAGTTTAGAATTATTATTTATAATTAACATAACAAAGTTCTGTGGGCGAAAATGACTTGTTGAGAATGGCCAGAGTGGTTCGAGCTGATAGGCAACAGTAACTCAAATAACCACTCGTTACAACCAGGGTATGCAGAAGAGCATCACTCAACGCACAACACATCAAACCTTGAGGCAGATGGGCTACAGCAGCAGAAGACCACACCGGGTGCCACTCCTGTATGCTAAGAACAGAAAACTGAGGCTCGAAATTGGACAATAGAAGATTGGAAAAATGTTGCCTGGTCTGATGAGTCTCGATTTTTGCTGCAACATTCGTGTGGTAGGATCAGAACATGAAAGTATGGATCCATCCTGCCTTGTATCAATGGTTCAGGCTGGTGGTGGTGGAGTACTGGTTTGGGGGACATTTTCTTGGCACACTTTGGGCCCCTTAGTATTAATTGATCATTGTTGCAATGACACAGCCTTCCGTAGAAGAGTTTCTGCGAGTTCATGCTCTCTCTTCACCATCAGCAAGGACTGGGCGGCTGATTAGTGAACCACACGAGCTGGTAGCCTTTGTAAAGGCTAGAGCAAGCCAGCTTTTTGCACACCAGCGAGCGACCTCACCTGAGTGCACGTGCCGTGAGAGGTGCTCCCTGGGCAATCCGGGAGAGAAAAAAGAGCAATTTTCTCACGTTTGGTAAGGGGTTCCCTAGAATGTCTATCCGGCGGTGCGCTTCCGGATGCGGTAGTTTCCTCACCTCTCTGCACAGACATGATCACTGCTTCACTCACCTGGGCGAGTTTAAAGGGGAAAAAAAGACCACGCAGGATCTTCTGCCGGGCAAAAAAAAAGTGAATGACTCGTCTGGACAGCACCCCTTCCGTGAGGGGCCCCCATCTGATTCCTCGAGGCTGGATGATTGGTTTCTGTGGCAGGGACCACGGTACTCCCGCATTTCCCCTCCGGTGCATTACTTCCCGGAGGTGCATGAGGAGCTGGTCAGGTTGTGGTGGGCCCCCTACCCTCAATGGTGGGGCAGTCAAGGGCTGCGCACTGGTTCTCCAGGCTGAGCGCACTGCCGCTTGCTGGATTAGCTCCATATGCCTTCCAAAGCGTGTGAGCTCTCGTCCACCTTCGCCTGCCAAGTTTGCCGCTGCGGGTCAGGCTTCCATCGCCCTGCATACCACAAGCTGCACGAGGGTGGTCCTGATCAAGGGTTGCAGGAACCTCGCAATGCGGCCGACCTCACCCTCATCAATAAGGGGCGACAGAGGTCGCTGGCCCAATCCCTTGGTCAGGTGATGTCCACAGTCGTGGTCCGGGAGCGGCACCTATGGCTGAACCTGGCGCAGACGATTGACAAAGCTTGCTTTCTTGATGCTCCCATCTCCCAGGGCAGCCTATTCGGTGACACTGTTGAGGACTTAGCCCAGGAGTTCTTGGCAGTTCAAAGGCAGCCCAAAGCGATGTCCTACATCCTACCCCCGAAGGGTCTCCAGCCCGTCCCCGGGTGCTCTGCCACCCCCCACGGCACCCAGAACTTCTGCTCCACACTGCCCTCCGGTGCCCTCTTGGGACCTTGCCGTCATCTTACAGGGCCTGCAGCAAGCTCCTTTTGAGCCCTTAGCATCAGTCGAGATAAAATATCTGTCAGTTAAGACAGCGCTCCTGATTGCTTTGGCCTCCATCAAGAGGGTAGGGGACCTACAGGCCTTCAGAGTTGCTGTGTTCAGTATGCGCATTGCGCCTCTACGTTGACAGCACTCTAAGCTTCAGACGCTCTCAGCAGGTCTTCATTTGCTATGGAGGTCAGCAGAAAGGGAATGCTTACTCCAAACAGAGGTTGGCCCATTGGGGGGTTGATGCCATCTCCCTGTCTTATTTATACCAGGGAGAGCTGTGCCCCTTAGCTCTAAGATCCCACTCCACAAGGAGTGTTGCCTCCACCAACGCGTTGGCTCACGGCAATTTTCTAGCAGATATCTGTAAGGCTGCAGGCTGGGCAACACCCAACACCTTGGCCAGGTTCTATGACCTCGCGCAGAGGCTGTGTCCTCCTGTGTCTTAAATCAGACGAGCAGGTAGCGTGCCAGCTAGTGTCGGCTTGCTGCGCCATTCCCATGGGATTTGTGCGCTTTTTTAGTGGTTCCCCCATGCCACGGCGAACCCGAGTCCTCCTGCCCCGCAGTCGGACCTAGAGCGGAGTAGCTCCGACTGTGCTCCTACTGGGTCTCCTTTGCCCAGTAGATTGTGGCTACAAAAACCTTATTTTCCACAGTCAGCCAAAAGGCTGTTTCCCTTCACTTATATCCATATCTTATCAATATAGTGTATTCCTTGAATTTCATATAAGAATTGTGTATATGCTTCATGTCTCCGTAGCCGGTGAGTGTATATATATATACAGTTCACAGTTTAATTAATATATGACAAAATTATTATCAAACAGATTTTTAGAAAGCATGCTACTTAGATGTATTGTATCAAAATTAGATTTTATTAATTGCTTTAATTAAAGCATTAATATAATTACAATATTAGTTTGTATTTTGTGTAATAAATTAATATAATATACAAATAATTATACATATAAAGCATAATAATATGAATATAATTACTGTTTATTATTATTAATGTTGTTGTTGATATTGAAGTATACTTTTGTATAATAATATTTATTCAATTCCATTTAGAAGAAAAAGATAAATAAGGAGAATTGAATGGTACAATATTACTAATATAAAACATTAATACCATTTTGTAATCATATTAGTATTATGATTAATATTAGTTTATTTTAGTTTTAATATTAGAATATCACAATTTTAGAAGGGTTCAGTTCACTGTAAAGTTTGTTTGGCATATTATATAAGGCAAATTTACTGCAAACTGATCTCTAACCTGTTTTGATGATAGTGTGAATCGTGTCGTGGTTATGAATGCAGTGTTTGGAATATTGTCTGTGTATCTGAAAAATAATCAGTACAAACAACTTTTTAAAATGACTCTGCAGGGAGCTTTTTTCTCTTTCTCTCTCTCTAAATCTCTTCAAACTCTTTTGCTACTCTCTCGGTTTCTCTTCTCGTTATCCTTGTGATGTTGTGTGGGAGTAGCGGGTCTTCATTATTAATTGTCAGAGGAGCTCCCAGAAGCCTGTTATGAGGAGTGGGATACAGATCAGAGGGCACATCGGGTCAACCCACTCATTTGGCCAGAAGCTCACAGTGCCGTAACCTCCCACGGAATGTTTCTAGAGAGCACATGTTTACCCCATCCATCCTTTGCATCATTTATCCTACTTGAGGCTCCTTCCTGTCCCTTCCCAAAAGACTCAAATAAAGAATTTAGAGACTGTACACACAATTTCACAGCACAATAAAAAGTACAAGCTAAATATAGTCTAATTTTGTAAAGAAAAAAAAGGAACAGTTTGTCCAAAAATAACCAAATGATCCCCTGCAGTGAATGGCTGCCGTCAGAATGTGAGTTCAAAAAGCTGATTAAAACATTACAATAACCTACAAGTAATTCACACAACTCCAAAAACTGCATGTTTGTATTTAACTAATTCATCATTAACACATTTCTGGCTTCAAATTGTCGCTTCGCACTGAAATTCTACACAAAGTATTGCTTTGTGCCAGTGAAAAAGTAAAAAGAGAAATATGCCCTTATTAAATGCCGTTTATATGCAAAAACTGTTTTAACCGGATGATATGTGTTATTGTATATGAACTGATATTTTGGCAAGAAGTGACTTTGCAGTTCTTAACACCACAATAATTCACTTGCAAACATGTAGATCCTGATGAGTTACAGACATGGCAGTTACTTTTGTATTATTGTGATGTTTTCATCAGCTTTTTGGGCTCTCATTCTGACGACACCCATTCACTGCAGAGGATCCATTGGTGAGCAAGTCACGAAATGCCAGATTTCTCCAAAACTGTTCACATAAAGAGACAAACTCATACATTTTGGATGGCCTCAGTGCATTTGCGCAATTCTTTAATCGGCTTGAGCTAATTTAAAGCATTTATATTTCTTTCAACTTAATACCATTGGTTTTTATATTTTATTATACAATGAAAAGAAATTAATACACTAAATGTTCAAATGCTTTCTTCAAATGCCATTGTACTGGCTTTGATGTGAAAAAGACATCAGTTTCCTTTTTTAATTATTAAATCTCACTTTTTATTTTTCCTACCATCTTAAGTTACAAAGGGAAGTGAATGTTTATGTATAGACACATAGTGATTCACATGCACATCCACCACACGCTGTGTTTAGGAGTGGTTTCAGAGAGCCTAACCGCTCCTTTCATCCCAGATCTAGTTCCGCCTTGGCCTTTCCAACTCAACCACTGCAATGTCAGCCACACTAACAAGCTGTAAAGCTCTCTATCTTTGTCCTCTCTCTCTTGCACTTTTAGACAGTATTGGTCAGAAAAGCTACAGTCTCTCTGAGGTAACTATAAGTTTCTACTACAGACAGAATT
Source organism: Enteromius paludinosus (assembly GCA_032361165.1). Taxonomy (NCBI): domain Eukaryota; kingdom Metazoa; phylum Chordata; class Actinopteri; order Cypriniformes; family Cyprinidae; genus Enteromius; species Enteromius paludinosus. Next base: position 8,874,538 of record JAUMHQ010000076.1, read on the forward strand.
TACAGTTGACATCAGAGCCACTAGCTGCATCCCTGGCCAGAGCAGCAGGACCGTGGCAAAGCTTTTTGGCCAGATTTACTAAACAGGCCAAATTAGCGTTAGAACGTGCTTCCATAAGCGCTGAAGGAAGGGAAATTCCATAATGACCAGCACGCTATCTACAAATACCAGTAATTTGACAAGTGCAAAAGTTAGTAAATCACATTGCTTGATTCATTTTAATCTTGCCATAAATTTTGCATCTGAAAGGGAAATGCATATTCAATAAGATCAGGCACGAAAATAACTGCAGTTGATTTTTAATCTTCACTGTGCGTCATTAAATTATGGGAGTACTATTTTAACTCCAAAAGCATTGGTGCAAGCTGTTAGTAAATCTGGTTCTTTAATGTATATTGTAATAATAAATACTATAAACGATCAAAGCATGTGCACACAATAAGATTCTACTGTATGTAACTTTTAAAAAAACCAAGAAAATAATACAGTGAAGACACTATATATTAAAAGATTACTATTAAGATTAACTTAATAAAAGATAATTTAATGTAACGAGCGTTCACTGAAGGAAAGTGTACACCCAAGTGCAGCTTATTAAAGAGCGAAATACAAAAATACAAACAAAGTTCACGCTGGACAGTAGAAATCTGTTTGTGCTACTGAAATGAGCAACGCTGAGAAACAGCCAATCAGAGCAGACCT
>JAUMHQ010000076.1:8893762-8919871 GCA_032361165.1 Enteromius paludinosus
TTAAAAAAAGGTTTATTTTTTGTGAAAATTTTGAAGATTGCAAAGTGGAAATGGCACCCGTTTCGTAGAATGACTCAAATAATACTTAATTTTACAGATTAAACAAGCTAGTAAGTGAATAGCAGCAGATTGGATAGCTGTACTATATATAAATGTTACTGCATATTTGGAAAAATAGCAGCTTTTTTGGCATCTGCTGAAGGCTATTTGCAGTTAGTGCACACTGTATATTGCTTTGGGACACACTTTTGACAGGCCAATAGATTTGCTACATCTCATGAGAGACGTTTAAAGAGAGATTTATCAAAGTACTGTGACAGCACTGTTCATATAAGAGAAAAGCCACTGATGAATGATTCGAATATCTAACTGATACAAACAGGCTCCTTCTTCATTCATCTTAGATGTCATGCTGAGCCACTGGACATTTGTCCATTTTCAGCCTTTCCATCACCGCCAGTTTCTGCTTCCTCCTCCTGTGCTCTTCTGGTGCTCTTTTCTAGCCTAGGCCATAGGGGTTTTTATGACCACAGCCGCTGAACATCCCATCCCAGAGCATCACGACCTTTGATGGGTATGAATGAAGTTTCTTCTGATTGTCAGCTGACCGGTCACAAGTATCCTCCTAAAGACAGGTTTGGATGAAGTCTGCTGTTGTTCTGATGCTGTTTCAGATGTGTCGTGTTACTGTCCATTGCATAGTTTGTGTTGGCCTCCATTCTGAAACTGATCAGACAAATTGTTTCTCTATTATTAGAATAGAAATTAATTAAAATCATCTTAATATTTAAAATTTGATGTTTATCTGCTTACCTCCAGTGCATCCAAGATGTAGGTGACTTTGTCTCTTCAGTAGAACACAATACTGAACACAAGACTGATTGTTTCATGTCTTAACACCTCAATGTATTGTCACAAGCTGTAGGGTTTAATTTGGTAGTGTGTATGTTTGTGTATGTCTGTGTATGTCTTTTGACTCTTAGAGCTTTAGAAGGTTTGGTACCCACTGACTTATGTTATATGACAGACTGCAACGGTTTGATTTAAAACTCTTTGTGTTGTACTAAAGAAACGAAGTCACCTACATCTAGGATGCCCTGGGGGTAAGCAGATACCCTTTTGTCATTTTAGGGTGAACTATTCCATTAAATCCAAAGATTGTTCAAGCACTGATTTTACAGCCTCACAGCAAAAGGCTTGAACTGAGTGTAGCGCAAATAATGAACAAACGACTCTTTTCAGTAGGTCCTTACAACGAGTCTACACATACATTTGTAGTTGTATAAAAATAGTTTGTTTTACAAAAGTAGTAATAAGCAGCAATTATATAATTTGGTATAAATTTGGTCATAATGTATCATGTTAGATGGTTTCCTGAGTATTTTACCACATTGGTTGAGAGAACATTTCTTACATAAGCAAAACGTTCACTGTAAACTCAAGATTTAATTTAATTAAGACCTTGTGAATTGGAAACGTGTACTTATAAGCAGCTCTAATTATTCTGAAGACTGTTCATACAAACAGGTTTTATTACAAATACTGATTTCATTACACTTTAGATACCTATACATCAAAGTACCACAAGATCCATCTAATAACAATGGATTTCTGCAGTAATGCCACAGAAGAATCGTTTTGTTCCTCTAAGCCTGTGTCACAAGAGCATTTTCAAACCTCTTCCATTATAAAGAAACTTTTGTGCGATGGAAAGCTTCCACTGAGGTTAAAGGTTCTTCATGGTTCTTCAACAGATGACAATGGAGAGACTTTATGTTTACGAGTGAAGGTAAATGAGGTTCTTACCTGCCCTATGTAATCTTGTTGATCAAGACTTGGTAGGACACTCACTCCTCTGTTTGGTCCAGAGTGCCCGTTCCTGTCCAGATCACCATCCAGGCCACTAAGCAGCACTTCAAGGTCCTGAGCAGTGAACTCACTCATACCTGTGTCACCAGCAGTGATATAAGGTGAAGAGTGCTGCTCGGAGCAGCTGAAGGACACAGTGCTCCGATGGTTTCTATAAGGCTGCTTCAAATCTGGAAGATGCGACTCCAGGTAAAAGCATCCAGGCTGCTGGAGCTCTGACTGAAAGAGAGGAGGAACCTGCCGAGTGCTGCTGACCAGACCTTCAGGGAGATTTCCACAAGCCTGAGCATTTTTGAGTGTTTTACAGTCTAGCAGATGGAGAGGTGGAAGGTATGAGTACTGCGACTGCTGGCTCATCATCTGAACCTGGTGTTTTGGGGTTGTTATGTGTGGTTGAGACATTAAGTGTTGGTGTCTGTGAGGATCGTTTTGGAGATCTGGTATGGCCTGCAGTTCACTGTGACTTTGTATCTGTGTGAAATGTTGTGTGTTTGGTTCAGGATGTTCTTTTATGAAAGTCATCTGTTGCGGCTGAGGTACTACTGTGAGAGAATTACTCGAATCCTGTAAGTGTAATGTAGGTGCTCGCTGTGGAGGTGTGAAGGTCTGCAGAGGCTTCTCAACGAGATCCCTCTCCTGCAGACTGTCACCAGATATTACACAGTCTGTCTTCGTCTTAAGCGAGTGTTGTACGTAGGAGAAGATGCCATCTGTGAGGTCTGCCACATCATTCCGTCCACCGAGGTCAACCCTGAGAAACAGTTCATCTTGAAGGAACTTCAGATCTTCTGGACTGATCCCTAAACTCCCCATGAAGTCCAGTATCTCACAACTCTCGTCTCCTCCAGAGTTAAAAACTGGCTCTCGTTTGAAAAGAGAGCTTTCGGATAGTGAAAGAGCACTTTCTTGCCAATTACGAGAGAAGATCCCACCAATATCCTTGTTCTCTAAACCCTGTGCTGATACAGTGCGATCATCTGCAGGACACACATAAATCGACTCATCCTGCTTCAGCATGGAGCCCAGCAGTGAGTCAGGGTCTATAGTCCCAGTGCTTCTGGTTTGGGTACTGTCATCCAGAGCAGTGCTGTCAGAAGGTATGGTGTTACTCTCAGATCTGGGAAAGATCATGTCATAGAGAACAGCTTCTCCTGTAGTGAAGTTGAAAGGAAGCGTCGTAGCACGATTTCTCAGGTTCTCCTCACCCTCCTCATTCCTACAGAAGACAGAATGACTCACTATCAAGGAAGACACCTAAGGAACATTTGCCTTTGCTGACTATAGATAAGAAAAATTTAACTACCACAATTCAGCATTTGAACAGGCATTAAGTACACAGATCACAGTTAATATACAAATATTTTGACCTCATCTCTGCCGGTTACATTTATAGTATGCTCAATGTTTGTCAAGGGGAGATTTTCCAAGCTGAACATGAACTTTAAAATTGAAAAGTGAGGGAAGTGTGAGAGAAATTGATGTGAATTTGTAGTTGTTTTTCAAAGAAGGGGGGAGAGTTTAAACAGACTAATTGATAATGAGGGATTAGAGAAGTCCAGCATAAGTCAACAGAGTGTGTCCAATATTGTTTCACTGAAAAGTGGAATAATGATCATTTAAAGCTGCAGTCCATAACGTTTTATGGTCGAAATCTATATAATAACCTTGTACACCATGAATTCATTTGTCCTGAATCACTACCTTTAATAACTGTTTATATTCTGACTATTTAGACAGGTTGGGGAAGGTACTGCTGCGGAGTAGCCCAGTAACTGCGTGACGCGGGACGAACCGGCAACTACATTCGGAAGCTCCACGGGGCTTGCTTGTGGGATCAGGAGTCCATGGGAACTCGCCTGGCAGACTATTCCTGATCGTAATCCTGCGGTCTGCCAAGCCGCTAACCAATGCAGCCGAGGGAGCCAATAAGGCCCGCTGAACTGGAAAGGGTAGTGGACAAAGCTAGCTTTCTAGAAAAAGAAAATCGAGACCTAGCAAGCCATGGCCGTGTGCTCATAATGAGAGCACAAACCATCCACGAACACTGTCTCAGTATGTATCGAGGCCCAGACGAGTGAAACAGCTATCGTGACCATGAGTCGAGGTGAGGAAACCAACGCATCCAGAAGTACACAGCCGAAAAGATGCTCCGAAGGACATGCTTTTTGCGACCATGCAGCTGTTAGAAAATTGCTCTTTTAGACCGGTGCGTGCGTGCGCGCGCGCAACGAGGACGATCTTCTCCACTGTATCTGTGTATGATCTCCAGCAGAAAATACAGCAACAGGTGACTTCTTTCTTCTTAGTTCTTCTTTGATGCGATCTGCTCCGAAGCAGAAAGCTAATGATGGTTCGCACGCCGCCGAACTTCTCTGGTAATGTATGCCAGACTTCTATCAATCACTTAAACCTCACCCCTGAATTCTCACATTCTTCTGTCTCTGTTTTTGAGTTCAAGGAACGAAATCCAATTTCAAAATCTACCCTTTTTTTCGGTTTTCCATGATTATACAGTGTATGTTGGAAGAAAAGATCTGTCACTCACTGCAAATTTAAAAATGTGAAATATTATATGTGTGGATGAATCATTCATAATAAGATATAATAAGATCAATAATAAGCATTTAGCAAATAAATATAATGTAATACTGACTTTAAGTTGGACACTATGAGCAGAATATTGAATTTTGAATATTGTCTTATAATAAGAAACAACGTAAACATTTACAGTTTGTTCAACACGAAAGATAATAAATTTAGACATACGTCAAGACTCTCTGTGAGGCGATGATGCAATCTGGTTGGCCATTTTTGTAGACAAGTCTGGCGTTGGACTGTACCCAAAGCCAGCGGTTCTGTTTTGTCAACAGTCTGAACACAGTCATCCCGCTTTCACCCGTCCTCATCACTGCAGGGGACAGAAATGATTCTGTCATGTGAAAAATCAGCAACTAATTTTGCTACCATTAAAAATAAGAATGATAGCAGTCTCAAAGGCGAGTAGATATACATTGTATATGTATATTTGTCACTGTTTCTCGTGTCCCATTCAAGCTTATTTGAGTTGCATGCAGGTTGATCAATGTTTACTCATAAAATTACATCTGTTCATCATATTAAGAGATGATGTCATATTTTTGTACTTTTAGTAGTGTGAAAATTGTAGTTGATGAATGGATAAATATGTTGAGAGAATACGACACCAATCACATGTCATTTGTGTTTTAAATATGTTAAAGTTTTGAATCCACATGATGATGAATATATGATTTTCCATTTTTGGGGTGAATGGTCCCTTTCAGAGCAATACAGCTATTTCCACTCCAGTCTCTGACACAAGCAATGAAACCCAGCGGTGGGAGCGAGTGAGGTGAGTGTATTTTCTTTATCCACATTAATTTAAGGGAGTCTTACTCCGTATGTGGTTCTCGGCACAGTAGTGCATGTCAGCTGCATGGATGAACTGATAGCCTGAGCCGCGGTAACACAGCTCTTCCTCTGTGTAGCCAAGAACAATCTTCCCTCTGTGGAAAACAAAAAACATTGAATGTAAGAGATACTGACAGCGGGAAAGCAAAGGAACACTGCACCAAATCACAAACCAACACATTTTTAGAAAAAAGAAAAATATATAAATGCATACTTTCATTCATCTTTAACTTTTTTATAATTTCACAAATCAAAAGACATAACTAAAGTGACAAACTAAAGTGACGCAGAATAAATCCAGGTTTCTTCACACATACTGATAGAGGAGGTTATCTTACTTTGCGTCACACGCGGTGGGGGTGAAATCCAGCTTATGCTTGGTTTTGAAAAGGCAGCTCTTGGTGCGGATCTCCAGTATGGAAGGCGGCTGCAGAGGACAGGCCAGGGCAAACAGAGCCAGCTGAGGAGGGACGGATTTCCCATCTGCTGTCCTCTCATTCTGCCCATACAAGAACTTCAAACGCCCCTGAAAGCTCATGGCCTATAAAAATACAAGCCACATATTTAACACATTTAACCCTATGCTAATTCATACAATAGCATCTAATTTTACCCATAAATTAACATAAAAAAAATGTGATTCCATCTGGGCCTTCTCATGATATGACACCAGGCCTTGCTATAGTTTGGTCACTTCCTTTATGAGATAAGCAAGACCGTGTGACCTCTCTTTGAAACCAATATATAAATGAGATACATGATTTAAGAATGATTGTTTGAGCTGGTTGTACTAAAAGACTGATTAAAGGGATAGTTCAACCAAAAATAAAATTTGTCATCAATAGTATGGAAGAAAATACTTTGGAAGCCAATGGCTGCTCTCAACTGTTTGCTTACCAACAACATTCTTCAAAATATCTTATTTTGTGTTTAAGTCTGATAAAGGTAGCTTTTGAGAAGTCTACATGTAGAAATGATCCAGCACAGCGAGTTAACTCCAAGGCATGGGGAATTCATGAACTGATATGATCTTAACGTTATTTGTCATTATAGTCTGACTAATAATAAGATAATTGTAGTAATTTCAGCCCTCATTCTAGATTATTACATTATTATTAGTAATCCCAAAAAAAAAAGTGATGTGTAATACACGGTTGTTTACAGCAAAAATGCTTAATTACGGGGTTGTCGAGGTGCACACCATTTTAAAATCTCTTAGTATTCATCTTTTTCTCACACACTTTCTGCAATGAATTCACTCAATGAATAGACTCCTTTCAAACTTGTTTGTAGACAGTTTAAGCTTTCAGTCTGTTACGGTATGCTACTGTATATCATGTTGACATCTTAAACTTTATTCATAGGAGAGCTCTGACTAGACTTTGACTTCCTTCAAGCTTTGGTTGGTATTGTAAATAAAATCAGCCTTTCTTCAACTATTAAAAAATCTGGAATCTAAGGGTGCAAAAAAAAATCTAAATACTGAGAAAATTGCTTTGTTGTCCAGTTGTTCAAATGAAGTTCTTATAAATGCATATTCCTAATCAAAAATTACGTTTTCATTTATTTACAGTAGGAAATTTACAAAATATCTTAATGGAACATGATCTTTATTTAATGTCCTAATGATTTTTGGCATAAAAGAAAAATCAACCATTTTGACCCATATAATTAGAATATCTTCAAAAAGATTTATTCTACTATTCCATTCAAGAAGTGAAACTTGTATAATGTATACATTCATTCATCTTTTGCAATTAACTTTTTTGGGTCTTGCCCTCCTTGTGCAAGGTGTCCGTGGTCGTCTCTTGGACAACTGTCAACTTCCCCATGATTGTGCAGCCTACAGAACTAGACTGAGAGACCATTTAAAGGCCTGTGCAGGTGTTTTGAGTTAATTATCTGATTACAGTGTGTCTTCAATACTGAACCTTTTCACAATATTCAAATTTTCTGAGATACTGGATTTGTTTTCAGTGATAATCGTCAAAGTTAAAAGAAATAAACACTTGAAATATATCAGTCTGCGTGGAATAAATGTACAAATTATACAATGTTTAATTCCTGAATGGAATTAGTGAAATAAATCAACTTTTTGAAGATATTGTAATTATATGGCGAGCACCTGTATGTGTTTTTGGCTAAATATACCCCAGAGACTTAAGACTAGTTTGTGGTCCAGGGTCGCATATTTTAATTAATTTTATTGACTTTAATTTATTTATGATCATTTTCAACTTACAAGAAAGCCAGACGAGTTATTCTGAAGACATCTTAGCCTACAAACAAAGTTTCGCTCCAGAAAGGTGGAGTTCTCTGGTGGCAACTGCTCTGGACTGTAGTATGTCTGAGGCAACGGTGCATCCTGAGAAGCTTGACAGAAACAAAACAAAACTTTAATGCAGAGAAAAGCATACTTAAATAATTAAAAACTGGAAGATAATGCCCCTGCTGTGTAGCCATTTATATCAAATATATGCAGAGTCCTTGCTGATGGCTGGATTATTGCTCAGTGTGTGCGCTGTCTGGGACAGCTGTCCTGTGTATATAGTTGTGACAATAACAGGCCTTTCAAACTGCCAAGCGCTAGATCTCTAATGAAAACTGATCCAGCTTGGCTGAGAATAAAAACCCTAAACTGAAACCAAAGCAAACTGGCACAGCCTTTGAACACCAGCCTTTGGAGCCTGTCACACATACGACTCTGAATCCTCATGAGCACATTTGACTTAAAACCATCTAATCAAATATTTCGATTTTCTGAAATCCAGTAAGGTATTGGTTAAAAACATACAAACATAATATCAAATAAATTCACACGAAGGAAAAAAAACATTTAATATTTTTTCTAATTAAACAATGTCAATGTCAGCTCCATTGCGATATATTATTGTTTTAATATGACATTGCATGGATTTATTTTACTGAAAATTGTAGATTAGGACATTTTGTCTCTCACAGTGGAACTTGGTCAAACTTTGTTTGCAGACACAAGCAATCCATCTTCTTTGACTCTTTGTGTTGATGGAATGGGGACAGAATCTTTCAGGCACAGTGCCCAGGTCTGCTCATGGTCTGTCTGGAGAGATGTTTAGTTATTTTCTACCTTGCACTAGCTGTCCGGTGTCTGGGGTGCAGCTGGGGTTGAGCGCCCAGTGGAGCTGCCTCTGAATCTCAGCCCGGTCTTCGGTGTGAACCAGCTCATAAACACTCTGATGGATGAGATCCGACTGCAAAACAATCACATCGGCTTCACTCTAAGCAGATTCACAGCAGCTCATTACAACTACAAAATGTACCAAACTCAATTAAGAAATCTGAATCTCAATGCTGAAATAAAGAGTTTTTTCAACCTGTTTTTATCTAAATGTGCTCAGAGCCTGCTTTTGTTCTTTCATGACAACTCCCGGAGGGACTGGCATGTTAATGTACATGACAGTGTTAATGTGTTTGTTCTTGGTGGTATAGATCTGATAAGCTGCTGCAGAGCTGCTGCAATACATGCAGCTGTGAGCATTTAAAGAATACTGCTGCTGCACATTTAACTTATATGAAATAACCCAAATAGCATACATGAATCACCCCGTGGAAGATCTATACAGGTGGAGCTGGAGAAGGTGGAGGGTTTCATGTTTCACACTAGAATAATGTTTGTGGGAAGAAGCTGGAATTTCACACATAATCATAATCTCTTTTGAATAAAAAGTGCCTGAAAACCATTTCATAAATGCATAACCTTATGTGCTGAAGTTCCTTTTTCCTGCACGATATACATGCAAACCTGTACAAACCTGATGGAATCCCAAGTAATCCTCAATGGTGGAGGAAGCGTAGAAAATTGTGCCATTGGAGGTGACCACCAACACAAAGCCATTTAAAGCCTATAAAAAAAGAAGTTATACTTCTAATAAACAGCATTCTAAGGCTATTTTGTTTTGTGTTTGTCTTATCAGTGTGGTTTGATTCGAACATTAAGGTTTTACAGGACACATGAGCTCACCTGTAGCAACAATTCTCCCTCTGGCAGCTCTTGTATGTGTGGTTTAGTGTTATTTGCTAGCTGGTTGGAGCTCTTTGAGTTCAGGGTCACTGCAACAGCAAACAATCATTAAAGTGGCTTTGCACAATAGCTTACAGATAAAACACATTCTTTATCAAAGACATAATGAGGAAGTTATGGATAACAATTAATGGGGCGTAATAATATCATATGAGGGTACTTGATCAGGCATGATCAAACAAAAGAAAAACTACTTGTGTTAAAAAGAAGTTCCTGCATCAATAATGATTGTGGGAGGAAAATCTGAAATAATGTATGAAAATGTCAACTTGAAACGGGGACCTCTTAGCATCTGTAATACCAAAAACTGAAAGCTAATTATAATGCCCAGTGGTTAACAATACACACACATCACATGATATGTTTGCTTATGGAGTGGTTATGAGATGCAAGCGCAAAGAGAGGGCAGTATCTGTAAAAACACAGACACTGGGTTAAAATAATATAAAACAAAAAAGAAAACAACTAAATATTAAGGTACAAAAAAACTAAATAAATTCCTTTTGCTTTATTATCAAAGTAAACATTTACTTTTTAAGTAAGTATTCATCTAAAATGTGTATTTCTCTTCTTGATTATGACTGCAGTACATCACCCTGACATCAAACATGAGCTATATTCAGTCTGTACTTGTTATTTATTTAAATAAATAAATAAATATATATATATATATAAAATAGATAAAAAAATTCAAAATGTCACCCGATTATGTGACTGAAACTGATTAAAGATGGAAAGAAGACACAAACGTACTCTGATTCTGCCAGGAAAAGAGAACAATTAATCTATCCACTGCCTCTACTTTCTAGAGGACATTAATTGGATTAAAAGGTGACTAACAGTCATTGTGTCAACTCCCTAGATTTGGTAGTGCGTGCCAGTAAAGCATTAGGGTCAAATGTTGTTCCTGCAATCTTCTCATGCATGTCTGTCAATGTCTGGCTCTAAAGATCCCCACCCACTGGTTCACATCAAACCTTGGCAGGGTCTTTGATGCTACTCACACGAAACCTCAGGTCAAAGTCAGTAATTATCAAATATTTTCGTTTTTCATAACTTCTCACCAAAGTCAAAAGGTCAATGAGTCGGTTTCAATTACTCATGCAAAATCCAGACCCTCCCCAGCACTGGCCCCCAGACAGTAGGAGTAATGACACTCAAAAATCACAAGCAACAATCAGCACTCCTGCTTCGCCTGTTTCTCACGAAACCCTTCAAAGCTGGCCACCACACCAAACTTTTGCATTAGTCAGGAAAGAAGGGAGAACATGAGCTGTGAGACATCAGGTGTGAAACTCATTCAATTACTATTCCTGGCCTTTTATATGCATTTCATATTGAGCAATTGCATAAATAATGATTGAGTAACTTCCCTGGAAAACGGTTTGGGGTATTTTTTTACTTGACAGCTTCTTGCTTAACAAAACTTGGACTATTGCCTTTATAAATCTTAATAAGGATTTACAACTGCACTTTTGAGAGCATAACTGTGCAAGGCTTGTCTGAAATGCATGCATGTACAATATAAACTGTGATATTAAATTCTTGGACTGTTATTAAACAAGGTAATGATTAACATTTTAAAGATATGTTCAAAGGACTGATCGGGGCAGCAGTTCAGATTTCTACTTGTCCTGCCAACATTTTACCTTTATGTAGCAACATAATTTTAAAGATAGTAGTTGCACATGAAGGCTGTTTTTATTAAACAATAATAAAGATTTTTTTTTTGCAATCTGTAATTTTTTTTTTCAGGATTCTTTGTTAAATAATCTTCTAAATAAATATTTAAACTAGAAATATTTTTTACATGTTACAATATGTTTATTACCTTAAAGTGCCCTATTATGCCATTTTAAAGGTGACTAATATTGTTTTATAAGTCTCTTAAAAAAGGTTCCCTTTCGACATTTCACTCGTACTGCGTCTGCTAAGACGCATGGGGAAAACTCCTTTTTCCCCCTAACTGAAGCCTATTTTAAAACGCAGTTTTATTATTTATTAAAACTACACGGCTATTTGGTTGCTGTGCGGGGACTTATTTTTAACCAATGGGGTAAGGACCCGCGAACAGCGGGCCAATGGCATTGACCACACCCCCTGGCGGGAAGTCGCTGAGCCAATGGCTGCGGCTGGCGCCAAAGCGGTGTGTAATGGCGCGAATCTCATCTATTTAAGGTGAGGAACCGCCAGCCATCTTCAGATCTTTCTCCTTCAGCGACGGATTCTTTGCTGTCACTGACTGGAAGCCTGAGAAGAATTCTTCTACTTCAATCTGCTTGGAAAATCTGCAGCCGGATCTCTCCCCTGCCGCCTTTTGGCTTGATTTTCTGAGAGAGCTAATTTCTCGACGACCATGCGCCGCTGCTCCACCTGCCGTTCATCTCTGCCATCCGCCGACGAACACAGCGACTGTGTCTTCTGCCTGGGCAAAGAGCATGCAGAAGCCGCCTTCGCTTGATCAGACTGCAGCGTATGTGAAGGTTTGAGCATGGCCACTCTTCCCGCCAGGCTCGCGTCCTTTTCAGGATGAGAGCCTAGCCCTCGTGCTCCCCCTGCTCGCAAGCGACAGCGGGGCCGAGAGCAGCGCTCCAAGTTGGGTGATATCACGCTGGCGCAGCCCCCGCATGTTTCGCTGCCTCTGGAAAAAGAGTTTTCTTCCGTCCAGTACCTCTCTGAGGAAGCCCGTCCCTCCGCTTCGGCGAGTGAACTGGTTTCGTTCGGGGTGTCAGACGATGAGCTACTGGAGGAGGTTTTCTTAGCAGCTTTGGAAGTGGATGAGCTGTCGGGCTCCAATGATGCCGCCCCATCTGCTCCGTCGGATATCAGCTCGAAGAAGCTAGACCTCGACGCCGAGCTCTTCCGTGTCCTGGCCAAGGCAGTCTCTGAGCTGGGGTTGGACTGGTCCCCTCCAGAGGAGCCCTCTGCCACCCGTCTTCAGCCGGATGGAAGGAGAGACCGGCCCATCCATCGAAGCCCTGCAGGACCACATCAGCGGTGGCGGGGCGCGCCTTTTCCTCAGCCGGACAGGCAGCCTCCGCTCTCCAGGCCAGGGCGGTGCTGCAGATCTTCCAGGCGAAGATCCTTGCCGCCTCCGAGGGGCCGCTTGACATGGACACCGTCAGGGAGCTCCGCAGCGCTACGGACCTGGCATTGAGGGCGACCAAAGTCACGGCCCAATCCATCGGCCGTTCGATGGAGAGCCTCGTCGTCCTGGAAAGGCACATCTGGCTCAACCTGACCCAGATGAAAGACGCCAACAAGACCCCCTTCTTGGATGCACCGATCTCTCCAACGGGGCTGTTCGGCCCCTCCGTCGAGGGCTTCACTGTGGCTCAGAAGGCATCGCAAGCAACGCGGCACTTTCTACCCAAGAGGTCTGCCCCTGCTTCTGCCAGCCACTCAAGACCACCAGCACAGCGGCCAAAGCAGCAGTCCTCCAGCGCTCAGTCTCAGCCGCCTCAGAAACTGGAACCGCAGAGACACCATGCGTGCCACTTCTTCCTTCCACTTCTGAGGGACAGTCACGTTCTGGTTCGCTCGGACAGTATGACAGTGGTGTCGTACATAAATCACCAAGGGGGCCTTTCATCAAAACGCCTCTACAAATGGCAGCACGCCTCCTGAAGTGGGCTCTGCCAAACTTTCGCTCGATAAGAGCATCTCACATACCGGACCTCCTGAACCAGGGCGCAGACATGCTATCCAGGGGAAAGGTCAGCCCATCAGAATGGGCGCTGCACCCCCGAACAATCCAGACGATCTGGCACCTGTTCGGAAGAGCAAAAAATAGACATTTTCACCTCGTAACGAAAACACTCGCTGCCCAGCATATTTCACATTGGGGATGGATGCCCTCGCCCAATCTTGGCCGCAGCATCCTCTCTATGCATTCCCTCCGACCCCCGAAGCAAAGACTAGCAAAATGGGTTGTGAACGCTATTTCACTGGCTTACTCTTCAGCGGGCCTGGAATGTCCCTTGGAAGTTAAATGTCATTCTACTAGATCCACTGCCTCTACCTGGGCCTGAGCTAGTGGTGTTTCTCTATCAGAGATATGTGAGGCGGTCGGCCTCGAACTCGCTTTCCGCTCGCAGTGCTGGACAACGCTTATTGTCTCTGAGCTCCCTTATGGGAAGCGAGTCAGACCATGCTTATTGTCAATACCGGCTCTCTAACTGCAGCTCCTCAGCTTCAGTTATAGCCAGACAGTATTACACTCTAAATTTCACTTGCAACGCTTTCAGCGCCTTACTATCTGACTAAAAACTCCTAACTCTTAGTTTCAGTCATAGCCTGGCAAAACTAAGCTCTGAGCTATCCGGCGCCACTGGCTTATAAGTAATGGATAATGTGCAGGCAGCCGGTAGTTATCGCAGAAATAAGCCCCGGCAGTGTGATCAGGACCCGATGCAAAGCGGAGGCATTCCAGAGAGCCGTGTAATAAGCGAGTGTATTCACCTCTGCCTTCGGCTGCGCTGTAAGGCGCTAATGCTTTAAAAGCTCTTCGTCCTATGAGAGTTACTGTGACTTGTGCTTGCTGACTGCTGTATCCCACATCAGTCGCTGCCTGGTTTTAAACACTGTTAAAGCGCTCTAAACCAGCCCAAAATGGCCTGGTTTAAGAGCGTTATAATCATATATCAGAGTTCTCTCACTGTTTGACCGCCTTGCGCTAAAAAGAGACAGCTAGGTTATGATTACATCACTTCAATATTCCATTACCCGCCGCATGACCGGGTTATTAATAAATAATAAAACTGCGTTTTAAAATAGGCTTCAGTTAGGGGGAAAAATAAGTTTTCCCCATGCCTCTTAGCAGACGCAGTACTCGTTCCATATCTCAGGGAACAGGGGTTACGGAAGTAACCTATACGTTTATGTGTATGCACGGTCAAAAAAATAGATTTAATTTTACCCCATTTCTAAATGATTCGTAAACGACGCGTGTGAATCAGTTCGAAGACTCGAGTCAGTCTAAACCCCTCCCTCCCGCGAACCCTCACTGTGATTGGTCAGATGGCGCAGTCCTCTACACCTCTACGTAGTGAACTTCTGCATTGTGTAATGCATAACACTGTGTTAAGCCATCGTTTATCATTACCAAGACCACATTTACACATAGCCGGGTATTTAGAGAACCCAATATTTCTTCCCCTCCGTTTTCAATAATAACATTGTGCACACAACATCGTTTTCAAAAAACTTGTCATTTATATCAACCCCTATAAATATGCCATTGAGCGCGATAATAACTATGCCAAACCTATGTGAATAGGGCGCTCACATGACGTTAAACATTTTCTGGCGCATAACAAAACCGTAGGGAAATACTGCATCTTCCCTTCGTGTAAATGGAGTCTTAAACTCATGATGAGACAGACAGACAGTCAAGCTGCATCAATCACAGTATTAGACTACATTAGGCCTGCAGCTGAACAACAGAACTACAGAACCGCAAGTTAGCAGGTGACCAGGACAGGTTGTTACACAGCATAACGTACACAAATACGATCGCTAGAAAATACAATCATCGATTATTAATCTTACTTACAGGTAGTAGTTCAGAGGCACTGGGCACTGATCTATCTTTTAAGACCAAGCGTTTGGTGAATATTGCGTTGTACTCCAAAGATTTGAAAAGCAGTCATCAGTAAAATGAGGCGAACGCAACAAGAGACTGTACTGCTGAGGTGTCGTTGAAATAAATGAATGTTAATCACTCTAGATTCATCTTTCAGAAGGACATATAAAACAAATTAACTCTCACAGGATACAGCGTCTTTTTGACATGATGTAATACAGGTGGAGATTTTACTGTTTGGGGGACATAGAACGTGGGCGGGCATTATGTAAATGTGTTACTTAGTGACGTGGCTCGGTATCAGAGAAAGATTTAAATTGCTGACGACTCGTTAAGGCGAATGTGAGCCGACTCTGTTTTTTTTGATACACAATAACTTTATTTATCGTGCACTGTCAGCGTCACAACTTTGCAGATAGTTTATGTTCACATACTGCTTTATGACACACTTTAAAAGAAACACCTAGTTCTTTTATACAGCAAGTGTGCATTAAATGTATAAAAATTGACAGTATATAATATGACAATCTTTATTACCATTGCAAAACATTTGTTTCAAATAAATGTTGTTCTGAAGAATTTGTCAGGAAGTATCCTAAAAAAAGCCACGTTTCCAGTAAAAAACTTATTAATTTACAATATTTTATACAAACTGTTGTATTGTATTTTTGTATTAAATAAATTCAGACTAAGCATATGGACTTCCTTCAAATACATTCAAATATCTTACTGATCAAACCTTTTAAATTAATAAATATAAATTCAATACTCTTTTATATTTTATATGTAAAATTGAAAACTTAAAAAGCATTGAATGCATATGCACAAATGCATATCCATAATGTCGTGACATTATAAAAAAGCATTAATTACTGTTTGATGCTTAACTATCACAAGCCATTCTTGTAATTTCAACAAAACGGGCCTAGATTAAATCAGCAGAATTTAACAATATTTAGGGTTGTCCTTCTGCTATCGGCTCATTCTTACTCTTTGCATTACATACTGTAACTCTACATAATCACTATATAATCTCTTCTCAAGTACCAACAGTGCCTTGAATTTTGTTGTTTATTCGCACTTTAATTTAGCCAGCTGCAAGAGAAAAAAAACAATATCCATCCCAACATTTTTCTATTATTACAGCAACATTACAAAGCAATTTCTTTTGCATAGTACTTATGGTATCCAAATATGGGTCATCTTGAGATAAAACTGCTGAGGGACCGGGATGTCCTGTGATAAGCACTCAATCTTTCACAAACAAAAGGAGGAACTGCTTGCATGCACTGCTCTGTCCTGCTTCCATATCTTAATGTTGAGGGCAAAAGCATGTTGCCTAAAGCCAGGTAAACCTCTGATGATAATGACTTCAATAACATATTCCAGTATACTGAACCAGCCTCGGGGTGATCATTAAGTGAAATGTACCTGTCAAAACAACAGCCTTTTTTGCTCTTTGAAAGAAAATGCTATTGTTGCAGTTCTCACCAGACCTCCACTGAAAAGTTCTGCATATGATTACAAATGTATATTTCACTTTCCACAGGATCTGATTCACCCCAGTGGCATCCTGTGATTTGAAAAAGCTCCTCTTCTTTCCCACTGAGAGGGAAATGTACCGTAAACAGCCTCGAGATGTGGCAGACACTCATATAAGGAAACAAACATGCACATTTTGAGGTTATTTAGAATTAGGGACTGGTTTTAAAATGATATTTCATTCATTTTAATCAGTCACAGGGAAGCAAAAGTGTTGTCTTTGGATGTTGTCATTAAAATGACTGTAGTATGATTGTAGAAAACACTATAATCTTTCAAATCAGCATCAACTGATTATATTGCATCCATACATTTTAAGGAATAGCTCACCCTAAAATACATCATTTGAGGGCGAGTACGTGATTCTGGGTGAACTATTCCTTTAAGTGCAGTCAGAAATCGGACACCAATACCACAACGAAACAACAGCAATTTGTGTTTGTCATGCATTACCATTGAAATGACTTTTGGCCCGCAGGTAGCTCACACTCAGCCTCAGTATGGTGAGCTTGTCCAGTTTGGATATAACCTCCTTCGGGAAAGGAAGCTGGCTGGCCAACCGGTCCAGCTCTCCATTCAGCCGTTCCCGGTGTCGTTTGGAGGGATTTGATTTGACACATTCAGGGGAAGAGTCCTGCACACTAAAAAAGGAGAATATATTCAGATTTAATGCAATTTTCAGAATACGACAGCAGCCAACCTCTCAGTCTCAAATTTGAGAAACCTCTTCATTTTGCAGAAGTGTGTTTACATTAAGAAGATTATCATTCACTTATAGTAGTTACTGTCAAACAATGACCTAAAAAACAACACCAACAACTGCTAAAAAACAAGTCTTAGGAAGGAGACTTGAACTTCAGAGGTGTAGCAACAGCTTGTAGACCCATATCATATCAGCTAGCGGTTCCCTAATGAGTGACCATTTTGTTGATGCTTAATTTGCAATTTTGTTAATTATTCTTGAACAGTAGGTTTAGGTTTGTATTTGACTTAACACAGTCGAGCCATGTGCCCCAGCATGCATACTCTCCACTGCCCTAAACAATACTGAACATTACTACTATCACATAGAATTTATGATGGATATTATGCACATTGGGACGCAGGCACGGGTTCAAGCCAGTGGCGGGCAACAGCTGACCCTCAACAACCACTTTCCTGCAGAGTTTAGCTCCAATCCTGTCTGTAACTTCACAGTAATCCTGAAGACCTCCATTGGCTTGTTCAGGTGTGTTTGATTAAAAGCAGAGTTACAATTTGCAGGAAATAGTTTATCTTGAGTTGACCAAACCTGCTTCAGACTATTTATGGCCCACATTTGAGTAACGTTAAATGAGTCCCAAAATACAAGCGCCGCAAAAACGAATAGAAATTAAACAACACATCCACAATTTAGCGGAATTCTATTTTATAATAGTCAATCGTTCTAACTTACTATTCCAAATTAGGAAATCATCACATTGCAGCCAAAGATACTGGAACAATTCAAGTGTTTCGTTCAGAGTCAGGACAGGCTCGCGCGCAAACACGACGTCTTCTTATAGACCCTGACTAGTATCGGAGAAAGTGCAGCGATAACAATAATTTCATTCACGAAGAACAATCAGATTTAATTAAAAAATAACTATTATAACAAAAAACTGTCACTATGCAATAAGTCACGTGTCTGCTAGATAAACAGACTGACTGTAAAACGAATGCATAGGTTTAACTAAGTTAAGCTGAGTAAAACAATGATTTGTTACCTTTTCTGGATAGGCTTCCTCCGTTTGCGACTTGCATAAATATTACTGGTGCTCATAACTCCCACAGAAACAGATTTGTGGTTAGTCGGTGGTCGTACTCGGTGCTAGCAGGCTAACCTTGACCTGCCTTGGGTTAGAGTTTAGCTTTTTGCTCAAATAGGCAACTAAGCTTACAAACTAACCATTAACCCGCAGTGCTATTTATATCGGAAGCATCCACCTGCGTTAGTCCACAGTGTAAACCCAGTGGTTTGGGTATAAACACGTCCCTGTCATAGCTAAGCTAAACTGACAAGCTATCTGTCAAACTAATGTTAGCTAAGTTTTGTCTTAACTAATGCTTAACTGCCACTCAAACAAACGCACATTTTGCTGTCCGGGATTTTTTAGCAGTCAGCTTGCATTCGCTAATACTAACATACTAACATTAGTATTGGCTAACTTAGCTTGACAACAATGCTCTAACTCGCAGTCAATAAATGACAGACTAGTGTTTGGTTTTGACAGTCTGACTCTAAACAGAGCCTCTCCCTCGCCCACTAAACACCTGCTTACCACCTATTCCTTTTCTGACCTGAACTACTTGTCTAAATAACCCAAAACATATGCTACAATGACTGTAAATGACAAAATATTGCTAAATGTAATGTCAAAAGTGCAGAATATTTTGCATGTGTACAGTATTTGGTTTTTTTTCTGACTGTAGTGATTATTTACCAGTTTTATTAACAGAAACTAAATGTTAAGCAAAATTAAATGTCCATGTACAATATGCGGTGAGTCTATTGTACTTCTTCGACCACTTTAAAGACTTTTCTGATGAAGAAAGTTAAGCTCAAACTCTAGAAAGCTATATTTAATAAAATTTTGACTACAAAAATCGTAAATATAATTACATGGGTGCTAACAATAATAATTTTTATGCAGGGCCTTCTATTGTTTAATTTTTTTTTAACTATAAATGTTTACTTATAGCACATTTTAGCATGTTTTATTTTTTTATTTTTTTACTGCTACAATTATATTAATTATCGTAATAATATTCGTGGTACATTACTTGGGCATTAAAGTTTTCAAGTGCAGAATTAATCTGAATTCTGTAGCATTTTTTATTAAATAGTGGCTTGTCTGACTCTTAAGTTAAAATTGGAATTTAGTGATCAAAACCAAATGGGTCGGGACACATTAAAAACGTCTTTCTCACATTTCATCACTTAAAAATCTCTACATCACTTTTCTGTCTATTTTAGTCAGTTATTCATTCATCATTGAAAATAAAATGATGTTGGCTGTACGGATTAAATTGCAAAACCTCATGGCTATTGAAACATTTTCACCAGAAAGACCGAAGTCAGAGGCAAACACAAGCCTGTATGCTGTTGATGTTGTTTTTTTTTTTATTTTTTAGTTACATCACAGGGAAAGGAATGTTTTTAGCTCATGTTTTGTTTTTGGACACATGGTGAAATGTTACTGCATCACATATTTGGGCCTCCTTGCTTTAACAGCAGTGGCTAAAATTCATTAATTACAGCTCAGTCATATTCTTTACATTCCTCACCATTTTGATTCGCAGAAATTAGGGTTGTCATCTCTACTGCTTGGTTCAGTCAATCTCTGAATGTGAATGCCTATTTCTAATGAAATATACAAAGGATGCCAAAAAAAATAGCAATATAAGTCAAAATGTGTAAAGTTTAGACTTCAAATGCATTATATAGTGTACACTCATTTAAATGATTAAATGGATAAATGAATCAAACTGGATAAATGTTTTTCTTGACCACAGATGGCACATAATCTCAGTTCAACAAATGTAATAAATTGCTTCTGCTCTTAATTTTGTCACTTTGTAAGATGTAATCAGTAGAAACTGTTTATGTGTATAAATGTTTATACAGTATGTGTATACAAACAGTGTACAAACAGTTTTTGTGGAGTGCAAAGTTTAAGGAAGCAGAGACCTGCTCGATGCAAATACAAGGTTCAAAAGAGGAGGTACACAGTAGATGCATTATACTGAATTATAATATATATATATATATATATATATATATGTATATAATGTGCAAGACTGGATGCATAATATAGTAATAAACACAATATACATTTAAACAAAATATACATTTTTTATTATTCATTTTATTTTTAAAAGAAATATTAGTCACTTAAAAATAGCCCCAAGTGGCATATCTTGTTAGTATAGGCTAGTGTTATTATTTTTTAAATATGCTTTATGGAGTTATTATTCAGTAATGCCATGAGTCAGACATTTTACAACAATTTGCCAATTTACTATATATCTATATGTATTATGCATATTAGTCTATACATTATAATGCACATTCTGAAGTTACAAAATTATATTCAGAGTTATATAGGCTCTCATACATGTTTATGTAAATCGCTATTAGCCTAAAGCGCTGAATGCGGTGCAGGAGAACAGCTGTTTTCAGACTTAAATACACCTTTAGCGTCATCTGGTGCACCACAATGAAATTGACTCTTATTTGTGCTTTGATTATTTAACGATCTTCTTGTGGTTAAAGCAACTCTTAACGCCTCGTTCAGTCCAAATGAACGTTTATTCTCTCTCTCTTAAAAAAAAGTTGTCAAGTTACTATATTTTTATTCAGACAGGTTGTCAGCAAGTTTTAAGTTATAGCCAAATAGAATCTAGCCTTCCTATTATTTCTTATCTAACACAACTTTCTATCACAGCCTTACTATAGCGACTATCAGCTGATGAGCTGTTCCTTTTAAGAAACAATACAAGGAACCGGTTTCATTGTTTTCTGCACAGACCTATGAAAACATTTCTATGTATTTCCTGTAACACAAACTGAAGACACAATGAGGAAAAGGGCTAAAGTTATATATTCCAAGTTTGCTGAAATTTTTGCTAGTTTATAGACCTTTTATACGGCCATGCATTTTTAAAATTGTACCCAACACTGGCGTTTAGTTGGTCATTTAAATAATAATGTTATCATTATTATACTTCCATACAATAAATATAGTTTTCCATTATTTTTATGGCCATTATTAACTCTAGAATCAGATAGGAAAACTTACATTTTGTTCAATTGGATTCTATTCCTAAAAATTAAGCACTTCTTTTAAAAATACCATTAACAGTGGCATGTTTAACAATGTGTGTGTGTAGAAATAGGAAAAAGTGGGGAAGAAAGAGTGTTTCTCGCAGTAGAAATATCATAATTGTGGTCCTTGGCTTAAATAAAGAGTTCAAATATGAAAATGTCCTGCTTTAGTCAAATAGAAACTGTTAAAACACACATCCAACTCCGTTTCACAGTTCACAAGCACGCATCTCCCCCATCTAGGTTTTAACCAATCGTCGTTCGCTTTACTCTCGCTCCAACCGCTGTCTAGCCAATCATCGTCTCCGTTCTTTGCGAGGCAGCAGTGGCGGTAATGTTATGGAGTTTTCTCTCCTGCTCATCAGTGGCAAGTAGGAAATCCCAGGCCTACTGAAAACGCTAGATTTACCGACAACAAAACATCAGCATTCAAGTGGAGGTGGTGAAAAATATCCGTTTAGTTCTGCATGAGATCCAAAGAGAGCATCGAAACATGGTGGTTCTCAAAATTAGAGACCAGGTGAGTGATGTCTGAAACAGCTAGCCGAGTTAGGCTAGTAAGTGCTAACACGCTAGTGAACTACCCAGCAATCTCACAGACGACTAAACAGTCCAAAGTCATTTAACTAAAGCCGTTTAAGAGCACGAATACGCGCTACATAGTGTTATAAGCGAAAAAGAAAGCGAAAGGGTAGCTTGTGGGTATTTGTCATCTCGTGCAGAAGCAATGTATTAGCTATAGTAGCTAAGCTAAATGTCCGCGAGCCACGATATTAGTATAACGGGTTGTGACCGATGAAGTGTACGCTGTCTGTTTTCTGTTTACTAATTATTAAATAAACCGTATAGGTCTTCTCATTACTTGTTATCTTATTGCTCGGGCAACAGTTGGTCTCGTGAGGTTAGATGGTTAACATTTTTTTTACTGCTGGCTATGAAAACGCTGATATATCAGAGAGCTGGTTTGGATTAATAGATTTGTTTATGGATGTGAAGTTGAATCTCATAAAATGATAACTTTTAACGCCGGTCTTCACCAGCTGACAACTTTGCCGAGTGCACGACAGGTGTATGGTCGTCTATCAGTGATGCACAAGTCCAGTCATCGCAAGCATCGCAGCTCTAAAACATAGTTAAAATATTTGAACAGATCTTAGTGTTACGTGAACTTTATTCACTTATTTATGAGATATTTATAGCATAGAGCATATTCAAGAATAGGGTGACCTTACAAGTAAGCCAAAGATGTCATTTATTCTGGATATTTGACCTTTGTAAACATGACACTGCCAAAAGGTGTCTCTTTTTTTTTTTTAATTACGTCATAGATTTCACCTGTCACGTTACTTTCTCCCTCAGAATAACTAAATGTTAAGAGAGTTGGAGCATTTCTACTTTTATTTCTACAGTATCAGTTTTTAAAAAAACATTTTTTATGTTTTTATATGCACGCCATTTCTGATTGTCCATGGAATATTGCACCCATTTACTTACATATGTGTTTTATGGATGTTTATTAAGACTGACCCAGTCAGGCCACTGGGTTAGAGTTTAAATTGCTGTCCATTTCACTAGCTCTGCTAAATAAATCAATAAAATAGGGGGGGGGGGGGAGGAAATGCTGTTATGTTCAACTCATGTATCCTAATACATTTTAACAAATAAATCAATAAAATAAAATGAATAAGGTTATGACACCATTATTTTAAAATAAATTTTCAGTGCCAGTTTCAATACCAAAAACTACTAGCCTAGCTAATGTAAAGTTAACATCAGGTATTTACAGTAGATTTCTTTCCTGTTACATGAGTGTTTGTTTATGAAGATGCTTGCCAAGATGAGCATTTTGGCATAAGGGTGTAATTTTCTATTCAAGTGTGATACGAGTTGTCTTTGTGGTCTAAGCAATTATTTGCAAGACTTAAAAAAATGCAAATGATTGCAAACTCTGTGACAACAACTGTATTATTAGCTGCAGCCCCAGGCCGTTAGGCATTTTTTTTTTATTGTTGAGCTTGAGCCCTGCTTTCATATACATGCGGTGTATTGCAGGTGAAGTCAAACCCATGACCTTGATGTTGTTGTTCTCTCAGTTGACCTTCAGAACCAGACAGAGAGTTCAGTATCATGTTGTTTTAGTGTTTGTACATGCACACACGTGTTTACATCACTAGGTCTCCAGTTAGGAAGGACGAGGAGATACAGAAGCGCTCATCTCCATGGTGATGGCATTAACTAGAGGAGCTTGTTAAAGGAGACCGAACACGATCGCATCGCTTGAATAGACAATTAAAGCGCAGGCCACATGTGACAAATAGAGCCCTGTCTCGGCTTAGAGCTACTAAAGGAGTCTTTTCAATTGAAGCTTTCTTCAAGCACAAGTGCTTGCTTGTTATGTTCTCACGACTCCCAGTGTGAGCTTATCCATCCACTGACAACCTCAAATGGGACTAACTGGTTTAGATAAGCCAGAGGAGATCTAGGTAGATAAACTCTACATTGTTGATGGTTTTTTTTGCATTAGTGAAACAGATATGTCTTATGAATCTTTCTTAAAATCTAGCACAAAACCTGTATATTAATGCGCATGTAATTTAAGTGCCTTGCCAATGCTGTTATTCTCAAGGGTAGTGCGTGGTGTGAAACCTGAGGCAAATCAACACTTGGCTGTTATCAGAATTTTCTGCATCCCATTTCACAACACTCAAGAATGTGTGACTGAACACTTCCTGTAGCTCGGGCATAGTGCACATACTTCCCATGAGTCACAGCAAGCCTGTACTGCAGGAGATGCGGACGACATGTGCATTGTTCTCGACCACTGCTTTTTTGAAAGTGATGATAATATCTGTAGAGATGAATGCGCAAAGCATATGGGTCTCTGCAGAGGAGAACTGGAGGCAGAGGTTTTGTTTGATATGGATGCACTCATGGTTTTATTTGTTTTTTCACCTGTTGGAACTGGTATTCTTTTTGTTGTTTGAAGCTGGATAAATATTTATAAATAAACATAAAATTAGCTGTTTGCCTCCTCGATAAACCAGTAACGCAAGCTGGGAGGAACTGTGGTGCAGTTTGCACCATCTGCTGTCTCCATGCTGGTGGAAACCACCATGCTTTGCATCCATTTTTCAATTAATGATGAACATATTTCTATATTAGCTTAAAACAAACCATATATCTAATAATTTGATTTAATACTTGATTAAAATCTTGAAAATTAAATTTTCTACCTTGTTAAAATGTATTTTTTGGAATATGGTTCTGGTTTTGATCGTCCTTCAAGTGACGGTAATGTTTGCTTCAGTGCGTGAACCCTCCTACATTTGTAGTTTTTGATGTGGTTCTGTCATAGCCAAATCCTCCTTTAAAAATGTGCGGCATGGTGGTAATGATATTGTTGGTAAAGCTGCAGAAAATGTCAAAAAGTAACTAGAGAAGCACTGAGACTGAAAAGTGGGTGCCAAATTATTGCAATTAGAGTAAACAGTGAATGATAATGTGTTCATGAAAGCGAATTTAAAACAAATGAGCAACACAGGAAGTTACAGATGCATACTGGGGTAAAACAAATGTACACTTAGGTTCACCTTGCTAGTAACAGGTTGGACCCCCCTTTGCCTTCAGAACTATGTTCAACAAGGCCCTGGAAACATTCCTCAGAGATATCGGTCCATATTGATAGCATCACATGATAGCAGAGGTGCTCTATTGAATTGAAATCTGGTGACTGTGGCCATTTGAGTACAGTGAACTCATTGTCATGTTCAAAAAAGCAGTCTGAGATGATTCGAGCTTTATGACATGGTGCATTATCCTGCTGGAAGTAGCCATTAGGAGATGGGTACCCTGTGGTCATAAAGGGGTGGACATGGTCAGCAACAATACTCGGGTAGGCTGTGGCGTTGCAATGATGATCAGTCAGTACTAAGGGGCCCAAAGTGTGCCAAGAAAATGTCCATTGTACCAGTACACCACCAGCCTGAACCGTTGATGCAAGGCAGGATGGATCCATGCTTTCATGTTCTGATCCTACCATCCGAATGTCGCAGCAAAAATCGTGACTCATCAGACCAGGCAACATTTTTCCAATCTTCTATTGCCCAATTTTGGTGAGGCTGTGCGACTTGTAGCCTCGGTTTCCTGTTCTTAGCTGACAGGAGGGGCACCTGGTGTGGTATTCTGCTGTATCAGATGCTATATCAACATTATTGCAATGTGACATTGATTTTATACAATGAACAAGAAGTTAAATTAAGCGATTTAGTATTGACCGTTTTTGCTCAGTTTCGCTGATGAAAGTGGTTCCAATCAAAGCCACAGCAGATCTGCTCTGTGTCTCTGAGCAACAGTGGTGTTTCGTTATTGATTGAATCCGCTGTGTTGAATGCATCAAGTCGCATCAATGATTCAACCTATTCATATCACTTGCCTTGTTTCTATGTGAAGCTATAGATTCTATTGAATGAATTGGTTGATCGAATAAATCAATGCCTGCCTACTGGTGGGTTTATATCTGCTTCTATCTGTTTAGAAGTGAATATCTGTAACTTATTCCAGATTTGGGGAGTTGCAATGTTTAACAATGCTGTTTTATTTAAAATTGTATTTTTTTTTAGTACAATCAGTTAAACGGTTTAAATGGTCATTTGATTTATTTATTTCAGTATTTTACCTACTCATAGCCTATATAAAATTGTGTTGACAAAAAAAATCTTATTTTATTGGCCACATTCACACAGCAGCAGAACACAGTTGTTGAGTACAGGGAGTGACAAC
>JAUMHQ010000076.1:8930684-8941211 GCA_032361165.1 Enteromius paludinosus
CACCCGCGAAGATTCGACTGTGAGATCGGTGGTCGAATCAGGCTCCGCATATCGATGCATCGAATCTTCGACTATTCAGGGACAGCCCTAGTAATTTTTATATTATTTATTTTCTGTGTGAATTTTTGAATAGTTTTTTACTGGTATTTTACCATTTATAGTGAAATTTAAGAAATCATGGAAATTTGTAGTTTTGGGAACAAGTTTTCCAAACAAGCAAAACAAATCCATGATTTTCCAATTCATAATGTATATTAACTTTTTTGTTGGTTTGTTTTGTTTACTTTTACTGTGTAGTTCATATTTGAAAAGTATTTAAAAAATGTTGTGCATCCTGACGAGTCTTCTCTCATTTCTCTAAAAGGCTACACTCCAGCCCTTGCTTGTGCTCCTAACAAAGATGTGGCAGATTGCCTGGCGTTGATCCTGGCCACCATGATGCCAGTGTCTCCCGGCGGAGGTGCGGTGCCCAGCCTCACGTTCAGTGCCATCAATCACTACACCAGCCCCACCAAAAGCGTCACGTTCGACAGCCTGCCCATGCTCCGCTCCGAGCACAGCTCCTACTGCAGTTTCAACAGCATCAACCGCCACGACGGCTTCTACAAGGACGACGAGCTTAACGACTCTGACTCAGAGACATACTGAGCACGAGGAGGGACGGAGAGGCGCACATCTTGTCTTAATTACCCAGCGGCCGGCCACTCCGCAGAGCCTTAAGAGTCTCTACACACAACACACACGTGTATGAGGCACAGCAGGCTGGCCCTCCCAGCCCTCCCCTCCCCTTATCCTCTGCCAGCGCATCTTGGCCTACGCAAATGTGACAGATAAGTGGGCGGACCTCTCCACATGGCAATAAAAGACAAGAATCGGCAGCCTGGGACCAACTTTTGCACAAGCAGTTTGACACTGTCATAGTGCAATTGGGATAGGACGTTCAAATCCTCCCTCACGAAAGACTGGGATGTTTGCGATGCTTTCAACCGTTTCAAGTCAGTGTGCACTTCTAAATCGATCATTTACCGCTCGGAAAGAAATGATTTATTTTTTAAAATGCGATTTTTAATATCTGTCAATTTCTCTGTCCCTCTGAGGGGGATATAAAAAAAAATAAATAATAAATTTCAGTAGTTTCAAAAGCGCAAGGGCAAAGCGAGGACATGAACATCAGCATTGTAATGCTTTTGGCCACAAGCATGAGTGATGTTAAAATGCTAACTTGTCTCCATCTTCAGTTTTAGGATAAATTATTCTTTTTATCTATGCTATTTTTTTTTTACTTTCCATATTTCATCATCATTTTGTGCCTTCATAAATTACTGTATGGAGGGAAGGGGCAGCTTGAGAGAACAAATCTACGATGCACAAGCAGTTCAACACTACGTCTGTGAAAAGCACTGAAAATGAAGAGGCAAACGGCTCCCAGCATGCTTTGCTCTGGAACGAGGAACACTGTGTGAACCAATGGTAGAACAGCATTTGATCTCTTTGTATGTTGATATATGAATATAAATATATATTATATTTTTTCTGGCTCTTATTAACATGACTTTTTGGGGGCAGGTATGCTCCCTTTGATTTAGCAAACGAAACCACTCGATTCTTCTGTGATGGCCTGTCAGAAAACCTGTGTTTGTCTCTTTTCAAGCTTTGATTTTATGAATGGTTGA
This sequence comes from Enteromius paludinosus, assembly GCA_032361165.1. Lineage (NCBI taxonomy): Eukaryota > Metazoa > Chordata > Actinopteri > Cypriniformes > Cyprinidae > Enteromius > Enteromius paludinosus. The sequence goes on from JAUMHQ010000076.1 coordinate 8,932,358, forward strand.
AACTGGAAATCTGTTCATTCAGCTTCCCGGCTGAGCGGGGGTCAGCTGGGATCGGTTTCCTTGTCTTGGGGAAAATGGCCGCTGCTGCCCCCCTGCTCACAACAAGAGATTCCTGTATATTTTATGGTTGATTAAATAAATAAATGATTTCAGTACGTTGAATCTCATTTTTCTGATGAAGTGTTTAAAGCTGCAGTTTAAAATGTACAAAACTTATGTGACCCAGAACCACAAAACCAGTCATAACCAGAAATTTAGAGTTACACATCGTTTGAAAACAGAATAAATAAGCTTTCCCTTTATGTATTGTTGGGATATGACAATTAGGGTTGGGTCGATATACGATGCCATCGTCCATAGACACTCAAAGCCGCGAGCACCACCCGCTGGTGAAGACGTCTAACAGCAGATGGCTTCTTAGAACGGTAATCTACTGCTTTTCCTGCAGTTCCCGGATGTGCGCTCAGTCGTGTTTGAGCCACAAAATTTTGGGAAGCGAATTTGTAAAGTGAAATAAAACTAACCAAAAGTTGCCTGACAAATATTATTGCTGGAATTATTTAAAAAAACCTGAATATTTTGAGAATGAACTTTGTGAGGTGAATATTGATTACTGAATTTCAACCATTAAAATGTTTCCGTAAATATACAACCATGTTAAAATGCAGCGCATAAAAATGCAAGCCATGAAAATACAATGCAAGCACTGTTAATTGCAATGCTTTTTTTTGTGTGTGGAATTCAACAAGCTTTTTATTTCAAATACTTTAGGCAGGAGTTTTGTTCCATATAAAGTTCAATCCGGATGCTCCTGTGAAAACTAAAGAAGGTAACAAATACAGTGAATTATTTATTTATTTCAATTTATTTTGTTGAACAAGAGAAAAAACAAGGGCTCAAGTGTTCTTGAGAGTTTCAAACGGCTCTTGAAATGTAACGCACTACCAGAAAGAAGAGATCAGAGTTTATCTCATCTGTTTGGACTGAGATGGTGCTGTAAAACAGGAATCTTCTAACTTCTTATCTGAAAGCTGAATTAATAGGCTTCCCATTGATGTATGATTTGGACGGATAGGGCAAGATTTGACCGAGATGCAACCATATGAAAAACCGGAATCTGAGGGTACAGAAAAAGCTAAATGCTGAGAAAATCACCTTTAAAGTTGTCCAAATGAAGATCTTATCAATGCATATTACTAATTAAAAATTAAGTTTTAATATATTTTTAGTAAGAATTTGACTAAATATCTTCATGGAACATGATCTTTACTTACTATCCTAAGGATTTTTGGCAAAAAAGGAAAATCAATAATTTTGACCCAAACAATGTTTTTTTTGGCTGTTGCTACAAATATACCCCAGCGACTTAGTATTAAGTCTTAATAGATTCTTAGTAGAAAGTTTTTTTGTTTTTTTTTGTCATTCTCGGTGGGATATGCAATTTTTTTTTTTGCAAGTCTCCCTTTGAACTTCCACACAACTGGTTGTTAGTGCCAAATAATAATTGGTTGTCAACATTCGCCTTTGACTCCATTCATTAAAATATTTCCTACAATTTCGATTCCTGTATTTCACTATGTCCGGTAGTCTTTTACATTCATCATGCCACTTTAAAGGTTAAGCCATAAATACCACCATCATTATAAGAGGCTATTCTGAGTTATATGTCTCTAAGGGAGCCATGATGACGCAATCAGGTTAATTATATCAATTATGGCACTCAGTGTCTGTCCAGATTTTCTTTGAGAAAAAAAGAAAATGCCAATTTGCCAGAAGGTGCAAATTGTTCATGTATGGCATGCCTCTTATGCTGTGTATAAAAGCAGGGGCAGAAAGCTTTTGGGAAACCGAGGCAACCCAACTACAAACTGACCTGGCAATCACAGACACTGCAAACATGTGAGCTCTTTCATCAGGGGAAGACGTTGAGGTGGTCAGAGGAAGACTTTGTAATGTCTCTGTGTTTGTGTTCCACATCCAGGTTGACAGTATTGGCTCTGATGACACTGCTGATGGTCTCGGTTGAGTCGGACCTCTCGAATGAAGAGTGGAAGTCTCTGAGCAACCCACAGAGCAGGACCCTGGTGAGTACGTTTTTTATCATATTTTTTTTAGTGAGCAAATGTGTGAGATATATTTGATTTTCATTCCGAAACATGTTTCATATTAGAGTTTTTTCCCATTCCACTATGTTGGACTACTTAACTTTTTTATCTTAATGTGTTGTTTCAGACTATTGGAAAGAGAAATACTATCAAAAAATACTATTTCTTAAGGTGTTTATTGTATTGCACTTCTCTCTTTTTGCATCTGCAGACTTAATTTCAAATATGTAGTGTTAAAGGCTGTTTTCTTAAAAAAATTAATTCTCCAATCCCCATAATACTTACATAAAACAACTTTGACAGTTTTATTCCTATCTATATTTATAATGTGTATTATTTATTAATATTAATATTTATAATACTATATATATATATTTATACACCGTTTATTCTTGAAAATGGAGAGAGAGAAAAAAGCAAGGATTTTCTTTATTTTTTACAAATTAATGCTAAATATTTGTATACTTTTTGTGTATATACGTATATATATATATAATTAATATTATTTATTTATTTATTTATTGGCTTTATTCTATGTTCAGATCTGTTCTATGTAAGCAAATTAGAGCGCATTTAATTAGATAATGCCAAAATATATCACTTACGTAAAGGTGTAATACAAATGTTTTTTTCATTAGTTATGTGATCAATGAACTACAGAAGCACAGTGCTATCTTTTTCTTCATTAGGTTTTTAATATATGGGCCTAAGGTGTCTTGCCTTAAAATGTTGATGGGAGTCTTAAAAACCTTTTTTGTGATAAAAGTCCCAATTTCACACAAACGCATGAAGACTTAAGACTGCATTTGATTAGGATTTTTTATAACCAGATTTCAGAGTCTAAAATTGATATTTATGTACAAATGTGCGTTATTTAGTCCGACACTGTGTATTGTAAGCTTTACCTATTCTTTTGTTCTTCCAACGCAAATATTAAACTAACACACTGCATTTTAAATTCATGTTGTCGTTTATCCGTCCAATATTATGACAGTTTTTCCAGATCCTACAGTCCTATCTTGAAGGCAGAGAGAGTGAAGCTCAAGCCATGAACAGGAAAACGAGGGTGAAGGAGAACAAAAACAGCAATGTAGAAAATACTGGTTATGACAAGTACAACCTCTTTCTTCACAATGACATTTACGATGTTTAGCTGAAGATTGCATTTTTAGCTTGACTATGTCTAACATGTAAATGGGCTATTAGATCTAATAGCTTGAGAAATGTTCAAGTCGTTATGTTCGTGATGATGTGTAGTATAGTAAAATTGACAAATTTGAGTTTTTCTTGATGTGTTTCTCCTCGGTTTTCTGTTAGAAATCTAGTTGATGAAAGCTAAACCTGTCATTTTGTGTTTATACGCAAGTAACACGATATGTATTGGTTATTTTAAAAGTATAATCCCTCTGTAGTTGAAATTGTTTTATTTGTTTACTAAATAAATAAGAATGGAAACAGTGGAATGAAAATGAGACAAACAGTTGTGCTTTGTGAGTTAAGTCTGGTCAAATATTTAAAGTCTGCTCTTTTCTTCTTATGGTCCATCCTCAATTTATAGTAGGCTAACAAAAAGAAACCCATTAAAGAAGCCATATCTATAGGGTCCCTTTTTTAAGGTCTTAAAATAAACTATTGACAATATGTAAATATATTATCTATATAATAAATGCTGATAAATATTAATATCTCACTGATTTATGATCTAAAATGAATGAGTGAGAGACAGAGTGGACCTGCCATTATTTGAGGGGGACAAAATTAAAAGTGACACATACTGTGTCAAGTTATCCAGTAGGTGGAGACATGGGCTTTCATTTTATTTTAAGTACACACAAACAGCAGAAGAAGAGCGGCAGGGGGACAGAAGAGCTGTTTGACGTGTGTCTGGGTTGAGAAGGTGATTATGGATGAAGTGACTGGAGCTCAGCTGATCGCTGAGGCGCTCAGATCTCAGGTCTGTGTCGAGCTGTCGTGTGCTTGCTTCTCAATCTTTCTCCTGCATATTTTCTTGCAAAGGGGAGTTTTCATCAAAAACATTTGTCTAGCAATTAATCACTTAACGTTAGTCAAGAATAAACGTGCATGAAAAGTCTTAATATAACTTTTTTTTGTAACATTGCTTTCTGTACTATTGAACTTGGACAATGTGTCAAAGGTGCAGCGCATGCGCACTAGGGCTGTCAAACATCATACTTGTATGACTCTGACACTTTGACTAAATATTTAACCTAAACCAGAGTTTTTCCGTCTTTCAGATGCTTTCAGGTCCTCATCTTCATGCGATAAACATTAAAACTTCGACAAATTATAATATTACATAAATACGTATAAATAATTATTTGTAAAATATTTCGTTACTTTTACATTATTACATTATTTATTTATCATAGCATCGTACTGTTTGATGTGTCGTTTATAAATGTAAATTATTCTTTTTTCAGATTACATTTAATGTTTTAATCATTGTATTGATTTATATATTATTTCAATGCATTGTTTATTATATATATATATATATATATAATCAAAAATGTTTCAGTATTATCAAATTAGTAATTTTAATTAACCTTTTTTATTTTACAACAATTTTATTTTAATCTTATTTTATTATTATTATTATTATTATTTAAACAATCTCTACACAAACAAACAAACAAAAAAAACAATTCAGACCCTCTAGATTAAAACTCTCTATTTTTCTGGGGGTTTTGAAAACCCCTGGCCAATATGTACTGCTTCTTTTATTGTGCCTTAGATTACCAGAAACAACATTTTTACAAATGAATACTCAATATATTAGTGTGTCTATCAGGTATGTCTTTAATTCTATGTCTTTAACTCCATGTGCAGAATGTGGAGTACATGTTTGGTATTGTTGGCGTGCCTATCATTGAAGTGGCCATGGCCGCCCAAGCAGCAGGCATCAAGTATGTTGGCATGCGCAACGAACAAGCAGTAAGACAGTCTCACTTGTATTTGAAACATATTCCTGTTCCAATACACTGAAGACTGTCTGTGTGTGTTTTCAATGCGTCTTCTTTCTCCTAACAGGCCTGCTATGCTGCATCTGCTATTGGGTATCTGACAGGATGGTATGAAAATGTCAGTTTGTTTTTCAGTGTAACTTTTTTGTACTGTATTTGTGATGAAGTTCCATTTGTTTTTCCAGGCCAGCTGTGTGCCTGGTTGTGTCTGGACCTGGGCTGATTCATGCTCTCGGAGGAATGGCCAATGCTAACATGAACTGCTGGTAGCTCTGCACTGCTGAATTCACTTATGATTAATATGAATTGATGGGCAGTTTGGATACTTCTCTTCTGTTGTTTGAATTCACAGGCCGGTCATTGTCATCGGCGGCTCATCTGATAGGAACCAGGAAACCACAGGAGCGTTTCAGGAGTTCCCTCAGGTAGGGTCGATAGGAAATGTTTGGATTTAATATTTTAAAACAGTTTGTTATTGTATTGATTTGGGATTCAAAAGTTATACTCAGAAATGTATTTTTAGTAACTGTAGGAATCAGTAACCTGTATTTATTTTTTATTCATGTTTCTAAAATGCTTTCTTGTTCCAGGTTGAAGCTTGTCGTCTGTATAGCAAGTTTTCTGCACGACCAAGCAGCCTTGAAATGATACCAGCCGTAGTTGAAAAAGTAAATATTGTTTCTTTTCATATCATTTTAATGACATATGTTGTTATTACGAGATAATATATGACAGAACATCTCGTTATTATGAAAAAAATATGTCATTTTAACGTTCATTATTACAGGAAAAGATGTTTTAATGACATAACATTTCATTATTGCAACATAAAAATTAAGGGGTGTCAAATGATAAATTTTTTTTATCAAATTAATCAGGATTTTCAATGGATTAATCATGATTAATCACTATTTGCAATAATATTGCAATTTCATAATATGTCTGTTTATTAACCCAGCCAAATAATAGTGGCTTAAATCAAGCTGAAACATACCATAATATTTGGCTTTGCAATGAGAACAATCTTTTACCTTTACACCGGTTTCACACTGCACGCGTAAGCAGTGCGTATGCAGAGCAGAACCGCGTATAGTCAGAGGCGGGCGTAACGTGATGACGCAGCAGTTCTGCGACCGGAAACTATACCGGCTTGCTAAACTCTTGGAAAATATTCACTGAATCACTGTAAATACCAGCTACTCTCATATTAATGTGGCAAAACCGGCAGAAATTGTTTGACGGCATTTTCCTACTGCTTTAGTGAAGCTAGCTACAATTGGTTACGGTGGCTTCAGGTTCCGTCGCTACACATACGTCATCGGAATGAGTGGTCTGATTGGTTGTAGATTCGTCCAGTAGTATACAGAGGCATCTGATGGACGCAGGTTAAGCCCGCCTCCCAGAAGGCGGGTAGTAAGGCAGCTTGGCCAGACTAAGCTCCTATGAGCTTTATAGTCGCGGAAGCCAGGCTAAGAGTTTTATACATACAGTATAGAAATTAGATTAAATAAAACCAATAAATGAGAAAAACTTTAATAAAACTTAAACTATAAATTAAAACTGAAAAATGTAAAATATAATAATAATATTGTTAATAATATACTAAATATATAATACTGAAATAACACTGATTTGTTGAACAGATAATGAAGTCTGAAAAAAGTTTATGAAGTCTGTTTTTTGTTAATATTTAAATTAGATTTCATTTTTAGATTAAAGTAGGAGTGTTTGTGTTTTTGTTAGGCTGTAAGGAGCAGCATTTATGGCCGTCCAGGAGCGTCCTACTTAGACATAGCTGGAGACATGGTGAACGCCAAAACAGATCGGGCCAATGTCAGGTGAGCTTTATGAAAAGTTAAACGAACACTAATCCTAGCAATGGAGAGCTTTCTAACCAGCTGATGTCATCACTTATCGATCATTGTTTTCTGTTGCACATTGAAATGTGTTCATGTTCCTCTAGGTTTGTTTCCTGCTGTCCTGCTCCTCCTGTGAGTCAGGCTGACAGCAGGGAGATCACACAGGCTGTCAGGCTGCTCAAAACGGCTCAGAGGCCTCTGATCATCATCGGCAAAGGTGAACCGAATAGAACCGAGTGACATGGCATCTTCACAGCAGTGTTGAACTGTGATGTGCTGCAGGTGCGGCGTATGCCAGGGCAGAGAAAGAGGTCAGGGAGCTGGTGGAGGTGACTGGGATCCCTTTCCTTCCCACGCCTATGGGGAAAGGAGTACTGCCGGATGACCACCCTAACTGTGTTGCTGCGGCCAGGTCCAGGTGTGGACATGTATCTAAATGGCCTTTCTTAAATCTTCTTTGGATGGATTGGCGTGATGCTCGTCTCTCTCTTTCCTAGAGCTTTATTGCAGGCTGATGTTATAGTGTTGCTGGGTGCCAGACTCAACTGGATCCTGCACTTTGGTTTTCCACCCAGATTTAGTCCCCATGTGAAGATCGTTCAGGTTAGTTACACCTCGGTGTGCTTCTGCAATAAAGACTTGCAGTTAATGATCTTCAGTTTGGATTCTTGTGTAAATTTGTTTAGGTGGATCTGTGTGCTGAAGAGTTTAGTAATAATGTGAGAGCTGCAGCTGCTCTACTTGGAGACATAGGAGCCGTGGTCAGGCAGGTAAACTAGAGTATAAACTCAATCATCTTACAATACAATGCATCTGTGACAGGACATTCTGTGTGTTCTATGTGGTCTGTGAGAGACCTATTGTCCTATTGTCCAATATGTTTTGAAGCATTTATTCCCTTTTAGTTGCTATTATAATTTCAAAATCATTTACTCTTATTTGAAATATAATTTTTTCTGCACCTTTAAGGCTTTTCTATGCTAATGATCTGTTTTGTTTGACTAACCTCTTAATCTCTGACCATATAAGACAATACTGAATCTGAGTGTTAATAGATATAGTTGGACGTCATATGTTAAAGGGATAGTTCACCCAAAAATAAAAACTCTGTCATCATTTATTCACACTTCCCTTGTTTTAAACCTGTATACATTTCTTCTTCTGAACACAAAATAAGATTTTTGTTTTGATAACTGGACATTTGAGGGTAGCCTTTGACCTCCATAGTATGAATAATTATTAGTATTAGTCATTTTAGACCAGATGTAGTGGTAAAAAAGCGAGGAATAACAATTTGATAACTCATATCCGTTCTCATTTTTTTTGCGCACGGGAATTCCTGAACGTGCCAAAAGCGGAAGAGCACAACTCATTTGAACCACGCAAGCTCCGAACAAATGCGTTTACTGTTGGTCACGTGACCACTAAACAGGCGTTTGAGTTTGGAGCAGAGAATTCCATACAAACCACAGATTCTGCAGAGATCTAGTTTAAAGACATTCTCAACAACACTGAGGCGGAAAAATAGGAGAAACGTTGTGTGACAACAGTGCAGTAAGAATACTTTTTAATCCACAAACTACCAACATTTACAGTGGATTTACAGTAGTAACAGTAACTGTGGTATTGTGGCAGAAATGTAGTATGTTTATACATAATCTTACAATATTCATGTAGATATAAAGATATAAATAATATAAGTGTGTTAATGAACTTAAAGTCAATCTATGTTATAATTATTAATACATTTAAAAAGGTAGGCGTATTTACAGATTTTTATGTCCTCAACAAAACTTAAGCTACTGATACTGTCAAGTGAAACTACTGTCTATATATACAGGTCCTTTTCAAAAAATTAGCATATTGTGATAAAGTTCATTATTTTCTGTAATGTACTGATAAACAT
>JAUMHQ010000076.1:8946052-8968473 GCA_032361165.1 Enteromius paludinosus
GTACTTCAAATCTATTAACAAATTTACTGACATATCGCTCAAGGCTAACTGATATAAAATTATAATTACATTTTATTTGGAGTACTACTTGTACTAACAAAAAATGTGTTTTAATGTCACAGTTGATGAGGATAGTATGATGTTTGAGTAATGTCGGTATTTTAATGCAAGATATTCAAAGTATACTTGCACTAGTTCCACTTTAGAACATTCAAATACTTCAGTATATCTTTTGTTGGACTTTAACACAATTAAAGTGCATTAAGCACAAAATTTGTTAAAATCCAATTACTACATGTAAGTCTGAGCTGTTTCAACTGAAAGAAACTTGCTATGATTGATCTTAAAATTCATCAGTGCCTTTCTCAAAATGCACAGCAGTAATATTTTTTTCTAAGGCACGTTTATACAAGTCATTTAAATAGCTTAATGAAACTACAGCGTGATCCTGGCTTCGTCTAAGCCCTGTCTGTGAAACCAGGCTTAAAAGTACAAATGCAGGTTTTTTTAATATTAAGAACATAATATTTAAATGCATTTGTAGTATACTTAGCATTAAATGTATATTAGAAAAAAATTTTCACTGAGAAAGTAAATCCCCAAAAAAACACTAATGAAGCACCATGAAGTTAATTCATATGATTTGTGCCCCTTATTCTGCTAAGAGCTATAAGTATATAAGTAATTATTTTCATTTTTATGGCTCCTCAGCTTTAATAAAAAAAAAAAAAATTATAATTATAAAAATTATATATAATTATACTGTATGTATGTTTTTCTTGCGTTTCTTCCCTCAAAAGTCATACAAGTTTGGAACAACATAATTTGACTATAATTTGAGTATTCCTTTAACAGCGAAATTTTAACAATGTCTAATAACACATGAAAGGACATTTGGCACTGCCATTCATTTTAACTTCACCTGATCTCAGGTCAGTGTTGTGTGTGCTGCTTCAGAGGGCTTCTGTTTAAGCTCATCTCTGTCTCTGGGTAATTGAGGTCTTCTGGCCTCATCTTCTGCTCTTTTATAAAGTATCATTACTGTGCTGCTTTATCACAGAGCAGGAGAGCGTCAAAGCCAAGGAGAAGACGGATCACAGCGTCTTCACATTTCCAGGTGTGGAAATATTCCCAATAACTTCACACAAAAGACTTATTAAAAGAGCCTTTTTCACAGCCAAATCTCAAAATATTTGAAAAAGGTGAGAATGACAGGATTGTACAAAAGCAGCCGCTTTATTAAAGCCTTATAGTGTTTTTTTTTCACTGTGCACAAACAAAAATGGCCTTACTTGCTGTACATTGTTATTGTATAATGAATTATAGTGATTTAATAAAAAAACGTTTTTCTAATAACTTCACAATTATTGTAATTTGATGTTCTTTGAAAGATTATGTTTCCAGGGGAAGTGATGGAAAATTAAAATGCGATTCATAAGAGCCTGTTTTTCCTCTCTGTCTGTCTTTTTTGCACTGCACTCTGTCTGATTGGAGGCGTTTAGAGACTGCATCTCCCATCAGGCTTTTAAACGGCCATCTTCATAATTGCTCTGCCATTAATTCTGAGGGAAAGTAAAGGCGCCAATAAATTGTGAGTAGAGGTGGTCGATAAGTCCTGAAAAAAAGAAAAGGGACACCGAGAGGGAGGGCCGGATAGGCGAGAGGGGCTGTGATATTCCACTACAGAGCATGCAGGCTAATTCTGTCATTTTATGCATGTGTGTACATCACATGCCAGTGGCAGCCTGCCTCAGATTCAAGTCCTTCGGTTAGGACATTGTAGATGGTCTGATTTTTCCAAATAAGCTTTAAAGCATCAAAATAAAAGCATTTTTAACGGCAAAAAGACATATTTAATGCATCATTGATATACTATTACAGATTTCATGTAATATTTATACCCCCCCCCCCCTTTTATACATTTTTATTATAGTTTTAGTTATTTTAGTACATATTAGTATAATAACTCTGTGAATAACTCATTGCTGTGTGGATTTTGTTAACAGGATTATTGTAGTTTTCTAAAATAAAACCATAAACAGTTACTTAAAATAAAAGAAATGTTTAATTTCAGCTACAGCAGTATTTCTACTAATAAACATTGTACTAAAACAACATACAAAAACAACCAAATTACTAAAATTGTCATATTAAAATGATTTTTATTTTACTGATACAAATATATAACTACGCGATATAATAATAATTACAAACTATAACAGTATCTCTACTAAAAAACGAATAAAACACCCACAGATGTAGGAGAAAACAGCTGGGTTAAGTTTGCATGTTCTTCTGTCACTGGAGATAATTTTAACCTCGGGGTATAGTCAGCATCTTTAAAATCATTCTTATACTGTATGAGCAAAAATGTTACAGATTGTCCTAATCTGGCTCAGAGGAAAATACAAACCATGTTTTGGTATTACAGCATAAGAGAAGACTTTACAGTACTTGTAGTTGTCGAAAGCAATAAATGCTATGAAGCGTGAATCCTATTTTGTGCTAAAACAAAACACACACTGTAAACTTCAGCACTTTGGAATCAGTTTCCTCCTTGGTGTTCTCGATAAATACCTAGAGGTAGTTCAACATTACCTCTGGCATGACACCCTGTCATTTCAATGTCATTTCTTTCCATACTGTTTTGTTTTCTCTGTCCATTTGAGGCAGGGGAAACAAAGGCAGCGCTGGCAGTAGTAACAGACTAATATTGGCTACAGAGGGCAGCTGACCGGCTGCCTCCTGTATATTTAGCTCAGGGCCAATACATGGGAGAGGTGTAACAGACATTGGCTGGCATTCGCTTCTCCTAAAGGCGTGGATCTTGTGTGTGTGTGTGAGCTAGAGAGTGAGAGAGGCGGGGAGAGAGAGCAGTAGTGCGAGACTGTCTCAGATCACTTCTCGGTGCTATTGGAGGTAGACCACAACCGGCAGCATGATTCTGTTCACACTTGGACTATATTTTCAACTCCTCTGCTATGTGGCCTCATTCTCTTATGTGGATAATATATTCCCTCGTCCAACAGGTAAGACATCACTCTCTTTTGCACAGGTTTGGTATGCAGATGTTAGGGTTTTTTCTGTCTCACAGAGAGAAGTATGTTTGCACATGACATGCAAATCAAATGCTTTTTGGCTGACTCTGTAATTTCGAGAGTCATGCATATTAAATAAATGCAGTTGCAGAATATTGATAACCTGATTTAGGTTGCACTGCTGTCTGAAAGGTCTTTTTGTGGTAGGCTATATAGTTATGCTCTGCAATGTGTGCCAGTATAGATTGGCTTGAATATCGCAGGGAAAATTTCAAGTACAGTTTGTATTTCAATACTATACTCAAAAATCAGTCAGCAGGCCTGTAATAAGAAGTTTTGCAATGAATTTACCCAAAGGCATCAATGAGTTTATTATCTCTAATGGCAAAATGGCTGTTTCAGTTTTGTCCGACAGCACTGCAGTGAAACGTTTAATTAGGCAAGTGCTCATTTTTGCAAAGTTAACATCTTTCTGGACTTGGTATTTTAAATGATGTATGTATATATATGCATGTTTTTACTTAAATACTCAATCATTTCTTCTCCACCGCTGTAGGGGTATGTTGTGCATTATTTTATCTGTTCGTTTATTTTTTAATGTGTGTGTGTGTTCATTGTCTATATCAGGACGTGCATACACACACTGTTGTTCATTTTGACAGTGATTGTTAGTGGATCATATTCGTATAAATGCCACTGGGAAACTCCCATTGACTGACTCCCTTCAAATGCCTGAGAAAAGTGAAGTTATTTCTAAGAAAAGCTGCAATATTACATATTTGCAGATCAATCTTCAGTTTTAGCAATGGAGGACCTTTTATTACACTCTTCGTTTCACCTGATAAGTATCACAGTATCAAACACGCATAGACATCTGTTACAGTCCTCCTTTTCCAAAACAGTGGAGAAAAACACTGTACAGCTGAACCACGTGTCTGCTGATATGTTCCTCATGAACCGTATTTCCCCTCCTCTAGATCTCCAGTTGCTGGAAACCAGGAAGAAATTCAACCCCTGCTGTTTACTGAGTCCACCTCCGCCCCCTCTCTTCCCTCCACCCCCTTCACGATGGCAGCAGGGCCCTCTGGTGAGTCCTGATGCATGACCCCTCATTAAGCACCTTGATTTCATGTTTAGGTTCCAGGTACTACAGAGTTCAAGGTGGCAATAAGTACATTATGTCTGTCTAAACGACCACAATAGTTTATGGTGATAATGTAAAATAATATATGTAAATAAAACCACTCAAACTGTGAAGACAGTAACACTCTCTATTTTTTATTTAACATGTTCCAGATGTAATTTTCTGTGACTTCTCTTATAGACCGAGACTGTTGTTCCACCCATTGTCCCAAACAATCCCGCACCTCACACATGCTCCCCAGGGCCCCAGGGACCAGCAGGACCCCCTGGCCCTCAGGTATGTGCTTCCAATTTTCACATTAAGGATGAACATAGTTGGACATCCAACTATAAAACAGGGTAACTTAGTCATATTTACATACATTTTTGCCACAAAAATGTACAAGATTTTAAAATGAAGTCATAATCCAGTGAAATGTCTTGCTGCAATGATCTATAGTTGTTCAGTCTGGAGGCTTGATTGATTTTGTACACTGTTCAAATGCCAAAGACTGTGTACAAGTCCATTTGACAAGCTACTGTAGACAGAAAGAATATTTTATGCTAGTTTTATACCAGAAGTGTTTCAGTTTAATGCTTGAAAATGTCATGTGGTGTAACTATCAAGTATATAAATTGTCCTTAATACACGTGGGTGCATGCATCATGATTTTTGTTTTACAAAAGTTTATTTTTTTAAACAAGAGTCATGAATTATGTATTAAACCACTTCACATGACCACTTCACATGACCTTGATTTGGTAATGTGTACCAAAAATGTCTTACTCATAATTTCTTTCTTTTAATTAAGATTTTTGCCCTTTTAATTATAATATCAGGACAGTTGTATTTCCCTGATGTATATACATACATAAATTACTTAAATATAACACCCCCTCTTTTTACCTTTTAAATCAAAATGGTTTAATTCAGAAATATAAAACTTAACCCATTATATAAGAGGATTTATTGAAGGATTTTTTCTGAACATATGAGTTGACCCTTATCACTGATCATTAGCTAAACATGTACAGACCCTGACAAACCCTAATGTTAAAAACTGTCCAACATTTATATAAGTAAAAAAAGTCACATGCATAGTTTGTGCTTTGAGGAAGGAGAGTATTGGTTGTCACAATGGTTAGTTCCAGCTCTGTAATTAGCCTTCACAAACCCTCTCAGCATGTGAGACCCGTGTGAGTTCCCCAGACGTCTTTCTGTAGTGACACGGATGTGACCAGTTTGGCCCCCCCATGACACAGCAGGCCATTAACACGCCACATTTAGAGCAGATGGAAATAGACTTTTTCCATTGCCAGCCCCTGCTCCATCGTACCATTCTTAGAAACAACCCCAAGAGAGACACCCACAGACTCTCAAACCCCCAAGAGAGAGTTCACCCCTGCCCTGCAAGTTTGGTCCAATCTCAACAGTTTGATTTCTGTCATTGGTAATCAATTGTGTTGGGAATATTATTAAGATTGTCAGTCAAAAACATAAATGCATCCTTTTGTAACATTGAATAATTGATCATTTTAAAGGCATGGTGTGTAATTTTTTCCTTGAAGGAATAGTTCACCCAAAAATGAAAACTGACTGCCAAACAATTGCCAATGTCAAGGTGCAGGAAAGTGTGAAAGCCTAAATGCTGCCATGAGTGGTTCAACCGTAATATTATAAAGCTATGAAAATATTTTTGTGCAGAAAGAAAACCAAATTAACGACTTTATTTAAAGATTAGGCACTGTGTGGAAATATACGCTGTTTGTTCAAATCAAAGAGTAAATACACATGCAAAACATATATTTCCATTGTGTCTAGCACAGAACTGCATAATGTGCATCCACCAGATGCCGTCCAAAATGGCAAAACGGTGGCGTTATGGTGCTGAATCTTTGAGTAAAGTCATAATTTTTTTTGACAGTAACAAGTCTCCCGGTTTGCATCCAAAATATCTTAAATTGTGTTTCGAAGACTAAGTTTTTATGGGTTTGGAACAACATGGGGGTTAACTTTTCATTTTCGACCTTTGATTAGTTACTGGAGTTTATTATTGCCAGCCTAGTGTGCAATTCGTACAGATTTTACGAAGTGGTTAATTTGTACAAATATGTACGAACTCACTATACCTATTTTACGAGTTGCCAATTCATATGAATTTATACGAATGACCTACACCTAACTCCACCCCTAAACCTACCCATTACTGGGGTTTAGACTAATCGTACAAAAACGCACGGTCGTGAGGTTTTCCACATTGTACGAATACGTACGAATTGGTTGTGAGACTCTATCCTCTCTCCTCATTCGTTTATTCTCTGGTGAATTTACACCTCGAATGGCTCGGGCGTGAGTAAATTATGGGCTAATTTTCATTTTTGGGTCAACTATTCCTTTAACACATTTTTTCAACCATAACGAAAACCATTCACAGGATGATTTCCAATACTATGACACTTAGACCATTGTTTTGTTTGAGTTTGGGGTGGGGCTATCACATTTATGTCAACCAATAGAAGGTGGGAGAAGTGTTTGGGGAAACCTGTTTGAAAACAGTCATAATTTTGCCATTGAAATGACTTCCAACGAATATACATCAAAGTCAATCAATCAATCACTTTTATTTATATAGCGCTTTTAACAATAGATTGTAGCAAAGTCAATACTCTTGGTCAAAAATTAAACTTGCTATGGCTTTTAGCTAAAGGTTTTGGATAAGCACTAAACAGTTACGTTTGTTTTATGATCAGGGTCCTGCTGGATTGCCTGGACCAAAGGGACCAAAGGGAGATAAGGTACGGCACATACTTATTATGTAAATATATACAAACACACAACAGCATGAAAAGAAATTACAAATGAAAGTGAAATGAGGCTAAGTGGTCCAGTGAGTTAAGGAAACAAATGAGATTCCTGTTATGGTTGCACTTGATTTTACAGTCCTAATCAGTATGTACATATCATGTACCGGTTATAGTAATTATAATAACTGTGTAATAACTAGGTACTAACACTAAACCAGGCTCAGACAACACAAAGGGACTATTTTGAAGGAAGTTACAACAGTTAAAAAACGCTCAAGACTGTGTAACACACTGATGAACTGACTTGTTCCCTCCTCCCCTCCTTTATGTCGCTAGGGTGAAATTGGAAGACCTGGACAAAAGGTGAGACTCACTGTCCTCTGTTTTCCAATAAGTGGATGTACTTAAAAAAAAAAGAAATGAGAGATGCACACACTTTTACAGCTGCAGCATAACGTGAGCTGAAGGAAATTCAAAGCAAGTGCAACCTTGACACAGATACGCAGGTTACGTGATTCCACTTGATCTTCTGTATGAACAGCATAGAGCTAAACATCAGGGGACATTTGTGGTCACCATCATTAGGTTCAATCCACAATGGAATATCCCCATGGCTCCTGTCCCACAATCACATTGTGGGCTTGTGTGGTTTCCTGGAAGGCATTTGGGACCAGAGTCAGTAATACCTACCGAGGGACTGCGGGTAAACCGAGAAGCCACTAAACTGCTGCACAGGATTTTGGGTGTGCTAGTGCATTGTTTTACTCTAAACAGGCACTGAGAGTGAAGTGCTGCTGGTGTAGGAAGCTTTGCAGCATTGCATAGTAATTTAGCTTAGTGCTGGGGCAGCCCAATAAATCATTCGCTCTCCCACAATGCCCGGCTCCTGCCCTTAGCACATAATTTAATTAAAGCAAGGAGACTGATGGGGCTTGGTTTAGTTTGTTCTCTCTCTCTCTCCATCTCTTCTGATTGCTGTTTTGTCCCTCAGAGCACTCAGAAGACATGTTGTCCGGACCTTGCCCTTACTTCCCTGCAATTGAACAGCCAATCGTCTTTAGTTGTTACACACATTAAATGCATTGGAAAGGGATGGTGGCCATAAAATCTAGCCTATATTCAGTAAAATTGTACATATTTGATTTCTGTTGACCATTTTGGCTCTTTACGTTTGGTCACATGCCTGTGTCAATTGCATTTTTAATGTGCTGTATTAATGTTTTTCTCATTAACTAATTTGCTGTAATTCAAAGCTTAATTGCAATGAAATTTAAACATAATAAGAATTCTCATGACTGATTCAGGGAAATACATAGGTCTCTTTTTAGAGCTATGTATTAGATTTAGTGGATGTTACTGTATCACAGTGGTTTAACTCTGATTTGTCAAAGAGGTTCGTCTGGGGCAGGGGTAGGCAAGTTCGGTCCTAGAGTTTTGCCGTCCTGCAGAGTTTAGCTCCAACCCTGAACAAGCTAATCAGTGTCTTCAGGTTTACTATGGCTTTTTTTTCATGGTTGGAGCTGAACTCTGCAGGACTTTGGCTATCTTGGACTGAACTTCTCTGGTCTGAGGCATCACTCAACTTCAAACGTGTTGTGGTGTTCCACAGGGATCAGTTCTTGGCCCTGTGTTGTTTTCACTGTTTATGCTGTCACGGTTTCTGTCTTTGATAAATATGGCATCTTTTTATCTATATGCTGACAGCACCCAAATGTATCTGATCTTAAACACACTCTACAACCACTGTTAGAATGCTTATAGAAATTAAACTATGTTATTGAGCTATTTTGTCCAAATCTAAATGAAATGAAAACCAATATTATGTTTGGCCTGTTAGATTCCTCTGTATAGTTTAAATGGCTCACCATATGTATTCGATTTCTCTAATACATAATATATGTAAGCTTTAACAAAATGATCAGTGCTCATATAAAGTTCTGTTTCTGTATATCAGTTTTAATGATTAATACTTAATTTGTGTAATAAAATTACAATTATTTTATTTTGTGTGATAACTCCTCTGAGTCACTTGCATTAGGCTCCATCTGTGCACTAAAGATATATCAGCCAAAATAATGTCAGCAATCTGAGCATGCGAACATCTTTTCGGCTATTAAAGATTGTACTTTTATTAAGCCAAGAACACATTTTCAAGACAATAATATGAGTTCATTTAAGATTTTTTTAAATGTATATTTCTCTGTGTGCAAAATGATGCCGTTTGTGTTACAGGGACGCACTGGCCCTCCTGGTCTCCCAGGACGACAAGGACCAAGTGGATGGCAAGGACCAAGTGGGCCTAAAGTGAGTAATTAATGTAAAGGATGCATTTTTTAAATAAAATAAAAACATGCTATAAAATATTATTAAATAGTGTTCCATTTTAAAATATTCCTCAGAATTAGAATATATTTCTTCAAAATATATCCTTCAGAAGTCATTTTAGTATGCTGAATTGCTCGAGAAGCATGTCTGATTATTATTTGTGTTGAAAACAGTTGAGCTGCGTAATATTTCTCTGGAAACCATGAAAATTTTATTCTTGTGAGCCCTGTGTTTTCAACAGGGGGAGAAAGGAGACCCTGGGCTGATGGGCATGCCTGGGGCAAGAGGACCAATGGGACCCAAGGTCCGGAGAGCCTTTTTTTCTGAATTAGGACTCCTACAGTCATACTGCCTTGTCATATGTACATAGAATACTGTAATCTGAATATTGTTCATTTTTTTGCAGGGGTTACCCGGACATAAGGGAGAAAAAGTGAGTCACCTCTCTGAACTTGCTTTTATTCATCGTTCAGTTCATGGAAATTTTTACACCAGTTGTTCATTGTTAAGTTATTCTTTTGCTGTTTTGATCTTGTCCTGTTAGGGCTCACAAGGTTTCAGAGGTGAAATTGGCTTAAAAGGTGACAGGGTAAGTTCCCACAGTGCATTTAGTTTTATACAGCAAATTGGTACTGGTCTAATTTTTACATTTTTGTACTGTTCCAGGGATCAATGGGTCTTCCTGGAATGCTTGGCCAGAAGGTTCTTAAAAATATTATCACATTGTATTATAAATATTAATAATAAGCTGTAGTTAGGATTATATACAGTATGTACAGATTATATTTATTATAATGATATAAGGAGAATCTTATATGCGATTTTAAAATAATTTCTCAGGGTGAAATGGGCCCAAAAGGAGAACCTGGAAGCTCAGGGAACAGGGGACCCACTGGCCGGCCAGGGAAAAGAGGAAAGCAGGTGATCCATCCCCAAATACATATTGACAACATGGTAGCAGTGCAAAAGCATTTGAAATAAATGACCCTTATTATTGATTTCTGATGCAGGGTGTGAAAGGTGACATTGGTACAACTGGACCCATGGGTCCTGCAGGACCTCAGGGGGCCCCCGGTCACCCTGGCCCTCCTGGTTTGCCCGTCTCAGGTATTACATTTACATACAAGTGCTTATAGTTCTCAAATCTCTTGTGGTCTCTAAAAAAGTACAGTTTCTTTGGGAAAATTGTTTATAAAATTTGAAACATACAATGAATTAAGTGCACTAAATGTATTATTATAAAAAAAATTAATTACATTTTTATAAAAAAAAAAAAGATTAAAATGAAGAAAATTTGTCCATATCTAATTATTAGAGGTGGGGGGCTCTTTTCCCTCTCTATAGTGGTTATGGCCCTGTCAGGATCACATGATGATATTGCAGCATTAACCATGTGCAAACGGTGAAGCACATGGATCTTAAATCACCACAGGAAATCCCAGCACTGGTCTTTTTAGCTTCAGAAGCAACCTGATCCATGACTGAAACAGAAGCCCCAAAGGAGACTGAAGCCATGACATCATGTCCTTAACTGATGGTCAGAGCGGCCAAGCTTCTCACAGAATTACAAACATTATGTCATCACTTTATTCACAGGACAGCTGCTGTCTTGTTTTGGTTTCTGTGCATATTAACTCAATTGCTTTCTCTTCGTGATAGACGAGGGCCAGGTTTAGTAGCTCTTAAAATCACTCCATTACTTTGCATCACATGCAGGGACATTTATGATTTCGGCTTAACGTTGTTTACCTCTCCTTCAGGACTGTACATGGTAGGACAGAAAGGAGAGAAGGGACAACCTGGCAGCCCGGGACGCTGCGGCTGTAATACCCCATCCTTAGACCACTGGGGCAGCTATCCCAGAGTGCCAGTGGTAAGCCAGCGATGCCAGTGCGCTTTACAAACTAAGCCTGAATATTCCCAGATATCTGTGGATTGATTGTTATTTTTGGATGATATTCAATTTTAAAAGCATTCAACTCATTTTGCCAGTAAAGCAGTTGATAATATTTAATGTTTGCGCTGCAGATCTTTGTGGTAAATAACGAACAGGAGCTGAACCGCCTCCAGACCGATAATGCTTTGGCCTTCCGCAAAGATCAGAGGGCGCTTTACTTCAAAGACAATGATGGCTGGATGCCAATTCAGGTGCCCATTATTAATGTGATCTAAGCAAAATCCAATTTATAAATGGACAAATGGCATATTACTTGTCTAGAAGCTTTATTTTTAGCAACCTTTTAGTATTAAAATGGTATGTGTTAGCAAAATCATATTTTAGGTTGTATAAAAGGTTTACAATTTAGTTCATATTTAAGATTGCCTCATTTACCTATTTAAACATAACATAAAATTTCAGTTCATTAAATGTACTGTAGTTAATCTAAGGGAGGAAGTATGGTGTTATCTAACAAAAATTATAATATTTTTTTACTCTATTCACCTGTAGTGTGTTGCTTTAATTTATTTAATATATTTGAATATATATATTATTTTTATTTAGTTTTTTAAATTGCAAATATTTGATGTTGTTTTTTGTCAAATTATGTCATAAAATTTTATATATAGTAAGCTAATTATAAATGCAAAAATAAAATATGAATTGTAGCAGGTTAATATGTCACCTTTTCATGTCATGTCAGTCTGTTTTTGAAATGCATCTTATTTCTTAATAGTTTAACACACAGTGATTTAGTCTCGAAGGTCTGTAAAAGACACTTTGATTGCAGTTAACACCGTTCCAGTCGATGGAGCGTGATCCCGACCAGGAAGGTTTCTGCGGAGACCGCATTGTGCAAGTCGAGAACGGAGAGGAGTGTGATGACGGAAATAAGGTGGTCACAGATGGCTGTGTCAGTAAGTATCAGATTGAAACGGAGGCACTCCGGCTGACAGCTTCTTCCCAACAACATGCTGTAATGCAGTTTAATGTGAGAGTACATTCTAAAATGGGAATAATCCAGTCCTGTATAGCAAATGAAGCCGAGAATAACACCTTGATTCACATGTCACCCAAACATATGTGCTTGTAATTCATTACACAGTGTTGTGGAATTCTCCATTCCGATTGGTCAATCACTGCATTCTGTGGTCAAATATTTTTGTACAATGACCACTAAACTGAGAACCTGGCTCTTGTCCCAGGCATTCTTTGTTTAACATAGTTGGGCTGGTTTTAGGCCTTGTGTTGCACACCATGCTCTCTTTCTTCTCAATTAATGATTTACCACTCAAATCATTATTTAAGGAATATTTGAAGGCAGGCACTGAATTATTAGGAAAAGAATATATATACAAATTGGAAAGATGGCCACAAGCATGAAGCACGAGTATTTTTGTGTTTGTTTTATTAATTTTATTTTATTCATTTTGTGTGCCATGGAATAAGACTAATAATATTTTGGCATGCATCAGAGTTTTTGCCATCACATTTATCAGTATTGTCAAACTGCACATTCGCAGACTGTACATGATCTCTCACTGTAAAAAAAAAAACTGGTAATGAGAAGTGGAGTAGAGTAAATGATTGTCAACAAGTTAACACTAAGTTCCCTTAGAAACTGTAAAATAAAATTATAATAAATAAATATGATGTAATTTTACAGTAAAACACTGTTAAATGGAATGGTTTTGGAAGTGAGAAAGAATAAGTTGTCTTATAATTTGAAGTGAAAAACTATAAATTGACATTCCCAGTGCAGCAACTCAAATTTGATGGTTTTTCGTTTAAATAACTGTTTCTCTATTGAACGGACTCTCCAATTGTGTGCTGGGCATATGGAGAAACTCATGTTTACTCTGATTACTGAAGGCTGATTTGTTCATAGTCATGTAGCAGCATGAAGAAGTTGTCACTGATGACTCATGAACAAGTTGCTGACAACTTCAGATGCAGAACATTGGGTGTGTTCTGGTGAGTACCCCAGCACCCTCCCTTCGAAACAGCCAACACAGCCCAGCGCGGGACAGTGAGCATATCTGCATTCCCTCAAAGGCTGTGGAGGACATCGCACCTTTGTGATGAATAACGAAAAATGATAGTGATGCTCCAAGTTTGGGATTGACCTCCAGAAAAAGCTAGGCATGACTGATGACTCCAACTCAGGATGAGGAGCACTATATGTGGGCACACTGGTGTTCGGCTCCTGTTCCAGCCTTCATATCAACTACCTAGAAATATTGGTGGATTTGGTGGACACCATGTCCTGGTCTGCTCTGACAACATGACAGTGGCAACCTTTATAAATTGTTAAGGTGTTGTCAGGTCACACTACCTAGAACTAAATCCTCCTTCTAATCTCACTGGGGGCAGACTGAACAAGGGAGTGGACATGCTGCTCCAGGACAACCTCAGGTTATCAAACTTGTCAGGGAAGTCGGGTGTTTGGTCCTCATGGTGGCTCCACTCATCCTCTTGTGACATGTCATCTATGTAAACCTTTTTGCAAGAGCGGCTGGACAAAGCGAATCATGTACTCATGGTTGGCCAATCAGTTGGAAATAGTTTTTGAGAGGAGCTTGGATGCTGAACCTAACTCATTCTCATACTGTGCAGCTTTGTTTGCTTCAGAGACCACTCTAAAGGGCTGGCAGTCATGAAGCAGAGACTATCCTGCTGGATATTTCAAGCTATAGCCCTAGTTTACCACTTAGTGAATTTGCAGTGTCCTATTGGAGTGACCCATTCTACCAGAGGAATGTCCTCCTCATGGGCTTAGTCCATCCAAATTTCAATTGGTGATATATATACAGTTGCCAATTGGTCTTCGCCATTTGCCTTTGTCAGATTTTATATCTTGGAGGTCCCTGACCCTCAGGCAAGAATTTTCCGCTTAGTTTACCTAATCCATTCTGTGGGTGGAGAATGTCTTATAACATGGAACCCATGTCTCATAATTGGCTCATGCTTCTAAGGCAGTGGTTCTCAATCCTGGTCCTCGTGCCCCCCTGCTCTGCATATTTTGCATGTCTCTCTTTGTTAACACACCTGATTCTGATAATCAGCTCATTAGAAGAGAGCTCAGTGCATGAGCTGTGCTCCCAATCGACATGGTCCCTACACAACCTTAAAGTTTACTTGACTTCTGAATATGAATTCACGGATTTGCACCGTAAATAAGTGAATATGATTTAAATTACGTCTTGCACACTTAAATTCACTTTGAATGGAACGTATAAGTTCACTTTGAACTGGAATCATGGCGGAATATTCGGTGATGTTCACTTCGCAGTGCGCATATGTTCGAACAGAACAAATGACAAGAGAAACATACGAAATGCACAGAGTGGGGGCGCGAGGAGAGGACGAGCATTGAGAACCGCTGATCTAGCACAGAGTGTGAGAGTCGTAATTTAAATGGTATTCACTTATTTACGGTGCAAATCCGTGAATGAATGTTCCGAAGTAAAGTAAACTTTAACAGACACTGTGTAGGGACCATGTCGATTGGGAACACAGCTAATGATTATCAGAATCAGGTGCGTTAACAAAGAGAGAGATGCAAAATATGCAGAGCAGGGGGGGGCGCGAAGAACAGGATTGAGAACCACTGTTCTAAGGGTTCATCATTACAGGTACTCTGGGGATTGGCTCACAGAGCAACTTTGTGTAGCCTGGTTTGCTGTTATACAGTACATATGAGTTGATGACTGTCGCTAACAGTTGATTCTGATGAAATTACGCTAAGAGCTGACTTATGTGGTAGCTGACTCCACTTCTTTGATTAAGGAATATTTGAAGACAGGCACTGAATTATTAGGAAAATAATGCATACCCAAATTGGAAAAGCATGAAGTAAAGTATTTTTGTGTTTGTTTTATTAATTTTATTTTATAAATTTTGTGTGCCATGTAATAAGATGGCATGCATTAGAGTTTTTGCCATCAGATTTAGCATATTTTGCCAGACTGTACAAGGTAGTAACACCAGGGCATTCATCTTAGTTTTTGTATTTATTATTATTTTTTAAAAATCTGTAAATAATGATTATTGCTTTACTTTAGTGTCATGTCTGTTTGCCATGTTGGTGTTTTGTATTTGTGACATCTCTAACACAATTTGGTAAATGAACAGTATTTCAGTCCAGTCTGTAAAGCTTAACATGTACATTTGCTACCATATAGTTTCCAGCTTTTTACTGTAAATGTCACCAATGTTTTGTCTCTTTTCCAGAGTGCAAACTTGCATATTGTGGGGACGGATATCGCTATGAAGAGGCAGAGGAGTGTGACGGAAAGGATTTTGGATTTCACACATGCAGATCCTTTTTGCCTGGGTAAGACTGTTTAAGCCTGTTTAAAATGGATAGGGCGAAGCTAAAATACCCCTCACGGAAAACAAGCCCAAAGAGTTTGACAATTATTTAATTTTTAACTATTAAACTCTAGCACAATGTTATATTTTGCTTTAAGTACAATTTATCCAAATAACATCGCTGTCTTTCTATCCACAGATCTTATGGACATCTCAAGTGCACAACTGACTGTTTCATTGACTCAACAAACTGCAAGTATTTCACATGAGGACAAAGGAGTAGTGTCTTGTTTGAGCTGGCGAGATCCACATATAAACGACGACACTGAAAACCGTAGATTCAGTGGATAAACTGAGAGTAGAAATCTTTGATGGAATTATCACAAACACATTAGCCGAACTCTGTTGACATGATGCTTAGAGGCCATGTAGCTCACTCTGGAAAGGATGCTTGGCAAAGCCACGTTTGTGCTCGCGCTCTTAAGAACTCTAACAGGACTTCAGATGCCATTCTCCATTCATTCAGCCTCTGCTGCCTGCCATACGGCCCTGGTTTGACGCTTGGCCAGAGTGGTTGGCTGCACTAAGAGGAAACAGGTGAGTTGGTTTCCTCTTGGAGATGGGTAAAGGACTTCTCAATACCTCAAAGTACTGTAGTACTGTTTCAGAGGAAAGCTGTTTTCTCCTGGTCCACTCCATCTTCCCTCACATTGGGTGCTCTGTATGTGGAATGCAATGTGATGTTGCTATAGTATTTTGCATGAGGCTGAGATTGCTGTAGACATGTCAGCAGGCATGTAATTGAAAAACAAAAAACAAAAGCTCATATCCTTAAATGTAATATAATGTAGGCTTATACCAAACTGGTGACAGGGTTTTGGGTTTAGTACAGTTTTGCAAACTGGGTCCAAAATTAACTTGTTGCCATACAGCCCAATAATGGGTGAATTGAAGAAAAAAATCGAAATGGCACAATTATAAACCAAATGACTGTTTAAGTGACAAACATTGCTTGTTGGTTGCTCTGAAGTGCCAACATACCATACAGTATACAGTATCAACATTCTTCAGTGTCTACAATATTTTTTCACTAATCAAACATAACCAAAAAATGATTCAATGAGGGAGTCAAACTCGGTAACATCTCGAACATGAACGATTCACTGCGTATGATTCAAACACCTTGCTCAAAAATAAATTCAAGGCAGAGTCAAAAATAAATGTTGGAAATGTATTTACCAATACATATATTAGGTAAATGTGACCCAAAAAAGATGGCAAAGTTGCGACTGGAATGGGAACATATATTCTAATTGGAATTCTAATTTGGTGTTCTTTGCAAATTGGATGTCACAGTTTGCGCAGTTTATTGTAGCGTTCAACACTCGGAAGCATATCAACTAGACTTTGAATTTTGGTTTAGATAAGGTACATTTTTGTTACATTTGCAACCATCTTACTCACCACTATATGAAACGCTACCTCTCATAAACCATTTATATACTCATTTTAGTGGTTTCTTGCAATTTGCATTGTTGCAGTGACCCAAATGGCCAGTAAACCATTTACTTAAGCACCAAATTCACATTTTACTTCAGTTTGGCGCATGGCAGGTGTTATTTTTGGACCCTGGAGATAAAAGGTTTGTTTTCACAGACTATTTAATGTAAAAAATGTACTTAAACACAAACCAAAATTATACTACTGAATGACGATATTTAGGATGTTTGAGATTAGAAGGCCCCTGCTTTCCAGGCTCTCAGTATGTTTTATGGGGTCACACTTAGTTAACATTTCCATCATATCTCAGGAAACCACTTAAATATATCTATAACCCCTCCACCTCCATGTGTGGAGTAGGGTGCACATATTCCACAGTTTAGCTTAGTTCCACGCTGTTGTTTTGTACTTCAAAATCTTGGGTAATGGGTCTGAAATCTTAAAATAGGGAGGAAAAAATCAACCAATTATTATTAAGAAATCTTACTATTTTACAAGGTGGCGATTTGTAAGCATGTGGATTTGTCCCTAAACCTAACCGTCAATGAGGTTTAAGCAGTTTACAAATTTATTCGCCAAAATGCAAAATAGTTTGGAATTGCCGTGAGGTTGTGTTGGAAAAACCATTCATCATGTGAAGGCTCTACAGCTGTTATTGAACAATATGTACTGTCTGCTAATGCAGAGGTAGCATTTTGCTGCTATTCAGGCTATAGACTGTTGGATTAAGGCTGGACTGTTTTTGTTGTCCCAAAGGTTTTAAACTGATTTATGCCAAAGTCCAGTCTGAATATACCTCAGCATATACGATGTGCTTTAGCCTTTGTGATTACAGGACCTGAGGTGTAGCATACAGCACTTACTTACTGTTAAATTCAAATGAAATCTTGCTTAAGTATCGTTGAGTTTTTTTGATCAAGCCAGTTTTCCATAAGCTATATGATGCATTTGCTACAGAAACCTCTATGCTTACATTTCCGGGGTGATATTCCTGACTTACCTGTAGATTTCATGTAAAATATTATGGATATGTTATTGAAATAAGTGTCTTGAATTTATTATTCTGGTGAAACTGCATGTTTATATTGTATACTCTTGTTCAAAAGAGCAAAATTGCCATATACGTTGATGGCTTATGACAGGCAAGCGACTTTGGAGTTAAAGTGCATTTAGCTTGTAACTGACTGTTATCCTCGGATTTGTAGAAATTGAGGAAAGATGTTAACATCAAATATTGCACAACAAGCAAATACAAAAGAGACTGAATGTTGTGTCCTAATGTCATTTGAAAGCTGTTTTTAGTATTAAAATTTGTTTGATACTGTCCTGTAATGATGTTAAAATAAAGCTTGAAAAGCTAACGTTTTGCAGTTTCACTGTTGTTTATAGGAACCATTCATTTTATTCTCCTGTGAATTTTGAAACATGAATTTTGTGAACAATTTAGCACAAGATTGCTTATTGTATGATAAGATTCCTCATTTTGAACACAACAAACTCATGAAGAAATAT
This sequence comes from Enteromius paludinosus, assembly GCA_032361165.1. Lineage (NCBI taxonomy): Eukaryota > Metazoa > Chordata > Actinopteri > Cypriniformes > Cyprinidae > Enteromius > Enteromius paludinosus. Next base: position 8,964,608 of record JAUMHQ010000076.1, read on the forward strand.
GCACCTTGTTATGTATGCATGACAAATGTATTCAAAAATATTAAAGGTTTGATGACTGGATGGATCACATGAAGCTAAAAAAAAAGCCTTGCTTGCCACCATTCACTGTGAAATCTGTCATATCTAACCGACTATCATCAACTTTCATCCAAATAGCACATTTGTGAAATTTATTCCAGCAATTAATTTCAGTCAATTAGTAATATATTGCTAGTAATTCTTTTGTTAACAGAACAGAAAATAACCATTACGTTGGAGATCATATCATGCCTAGTGTTATAAAATATGTTTTATATATTTGAAAAGTTGCGTAGTTTATACAATCTTTAAAGGTTTTATTTTAGCATAATATGCCAACAAAACAAATCTGGGGCCTCATTTATATGTGCGTACACAGTCGAGAGCCGAAACCATTTATTTGCACACTAGTTCAAGATCACTTTCGAGAGGCGTACAAATTCTGTTCGTACGTTCATTCTATGAATCGCACGTAGCATATCGCAGAAATGATTGTGAGATCAAATTTAGAATGGTTTCTGCATTTATTTAACATTTTATAAATGAGGCCCCTGATCTTGTTTTTGTATGGCTCATTGAACGAAAAGTTATTGTTGAGTTAATCTGTATAATTCATTTCTGTATAATTCAGTTTCAAGTACATTTGATATCTTCATGGATAGCGTCATTAGTGTGAAGCTAAAAAGGCACGTTTAGGGTAAACATCTTGGCAAAAGTTATGGAGTGTATACAGTGAGGTCAATAAGTATTCGATCACCCTGTGATTTTGCTAGTTCTCTTACTTAGAAATCATGGAGGAGTCTACAATTTTCAGCATAAGTGCATTTCCACTGTGAGAGACAGAATCTAGAAAGAAATCTTATGTATGATTCTGTATGATTTTAACAATTTATTTGGGAATTACTGTGTCAATTAAGTATTTAATCATTTGCTTATCAGCCAGATTTCTGACCTTCAAAGACCTGTTATTTAGCTTTTAAATAGTCCAGCTACACTCTGCACATGGTTCTGAATTAATAGCACCTTCTTGAGGTCGTTAGCCGTCATAAAGACACCTGTGCACCCTACAATCAGCCAAAGTCTAAGTAGCAACATGGGCAAAACCAAAGAGCTGTCAAAAGACACAAGAGACAAAATTGTAGACCTTCACAAAGCTGGAAAGAGCTGCGGGGCAATTGCCAAGCAGCTTGGTGAAAAAAGAACAACTACTGGAGCAGTTGTCAGAAAATGGAAGAGGTAATGATGACTATCAATGTCCCTTGGACTGGGGCTCCACAGAAGATCTCTCCTCGTGGGGTATCAATAAATGGGACCATCGTTTCCAAGGCTACTATCAGTAATACACTAAGACGTCATTGTTTAAAATCTTGCATCGCACGGCAGGCTCTCCTGCTTAAGTCAGCCCATGTCCAGGCCCTTCTGAAGTTTGCCAGGGACCATCTGGATGATCCAGAGGAGTTATGAGAGAAAGTCCTGTGGTCAGATGAGAACAAAGTAGAACTTTTTGGTCTTAACTCCATTCGCCGTGTTTGGAGGAAGAAGAATGATGAGTATCATCCCAATAATACCATACCTACAGTGAAGCACGGGGCTGGAAGCATCCTGCTCTGGGGGTGTTTTTCTTCACAGGGGACAGGACGACTGAACTGTATTAAGGAGAGGATGAACAGGCCAAAATGGGCAAAAACATCCCTCAGTCAGAGCATTAAAGATGGGTCGAGTCTGGGTCTTCCAACATGACAATGACCCAAAGCGCACAGCCAGGAAATCCAAGCAGTGGCTCTGTAAGAAGCATATCAAGGTTCTGGAGTGGCCTAGCCAGTCTCCATACCTAAATCCAATTGAAAATCTTTGGAGGGAGCTGAAACTCCATGTTCCTCAGCATCAGCTCTGAAACCTGACAGATCTGTATGGAGGAGTGGGCCAAAATCCCTCCTGCAGTGTGTGCAAACCTGGTGAAGAACTGCAGGAACCGTCTGACCTCTGTAATTGTTAACAAAGGCTTCTTTACCAAATATTAACATTTTTTGGACTCAAGTGATCAAATACTTTATTATTAGACACAGTAATTCCCAAATAAATTGTTCAAAAATCATACAATGTGATTTTTCTTCTTATTCTGTCTCTCACAGTGTAAATGCTCCTGTGCTGAATTATAGACCCCTCCATGATTTCTAAGTAGGAGAACATGCAAAATCATAATCAAAATCTAAAAAGAATCAAAATACATATTGACCTCACTGTATATAGTGTATTTTTTGTCTAATTCTGTGCTGCCAGAAATTTTTTTTTTTTCCAAAAAAAGGCATTTGGTTCACTCATAAAGAACGTTGTATTACCCTAATTGCTGAGTTTTCTAGCTCATCAAGGTGTCGTAGCTGACTAAGCTCTGTGCTAGATCACAGCCAGCCGCAGTTACATCAGCATTTCTGTGCCGAGACTCTAGCTCTGCCGCTATAGAGGCTGTTTATGTGGGCGTGAGGCCTGACAGTGATTGACAGTGTATTGATCACGGAGGAGACAGAAGGTGACAGAGAAAGATAAAAGGCATGCTGTCGACAGCTTTCCAGGAAAGAATCACTTTGTGCCGATGGAAAAATGGACCATGGGAGTCTGAAAAGTCCTGCAATGGATTTTGACTGGCATTTTTATTCTGTGTGTGTGCTTGTTTGTAAAGGTTGGCAGGAACCCAGAGTTGGGTACACAGATTTTTGAAGATGGTTGTCATTCGGTAACCATATTACACAGCCATATCTTTACCCACTAATCACATTACAGTAATTTGCCTGCAGATGAGCTAGGCAATATCTTATATATGCATTTCATAACACAATCTGATTTTGAACTTTGTTTGCGAACGTGCCAGTATGAGACTTTGAAGAGGGGGGTCGCATGGAACAGGGTGTGAGGTGAGACCCCCGATGCATTTGCAGGGGCTCAAATGGGGTCTTATTTAGCTAAAGCTGCCCTGGAGTTTCCATTGAAGCTGAGTGGAAACTTTCTGATAATCTTATAGTCTGGAATTTAAAATGTCTGCTGGTGAAATCCTAAACTGTGTCCCAAATATATATAGTGCACTATTTATTTTTTCATATTCATCATCCTTTCCTATCAAAACGCTTGGCACGGATGTGAAAACTCAAAATCAAACCTGGTCCGAATGCATTTTTTATGGACAAAAGTTTTGGAGGCAGTGTGTAAACGTGATTGACTCAACGTGAAATTGTTTTTATTTTTTACCTTGCAAAAATTTCAGACAAATTAATTCCTACAAAATCTCACGAAAAGAAAATCTCACCTGAAGCACTTCCAGCACACTCACTGTCAAAATTTGTGGACTTGTGGAAAGAAATAGTGCATGGAGGCAATTTTGGAAACGGCTCTATAGACTGTGATTAAATTAAATAGGAAAAAAGACAGCTGCCATATTGTATGTATGATGATGGATTATACCAATGTAGGTTTAGTGGTGTCATGTTTCGGGTGCTGGTGTAGGATGGAGGACAGGGGGCCTCACAGGCAGGAAACAGAGAGCACCCAGCTGTCACCCGAGGCCCCTGTGAAAATCCCTGACCTACGGAGGGAATGGCAAACATGCAAGGTGCTATAGAATGAACAACATACATAAACGCATATAAAATAAAAATAAATGGATGGATGATAGCCAGGAACAAAGAGCAAATCACAATAACTCTTAAAGGTGCCATAGAATGCATTTTAGAGAATATTTGAAATTGTTCTCTGATATGTACATAGAAGGTATGTAGCTTAGGAAAAAATGCCCAGAAACGGTTTTACAGGTCCATTTACAACCCTAGAATTTGACCCTAGAATGAAACAGTCTGTTT
>JAUMHQ010000076.1:8976891-8989136 GCA_032361165.1 Enteromius paludinosus
GAAAGTCTAATGTTTATCAGTACATTACAGAAAATAATGAACTTTATCACAATATGCTAATTTTTTGAAAAGGACCTAGGACCTTAAAAAAAATGCTTAAAAAAAAAATAATACCCTCTATGTGGAAAGTGCCTTTTACATCATGATCCAACCAGGTGAGACGCAACAAGAATACAGTTTTTTTTTTTTTTTGGTCCCAACTGAAAGCTACATTTTGTGACGCAAGTACAATCATTTATCTAGAATTTAATATATACATAACTTGAATACAATTTCTGTCAACGGTTTTTTATTTGTTTTGATGAACTTTTAAGTGAGTCCAAATTGGTTTGTGTGCTCTTTCAACAGATTTTACCCTTCAGTATACCTTTAACAGAACAGACAGGACTGACCGCTTTATCACGCTGCACCTGGTTCAGGACACAATGTTACTCAAATCGAGAGTTATAGTCCGACAATTAAGGTTGTGCCGATAGACGATAGTGTCATGTATCGGCGATAGTCAGAGCTATCAACGATACCAGATGTCTTTGTCGATAGTCAAGACGATATTGGGCTCATTCTCCTATTAATGTATAAAATTATTATTATTATTAAGCAGCCTATTATTATTGACCATTATCGATTTGCCCCACTATTTCACTCAGCGCCGCACATACACGCAAACTAGTGTAAAAGAGACATCTTTTAAACATCCTTAACAGCTATGTTTTCTTTTACAGCACATTAACTAAAAAACAGTGTTGCTTGTTCTTCATCATCGTTATAATCATTTTTAAAAATGCAGTTAATAAGTTATCAGTCTAAAACAGGGCTCGTCATGGGACGCGCGGTCCAGAGCGTTGTCACTTCTGTAGCTATCCGCTTAATTTAACTTTACTTCAAAAATATAAACTTCGGCTATCTGAAAATACTTTCATCTTTAAGGTGATCATTTAAGTCCAATATTTAGTGTAAAACTGTTGGTCTTTAAAATAAATCTACTTTTGATTTTCACCGTGTCTGATTATTAAAATGATAACTTCTGCGAGAATGCAGTAAACGTGTAGGACGCGCGGTCCTATAATAACGATGTATGACTGCTGTATCCGAATATATGAACTAGCTGTTTTAAATATTTTTATATTTAACATGTCAGATTTCAATATGTTTGAAGGTATAGTATTTTAGTTACTGGTGCTTCCAGGCGCGCTCTCTCTCTCTCTCTCTCACGCGGTTTAAAATCATCAAATAGCCTGTGATAAATACAGAGATCCTCTCTCTTGCCCCCACCCACCCATACATGATAATATCGTGTATCAGCGATCTCACAGACTGGCGATATGACGATATGAAAAATGACCATATCGCGCAACCCTACCGACAATCTAGCTTTTTTTCCTGAAATGCTGACCTTACATAAAACACATTTGTGTAATCAAAAGCGCAAAACCAAACACAAGCTTCTGAATAGTGTAAATGTGTGCAGTACATTTCTTGTTCCCTCAGAGGATCACAGCAACGGAGGCGCCTCATACCTGTGACTCATGGTACTGAAGAATGTGTCCACCTTATCTTCCTCTTCCTGTTTATTCTCAGACTGAGGCTCATTCACTTCCAGGTCAGCCTGGATTTCTTCGGTGACCTTTTCTTCTTTGTTGTGTGTGGGGCACAGTGAGACTTCCTCTGGTTTTTCTTGGGGAAACTCTGCTTCTTCTTCTTTAGGGATGTCCTTCTCCTCTCCAACAGATTCTTCAGTCTCCTGTGTGCTTGATGAAAAGACATTACGAGGCTCTGTGGGATCTTTCTGGTCCTCCATTAAACCACTTCCTAAAAAAAAGAAGGCACAGGCAAAACAAGAAATGAAAGTTGAGGTCTGCCAAGTGCTATATGCGTAATCATGCATCTGACCTAATGTTTGTCATACTTGTATGAGATGCAGGCATGTTTTCTTGAGGAGATGGAGGTGGTTCGTTTCCTGGTCCGCTCTCATGTGCTGATGTTCCTGAGATGTTTATAAAGTCCTTTTGTCTGCATAACACATATTTTAAACATTGTAAAGAAAACAAAAGCACATCTGACCCACAAGAGTACATTCAAATGAACTGAACTCACTTTTCTCCAGGGTGCTGATTTCTTGGATCAGTAAGTTTGATCTTTGGAATAAATACATTATTATTATTTTAGGATCTGACCAACTAAATATTCTACAACCATTCAGTGGTTATATTTAACATGCCTTGTGAGGTTTGATGGTAGCCACAGGAGGAGATCCCGGAGGGGTCCGACTCAGGAGGTCTGGATTGAAGGTCCGGCTAGCTATCTGCATACACTCCTCCAGGGTCTTCAAGAAGGTGGTGCAAGTGGACTTCACTAGATTTCCAGTTTCATCCCCTGCCTGAAATCCACACACGGCACAGCAAATTTTAATATTAAGAGTAGGCTGACTCAATTTTGTGATAAAGACAACTACAAAAAATCTGAACGATTATACAATTCATTAGTCCAAGTGTGAACTAATAAACACTCTATTTATGTCTGACCACTGTGTGTGTGTGTTGTGTAATAGTCACAACTACGTCCACCTAAGGGTGCAGTAAGTGTAGTGAAGGTTGACTCAAGACAAGCAGTCCCTTACCTCGCCCGAATCAGCTGCTGTCTCCACTTGAGAAGTTTCCTGTATTTTGTTCACTTGCTGAAGTAGAAGGTCACAGTAAAGCCTCAACTCAGACATTTTTGTTTTCAGAGCCTCTGTGTTTTCCTGGAGCTCTGAGAAGATAAAAGAGACTATTGTTGACATTATCTTTCTTTCAGACTTGGATTGACAGCTCTTTGAAAAATCGCAGAACGAACAAACGTCATGATATGAATGGCTTATGTAATCTCAAGTTCCCATGAAATCATATATAACACATATGAAAGACTTCCTGTATTTCACATATTGTCTATTAATACATTTATCAATGTATTAGGTTTGGGGTCAGTTATTTTATACTTTTTAAAACTAAATTCAGCAAATTAATACTTTTATTCAGCAAGGAGGCAGTGAACGTAACAATTTTTTTATTATAAATAAACGCTGGTCTTTTAAACTGTATTTCAAAAAGTTTTCTTAAATCATTTTAACACTGATAATCATATGAAATGGTTATTAAGTACTATAATAGCATATCATGTCACACCAAAGACTGAAGTAACTGTCGTTGGAAATTCAGATTTCTAGTTTTACTGCATTTTTTATTAAATAACTGCAGCCTTAGAGACAATAAAAAAAAAAATCAACTGACTGCAAAGTGTCAACCTGAACAGTAGTGTATATTACATGATCATATTTCTCTGTCATATTAACACAAGCCAGATGACCTACACAGAATATCTTGTTTAATACAGCAGAAATACAACACTCACCCTTCTCTCTCTTGGTTCGGTTGTCTGTGAGGCAGGCTTTCGCAGTTCCCAACGCCACAAGCCATTTCTGCCTCTCTGCTGCATTAATTGCCCTGAGATAAAAGTATTGTTCTCCTGGAATGATCAGATCAACCCTTGTGAAATCCGATGGGTGAACTACAATGGAGAGAGGGAGGACAAAGAAAAGAGAAAGCAAAGATGAGATCTCTCACTATAGTTGCAATAGAGGTTTTGGGTGTTTCTTTCTTTTTGGACACTTTCGGGGCCCTGTTAAACAATAAAGTCTCTTCTCACTTGTTTATTTTACTAGTCTATTATTGTGTTCAACAGTTAAGTGAAGTTTCCTTTTCACCCCATCTCAAATGAAACACTATGTTTATTAAGACTGTATGGAAATGAGTGCAACGGATAAATTGCAATTAAATAAATTGCTTGTTTGTCCTTTTGTTTTCATTAAGTCATGTGCTTATTTAGCATTGTGTGGATCTTAAATATAGTTTTAGAATTACTAGGGAGAACATTGTTGTAGAAATAATTATATATCATTTTTAAACAATAAATACTGTAAAGGCTGCATTCACATTTACAAACATGCAATCTGATGGCATAATAATAAAGTTCCCAAGACTCCATGAAACAAAAACAGCTGAATGTTAGGTTAAATAAAAATCTGCCCCCAGGACCTAAAAGTTCCCAAAGATGAAGAAACATCCGCTTGCGTAAGAATATGATATGAATATGATATCCTGAAGCATAGCTGTTTGTGATGTAATGCGTATTAGGTTTCCTGCTCAGATTAGGCATGGACATTTCCTTACCCTGTATTTCACACACAGATATTTTGATGCTGCCCTTGCACCCCTTCCATGCATCTTCTTGAGAGTCATAGTAGGAGAGAGTGCCTCCCTCAAGAACAAACCAACGAGGCTGCCACCCTTTTAAAGAAAACAACAAAGCAATTATGACATTTCTACTGTAACTGGCACATATATTTGATGACGTCTGAGATCCATGAAAATAATACGGTTTGACTTGTTCTTCCAGTCAAGTGGAGGCTTTTATATGACCATTGTTAGAAGTGAATAAAACATAATCACACATAATATTAAGACCAAAACAAACTTTTCAGGAAAAAAAAAAGATCGGGACAAAGAGCTAAAGAGGATGATGGCTTAACTTCATTTATACATTAACGTTAACGTTACTTGAGCTAGCAAAGAGGCTAACTGCTTTACGGACTTCCACGATTTACGTCATATAACTTTTAACTACCGCTGTATACATACCGCTAATATAGTTGGTCCATTTATAGAGAACTCCCTCCATGATAGACCTTCTCTTGACAATTCATTACTTAGTCGTGGCAAGACTGAGCCCAACACAGCCTCTTTGAGAAACTCGAGATAATTCCTAACTACGACAACTGTATGCGAAAGACGCAAAGTGACTGCGGGGATTTGAGATTACGCAAAAATGTGACGTAAAGGCTTCGAGAATAGCAGTCCATGTGATCGCAGAAAGATCGGCCCACGTACGTGACGTCTGTGGGATTTTCTCTCAGCGAACCTCTTATTGGATATGAGGAAGTGGATGGGCGTGGTTGTGCTGAGACTATGCGAGTAATGTCCAATAGAAATTTGATGTCGGTCATTAAGGCGTGTCCTCAAAAAAAGCTGACCAATAAAAATTCAATGTTGTATTTTAGGGTGGAAACGTTTACGCTGGGAATCTGGGGGAGTGTGAACTGAAGTCCGAGAGTCGGTTCTTACGAACAATTCGTTTCAAAAGAACGATGCGAGTCTTTAAAGCCATCACATTATATCTCAACTCGGCATATTACAGTTAATAAATTACTTTTTTTATTATTTTATCTTAATTGTGATGTATTTCAGTAATTTGAAAAGCGTAATTAAGAACCTAAATATCTAATTTATATTTTATAAACAAAATTCATTATCTCTTTAAAAAGATTTTGTAGGTTTAACATTGTTTAAAGTTTCATATAACGTTAGTACAATACATAATGCAGTCATAAACATGTCCAGTACATTTAACATTTCTGCCGTTTAAAACGTTTTTATTATTATTATTATTATTTTTAAAGCTGTTATTGCAATTCTGATATTTCCCAGCTGGTCATAAAACAAAATGTAATTTTATTTTATTTATTTTTTTAAATACTAATAATCTTTTATTCATGTGTTTTAATATTTCATGCAATCAGTCATAAACATGTCAGCAAGTACGTTCAAATTGTAACATTTCCGCTGTTTACTGAACATACTGAACTGCTCGTTTTCAAGTTTGTAAAGTTTCAACAGATTCAATGAAAAGACTCGACTCAGAAGAATGAGTCGTTCACGGATCGGACTGACATCCCTTGTTTGGGATGGACCCCTGTAAAAATTTCGCTTGCCACGTAGTCGCGGCAGCACAACTTGCAGTTTGGGAAGCTGTATGAGAACTTTGTTGCGCATGAAACATTAGTCAGCAACAGTTAGACAGTGTTAAACTGTTATTTATATTAAGATGATCCCAGAGTTGTGGACATGCATTTTTTCGGCATTATTCTTTTACGTGCATGGAGCAAAACTTCCGGAACCAGAGGTGAAAATAGAAGTTCTATACAAACCTTTCCTTTGTCATCGTAAATCCAAATACGGAGATATTCTTCTGGTTCACTACGATGGCTTTCTGGAGAGTAATGGCACAATGTTTCATTCCAGGTGACACCCAATGAACCATGCATGAAAAACACTGCAAGAACATGCTTTATTAACCGAACCCTGCACTGTCAGAATGTGTTTGTTGTTACTGAATACACTTTTTTTTTTAAAGGTTTAACAGTTATGTTTTGTACCATTGTGCTGCTGGTTTCTGTCTGGTCCAGAATGATCATTAACTGGTCAGCTACCTTGATCCAAAAGCCAGCTTGACCACGTTAGCTGTTAGTTGGTGTGTTGCTAACCCAAGACCAGTGAATCACCAGCTTAGACCAGATTGAAACCACCTACCTACCATGTTACACAGCTAACATCTCAAGCTTGGTTTTCCAACAGTGTGTGCATGTGTCTAGCATTTAATACTAATGTATATGTCTTCTAATTGGCAGCCGCCATCATGGAGACAAAAACCCTGTTTGGTTCACGTTGGGGATCCGTGAGGTGATCAAGGGCTGGGACAAGGGTCTTCAAGACATGTGTGCAGGGGAGAAGAGGAAACTGACCGTCCCTCCAGCTCTTGCATATGGCAAAGAGGGCAAAGGTGTGCCAGCAAGATACATATGTATAAAACGTTTGAGGAACTCTGGGTTTTCTCCACCTTCTGCTATTGAATGTGTCATTGATGTTGCATTAAGTCTGTCTAAAATACCCTTATATGAATTATAAATCAGATTAGCTGTATTGACAATGGCTACACTTCGTTCACAGGTAAAATCCCTCCGGAGAGCACTCTAATTTTTGACATTGAGATCATCGAGATCCGAAATGGGCCTAGATCACATGAGTCTTTTCAGGAAATGGACCTCAACGATGACTGGAAACTGTCCAAAGCTGAGGTTTGTTGAAACAGTTGCTTGTTTACAACTGTGCGTCAGAAAGCAGCTGTCCATCAAGCATGATATTTATGATGTACTCTTAAAAATAAAGGGGTTTTGTAGCAATGCAGTACGATAACCATTTTTGGTTACCCAAAGATCCTTTCATGGAATAATTTTCCCTTTCTAATATTCTAAAGAACCTTTTTTAACGTGAAGAACTTCTTGTGCAACTGAAAGGTTACATGAATGTTAAAGGTTCTTCATAACCATCAATGCCAATGATACATTTGTGGGTGTTATTTGTGTTATTCTGAACACCTTTTTGTTTTAGGTAAAAGAATACCTGCGTAAAGAGTTTGAAAAGCATGGATATGCCGCCAATGACACGCATCATGAAGTCATGGTCGAGGACATCTTCCAAAAAGAAGATGATGATAAAGATGGGTTTATATCAGCTCGGGAGTTCACCTACAAACATGATGAACTATAAATACTCAACACTCCTGCATAACAGCATCAGTGTTCACCTTCAGAGAGATTCCAGAGTCGTTCTAGTCAGGTTTTCTGTTATTCACAGATCATGTCTGTCATTGTTTTTTGTTTAGTTTTTTTTTATATCCTCAGGTGGTGGTATGACTGAACTTTTATAGTATTTGAAGACTGTCGTTCTTCTTCAATTGCAAAGTGTTACATTCTGCTTAAAGAGAATGTTTGTCCCCAAAGTGCCTGTGAGTTGAAACATTATTTCAGAAAATTTCAGTGTTCATTTTTTTTTTTATATGTGTGTCTCTTTTTCAGATGAATTTTGCTATAATGTACAATATTTACAACACATCTAGGTCAATTTGTCTGGAGTAGCTTGTAAGTATTTACTTTTGAATAAAGTGTACCGGTTCTGTGCTGCTCACCACTTTTGACGTTGCAATTTTATACACCATCACTAGAGGGAGCTCTTCTCTTAGCCCGTTCCATGACATAAAGTAACTGATTATCTTAAATATCTGGCATTTAGTATTATTAGAAAATGTAATTTTTAATAATAGGCAAAACTACCGAAAACGATTAAAACAGTTCAAATGTAGTCAAGTGGTCTGATAGATGGCATAGTCATCATCACACACCTACATAATGCAGATGACTAGTGTGTGGCGTGTAGGGCCTGTAATTTGCATACAACTTTTACTCAGTCACGCTCAACAGCATTCAGTTCTTAATATGACCATGGACAACAAAACCAGTCGGAAGTGTTAATTTTCCGAAATTAAGATTTCTACATGATCTGAAAGCTGAATAAACAAGCTTCCCATTGATGTATGATTTGGATGAAGATACAACTATATGAAAATCTGGAATCTGAGGGTACAGAAAAATCTAAATGCTGAGAAAATCACCTTTAAAGTTGTCCAAATGAAGATCTTATCAATGCATATTACTAATCAAAAATTAAGTTTTAATATATTTTCGGTAAGAAATTGACTAAATACATTATGGAACATGATCTTTACTTACTATCCTAAGGATTTTTGGCAAAAATCTACAATTTTGACCCATACAATGTATTTTTGGCTATTGCTACAAATATACCCCAGCGACTGGTTTTGTGGTCCAGGGTCACATAAGGCATTACACAGTTACATAAACTGTTGTAAAATCTGCGTATGTTTACAGTTACATTTTAGTTTGCTCCGGTGGATCTGCAAGATCTCAGCTCATTTTAGATAAAACCTCGAAATTAATAACTTCTCAATGGTGCAACATCATAAAACCAAACTGTCCCCCAAACAGAACTGAAAAGGTAAGATTTACATCTCGGATATCCTTCATCAAATAAAAAAAAAACAAAAGCAAACAAACAAATAAATAGGCTCGCTAACTAGAGCATACAGAGCAAATGTCTTTCTTTTTGCAGTCAAATAACTGAAAAGTTAATATGAAGCGCGTCTCTAAGATCCTTTGATCAGCAGAGGCAAATCCCAGGTTGCTGCAGAATCTAACAAGTGTCAATCTGAAGTCAAAGGCTCCACCGAATGATGGATTTCTTCATATCCTCTCTACACTGCAAGCGAACGCCCTCTCGATAGATGGACTTCTCAAGACTCCATACGCAATTCCAGAAGAGGCGTCGCGCGCGCTTGCAGTGTAAACAGCATCATTTAGGTTTACTGGCTACAGCTACTTTGCTGCAGCGATGTTTTTGTCATAAAAGTTGTTCTCGGGCATGGTGACCCGCACTCTTCGTTTCTCCTTAAAACGGCCAGACCGTGAAACTGTCCAATGTCTGCGGCACGTGTGTTCATTGAAGGAAGGCTCCAGCTGAGAGTCGTCGTACCTCTCGTCGCTGATCAGATTGCCGTTCTTGTTGTCGCTGGCACTTTGTTTCGTCGCATTTCCAAATTCCTGCTGGCCTTCATTAAAATGGTTTTTGTTTTTTCCAGTCAAGTTTTTCCACCAGGAGTACATGTCTGCCATTCTGTCTAATTCTACTGAAATGCATAAGGTTTTACATTTATATGACATAAACATATTTTTTTTTGTATAATATATTTTAAGTACTGTTTGCTATCTCACTGACCATACTTTAAATGTTGACATTTGTAAAATATCTATATCTACATCTATCTGTAATCCTTCAGAAACACTCACCTCAGCTTCAGGTGTGTAATCGTCAGCCAGAAACTGACAAGTCAAGTCTATCGTTTCTTTTAACAAAACATCCAGCAGAACAACCGTGTGGCTTTTCTGTGTATATTTACTCACAACATCATACAGTGCTGCATCTCTCTGTCTAAACTATAATGAGTGATGAATTCTTTCATTTATAGTTCACCTGTTGCTCATACGCCCTCCTGGCCCTCTCTCATTGGTCTGTTGAGCTGCTGCAACTGCCCTCAGGAAGCTGGTTTCAGGTTCTCTCTTCACCTGCGATTTGGTGAAAAAGTCACTTTGGGGCATATACCGTCTCAGCTGCCAGATACTAAAACAATGCTGCCGTTCACACCCCTGCGTTTAGAACAAGAAAACCAAGCTTAGAGAACACCAACGCCTAAAGAGAGCTGACCAAGCACCAATTACAGCAACATATTTCACATACTGCAAATGTGAGGTGTCGCAGCTTTAAGTAACAATGCACAAACTACATTCAGTTCATTTTGTCTGGCATTAAGCCGAGAGTCAAGCTTTAAAAGTAACCAGATTTACATAATTTAATAAATCAGCATTTGATAAATTACAATCATAATTACAATCATTCACAGAATTATCTTCAAAGGAATTGTAAAAAGGCGTTTTATCAAATAAACAATGTGGACTCCTTTTTTTTTTTTTTTTCCAAGGTGAATAACTGATCTCGCCTCAGAAGTCCAAGATGAACACAATACACATCATTTTGTTTAGCAAAATCATTGAAATGGGACCAAGTCCAAGGAGGAAAGAACAAGCACTAAATAAAAGCTCACAGAACCATTTTGTCCATTCACAGGGTGCTGACGTAGATCGCTGTCGGGGCAAACTAAATATAATTTGAAGGAGGCATGGGTCAACCACAGCATAATTAACACCAGATAAACAAAATATTAACTATTTACAAAGTTTAAAAGTGCTTTACACATGACATGATCTTACCTACATTGCCTTTATAGCACACATACATTTACCAACATCATGACCCCAAAAAAAAAAAGATACTGTAATTTGATTTAAAGGAATCTGCCCCTAAATATTTCATTACCCTCAAGCCATTCAAGATGTAGAGGAGTTTGTTTCTTCATAAGAACAGATCTGGAGAAATTTAGCATTGGATCACTTGCTCATCAATGTACATTACATAACATTGTAATAATCCACATAACTCCAGTTAATCAATGATCATAATCAGTTAATGTCTTATTGAGTTTGTTTCTCTTTACAAGTTGTTGGACTGAAGTCATGTGGATTACTTGTGATGTCTTTATGAGCTGTTTGAACTGAATTTGACGGCAGAGGGTCAGTTGATGAGAACGATATGTAATATAAAATTTCTCCATATCGGTTCTGATGGTAATTTTAATTTTGGGTGAACTACTCCTTTAATCAAAATGCCCATCGATAATAAGCAATTCAGTTTTCAGCACAAATGTTCATTTACTCCATGCTCAGCAGTATTTGTTCGGGGGAATCGAAACACGTTGAGTGAAATGTGCAGGTACTGTAAGTCCAAATGTGCGCAAAAGAGAAAACGTATTATCTTTGAAATGTGTGGAAGTCTTCATTTCAGCCGTTTAAAACAAGACGTCCTCCTGCTCTATAAGGAGCTGAACTATCAGTTTCTGGTATCTCATGTCGTTGAGAGTGGTGAGTGTGTTCAGGTCCGGGGGCCGCATGAGCGTTGGACCAAAAACGATTCCCAAGTTCTCCGAGTTCATGTAATTGTCCTTCTCGTGCATGGTGACCCTAACAAACAGAGAAAAGAAGTGGAAAAAAAAAAATCAGAAAATACAATTTTGATAGGCTAATAAACATATTATATATATGTACTGTAGCATATTACATAATAAACAAAAGGTATACTTTTCACAGATGGGGAAATGTGGCAAAGCTGGCTTGGCGAGTTAGAGGTGAAGCACAAATCCCTGAGGTTCATTGTGTAGGTTTTTCAGCTCCTGTAGTGCACTGAGCTAAAGTGCCGTATTGTGTTTCCTGTTTCCTTCTAATCAGTCTTATACGTTTTATATTGCAGGGTAGCAGGAAGAAAAATCGCTCTTTAAAGCCGCAGGGAGAATGCTTAAATGGAACAAAAACCTGAAAACCCAACGGCTCAGTGAGGTACAGAGTATGGGACCGGCACCTGAGGGAGTAGTATAGCAAATGTGTGCAGAAATTCAATACGTTTCCCATTTTACCTCTTCAGGTGTGTCATCAGGTACCGCAGGGTCTCGTAGTGGGCTGGAGGAAGTTGGAGAAGGCCATCATGAACAGCCTCCAGTCTAGAATCAGGGTCTGTAATTTCTGTCAACCAAAAGTGTATGAATCTGTTAGAAAAGGTTATACTGTTCAGTATTGTGCAAAGTCAGCTAAAACTGGCCACTATTTGATACACTTTACTGACATTATAGCATGTACAGTCCAAAATCTGAGACCACTAGTGAAGATTATTTACTTTTGTATTATTATTATTATTATTATACTTTTTTTCATTTACAAGATACTTCTACAAGACTACTATTCCAAGGTTTAGGGATTAAAAATGGTTAAAGGTGCCATACAATGCATTGAGAGAATATTTTAAATTGTTCTCTGATATGTACATAGAAGGTATGTAGCTTAGGTAAGGGGAAAAAAT
>JAUMHQ010000076.1:8995190-9009541 GCA_032361165.1 Enteromius paludinosus
AGTCTAATGTTTATCAGTACATTACAGAAAATAATGAACTTTATCACAATATGTTAATTTTTTGAAAAGGACCTGTACGTTTTTGGAGATTAAAATGTCAAAATAATGTTGCATTATCAATCAGCATGCTTATTCTGACTTGTACATATTAAAATATATAAAACAATAAGGAAGCATGTTACATTTTATTTGTGTTTTAAATGAGTAAAAAAATCTTACTGACAGCTGAGTCAAAAAACCAAGGTTAGTGGCTAAATAAAAAAAATATCTAATAGTATTTGGGGTGAAAGTAATCAATCTTTTAATGTATCATAAATAGATTTTTGATGTAAATATGCCTGACAAGATTATTACACTGAATGACATTTTAGTGGGTAAATTTAGCAAATAAATCAGGGAAAAATGTGTGATATTTATTTTTGGCTCAGAAAAACAAAAACAAAATTGCAATTCATTTAAACAGAAAAACAACAACAGTTTAAAGCAGTATTACTGTTTTTGTTTTTATAGTTAAACCCTTTTTCATCTTTGACCCATATATAAATGAAATCTATAGAAATCCACCCAAAAAAGCAAACAAATAAAGTATCTTTTTTTGTATTCCACAGTTATATATATATATATATATATATATATACATACATACAAGTCGTAAAAGTAAATAAGGGCAGATTTTCCATTTTTTATTGAGCTATCCTTTTAACATTAGTCCATGTGCTATGATCAATCATGAGTGAACGATATAAAACAAAAATAACACTAAAGAAGCCTAAATTCACCTGGATTAAAATCAAATCCAACAAAAATAGTTAGTTTGCGATATATCATTTATTAGTTCAAGCTTAATTCAAGCTTATCGTAAATCTATTGTATAAATGATATGCATCACTTGTACATAACCAATAAAGTGTCATACTTTGTCATACAGCACAGATGTGCGTATATGCATCTGTTTATGTTACATCTGTGTGATTTGAAGTGCAGCCTGATGCAATTGGCATTAACACAAGGAGACTGTCCTGGTTTACCTGGGTGTGCCTCTCTCACAGTACTCTATAGTGTACACAGTATGCTCCACTATAAATAGTCAACACTCAACAGAAGGCACTCAACTGGTTTGGACCAGGTGTCATTTAGGAATGCAAAATACCCACACATCAGCATAGTAGTTAAAACCCTTATTGTCCCAGGTCTCACTTTCAGTATTTAGCCTCAGGTTGCCACCGCACGTTGGAAAAGTTCTGCAGCCAATTAGGCATTGTTACCAGAATGACTCGAGAAATTATCTGGATCCTAAGCGGCCTTTAGATTGTAATTTGATATGAATAATGCTACATGATTCTGATGAACACTTGACTTGTGTGGGAGGGTTTGTGATTGGTGGAGAGTTACCTGAGCAACGGACGCCCTGGGCGATGAGACCCCACATGAAGTTTGCACAGTATTCACACCAGTGCGGCCCTCTGAAGGTGTGCACCTACACCAAAGGCAAAGCAGTCATTGTGAGTCAAACACACACTGAAAACACATATACATACATTTTAGGCCAGTGCTTCATTCATCTCTAGATTTTCATTTCCAGCTAAAGCCCATAATGAAAGTTCCGCAGAAAATGAATGATTATATTTCCAGAGTATGTCTCACTGTACCTGAGCGTGACTCACAGAGACTGGACAAACATAAAAAGAAAACCTTCGGACTACGCATTCATATTCCTGATGGAAGCCTGGTTCCACTGAATTAAAGGTAATTGCAAAGTTTTTATTGCAATTGCAAGTTTACATCTCCCAACAATTTCTTTTCTGAGAATTGCAGGGTACAAACTTTTTGTTTCTTTCTAGAATTGTGTCATATAAACCTGCAATTTGGGGATCTCTACTGTTTATATTTTACAATTCTGACTTCATAACTCACAATCGTATGTTATAAAGTCAGAATTGCAAAATATAAACTCTTCATTCTGAGAAAAGATCAGTATTTATAGGACTTTATAGCAATTGTGAGCTCATATCTGACAATTCTGAGTCACAATTACAAGATATAAACTTGCAAAAGTCAGAATTGCGAGATAAAAAGTTGCAATTACCTTTTTAAAATATTTAGGCTTCTATAAAAAAAACATTGACATTATATAATTTTATACAGTTTGGCAGGAACTGACGAGTAGTGTTGATGTTTTATGAAGTATATTTACAAGGAAAACTGGCAAATTTAATTAATTTTTAAACAATTTTAGTTTACCACTTGCCTCAGAAAAACCAAACCAAACCAAACACTTTTAAAACAAACACAAAAAAACAAACAAAACAAAAACACCGAAGATAAAACAAAACAAACATTACATAAAAACATTTCAATGTGCCACCTGCCTCAGGAAACAAAATAAAACACAAAAACAAAACAAAAAGAAACAATAACAAAAATCAAAAGAAATCAAACCAACCGACCAAACACAACGCAATCATCAAACAAGTTTGGTGAAAGGTGACTGAAGTGATTAAAACTCTGTTGTCTGTCGTCACTGCACCATCATGGCCAAGTGTTTGTACACTAACTCTAGTGTCATAGCTCCAAAAAATTTATTCAAATTCAGCGTGTTTATTAACATGACGCATGACATTTGCTGTAGGAAATGACAGCCGGTGACGAGTGAAGCTGTTGTCGGTAGCTCTGTGAAGTGTCAGCTCCACCATCTCTGCAAAACCCCGAGACAGCAACCAGTTTGATGGCAGGAAGAACTTCAGAGACAAAACTGCTCCCATCCAAAGTTCCTATCCAAGCCTCTCGACTGAGGGTGGTACTGAAACAATGTAAATAGGGTGGACCCCCGGTGAAGTCTCAGCCTTGATTTTTTTTAAATAATGTGTCTGGCATCTGTTACCAAGCTGCTGAAAGTCACACGCAAAGCATGTTCCCACGCACGCCCTTGTGCTGTCAAAACACACAACAAAGATGGACAAAAGAAAAGACGCAACACAGGCTTTTGGATCAAAGCCCAGATGTACGAATGCTGAAATGTAAATATCATAATGAGAATACTCTTCATCTCTGTCCAGAAGCAGCAGCTGTTCCAAAACCCAATGAGCTGTCTACGTTCCAGCTGAAACGGCACCTCATAAGTGACTGATTTGCACCCTACATAGGGCATACATATTTTTTTGATTGATACATTAGGCCAAAACTCTCATAGGCCAGCATAAATTACATTGCCTTGGTATTAGGAACACCTAAAAACACTACATACTGAATGTGCTCACTAGGTTTTGGGACTTTTCAGCCTCTGTAAGAACTCTCATAAGGGACGGGAAACTGAATAATCCATGATGCTCTTATGACTGCTGGTGACATCATGAGGAAGATGTTATAAGGAAACTTCCCAGCAACACGCTGAAGTCAGATGACTGCTTTGTTTTGCTCTTTTGGGGTTTTAAAAAGGAAGTCAGATGATGGTACGCTGTGCTGATTCTCAGCCTCAGTCATTTTTCACAAGCTGAAAAGGCATGATATGGGAGAGGCCATTCAGCAGCTCGGCAGCAAGGAGGTTATTGATTTATACGATCGATCCTATCAGTCAATACAGCAGTTAATGGATTAAAAGCCTAGACTATTAGGCTGGTTTGATAGATTTACGCGTATCGAGACTCACAGCATGTGCTGTCAACACATAAACATTTGAATGAGACATGAGTAAACATAATAAAACTCAGGCTTATGCCAAACATAGAAGTGACTGACTTTGTTCGGACCGCAACCAACATTTCCAATTTTGGTGGTTTTGAAAAGAAAAATGAAATTCAGCGAAATCGCAAGCAAATACATGCACAAAATATCTTCAGTATGCCCAATATCAACATTTAATATAGATAGATGACTAAAATAACTCTTTTGCATGTCATGTTTCCATTACAATTGATGTCATGTCAAAATCATCACAATGAAGAGATGACATGGTGACACTATATAATAAACTAGCATTTAGTCAAAAGATAGTTACCCAACTACCTTCAGCCAAGTTTGGTTCTTTTCACATGATGTCAATAAAGAGTTTATGATGAGATTTATGAAAAGTTGGACTGGTAAGATTTTAGATGGCTTTTAAGCATCTCACACTCTGCAAACCTGCATTTATTTGTCCAAAAGTACAGTATTATTGTGCATTACATTTAAAATAACAGTTTTCTATTTCAATATATTATACAATTTTATAGGCTTTAGTCTCATATGATCCTTCAGAGATAATTTTAATATGCTGATTTGTCATTCACAAAAATTATTAACAATGTTTTATTATCAACACTAAAAACAATAGTGCTGTTTAATATGTTTTAGATATTTTTTTAGGATTGTTTGCTGAGAAGAAAGTTCTAAAAACAGATAGAAATCTTTTGCAACACTATAAATGTCCAGATCCTTGCCGAATAAATATGATTTATTTATTTATTTGAATAACCTTACTAACAGTGTAGATATCATAATTCCAACATGACATAACCAGCACTCACCTTAAAGTTGTGGATCTTCTCATAATTGCATTGTTTCTCCGGTCCGTCCTTGATCGTGGTCCGTCGGCTCAGTGGTGATGGGCTGATCTGTGAACAAGCCAAAATCTTTAGAGGCTTCCAGAGGAGGGCACCCTTACTGCCCAGATTCACCCCCAGAGCTAATGCCAACAGCTCCTGGTGCTTACGCTCCTTCTGCTTGGCTTTGTGAGAGGCTAATTCACCTTTCGCTGACCCCATAGTGCCAACAACCTGGGCCCTGGGCCTCGGAAGAGCCTGCATCTCCTCTGTAGAGGAAGATGAGAATAATGTGGAACAGGGGATAAACGCAGAGACTGTGTCAGTCCTCCACTCCTTGGTGATCTGGGTCGAATGAGAAGGGGGACAGCCTGGTCCTGCATGGGCAGGGCTGGGGGTGGGAGGTCTGGTGGGTGGGCTGCCTGGGGGCAGGAGTGTGTCTCACACAATAGCATATATTCAGCACTCCTAGAGAATGGCTATGCGAGAAGAGGGAGAAAAAGTGATTTTGTCAGTCTTGTAGATACATTTCAGCAGGTTTCTGGGATCAATGGAATCCAGAACACAGCGCTTTCAAACACGATTCCACCGCAGTTCTCTTGAGAGCGGATAATCCTGCAGCTCAGAGCCAAAAAACTCAGCTTTATAAGCAATAAAATCAAAGATCAGCTCCGAGAAGAGTAGAGAAGGTCTTTTCAGGTCTAGCACTGAAGACCTCTCTCTGTCTCTGATTGTACCTTCAGCTACAAATCGTATCAGGATTGAATTTACGGTAGCAATGCTGCATCACAGGATAATCCAAGTCCTGGAATCACTTGTTTCAGGATTCAGACTTGATTAGACCCCGTTTAAACCTGGTCTTATGATCCATTTCGGGTAAAATAATCCAAAGTGGACAGCGAAGAATACAGATACAGCAAATTATTTTGTGACCTGGATCTCTCAGACCTACACTGAAATAACACAATCAATTTATTTTAGCTACATTTAAATAAATTTACTTCAATCTAACTTTGAACTAAATTTGATTATTTATTGTTTTTAAAATAAATTGTTTGCAACCACGTGTGCCTTAAAAAGTTTTAGCAAATTCAATGAATCATTTGTTTCAGTGTACAGAGCCCCTAAAGGGACATATTGATTGTATTACTTTCATTTTAAAAGTTTTGCAAGTGACCACAAAGTTTCTCAGAGGAATGCATGCATGTGCAACGGAACACAAATGCATTAAAATATCATTTTCTCTCCTATCTCATATCGTTTCCATCACCATGTCCCCTCCAGGGTCTCCGTACCAACCACATTTAAAGGCACACTGGAAAGAATTTGGTGTAGCATTTCCTTTGAAACAATTTAATTTAAGTACATTTCACAAATAATGACCTAAAAAGGTAACACACTGAATTAGCCTTTATGTAGAAAGACATAAAGTTATAATATACTTCCCAATCTTCAAAAAAATTCAAGAAAGTACGTTCAAGCCTCTTTGAATAAAATTAAATCTCTGCATCCTATAAAGTGCTGGTGTCTCTTAAGAAGAACTGGATTGAACTCTGCTTGATTCACATTACATTTACAATGTCAAAATGAACTTACTGGTGTGTCAACATTTTAGCGGCATGGACTTTTGTGTTTCAGAGATAAATGAAATTCTTTGGTATTGGAGCAATATGAAAGTAAAATAAATAATGGCATAATTTTGAATTACTGCCTGCATACAGCACCTGTACCTCAACTGAAGTAAACCTTACAGGATAAATTTGCCTTTAAAAGAAACAAACAAAACACTACTATACTATATAAGGGTTCTATGAAGAACTTTTAACTTGCACAAAAGGCTTTGAAAAATCATCAAATGTTTCTTTAAGAAATGATCACTCTTTGGGTGCTTTTTGGAATATTTGTATTTTTAGAATGTACTAGGTGTGAAATGCAACATGTCTTACAGGACCACCAGCCCTTGTCAACGAATCATCCCAGATGGATGCTACTAAAGACTTGCTGCTGTTGCACCAATGTCCAGGTCAGGGGACCATGACCCTCTCAGCAGGAGGCTGATGCCGAATCCAGCAATTCTGTCTGTGTATTCGCTGAAGCATCCAGCAGAACACACACACAAGACTCCCTAACCTCACAGACACAGCAGACACTCACCGACGGACCAGAATGGGTGGCCGGTCATTTGTATGATTACATCAATTAACAAAATGATGTGATTAGCAAAGAATAATAGAGCAAAGTAAAAAAGAAAGAATGCTGAAGAGGAAGAAAAACAACCTGGCTACAGCTCACGTATTTAAGATATGCTGCATTCAGAGACGTGATGTACCTGATTTCCCAGAAAAGTCAGGCGGGGGTGAGTGGAAGACTGTCAGGGTTGTGTTGACTCAAAGTATGAGCACTGCTAAAAAAGCGCTGGTGTGGTTTTTATTGCTGCTGACCTCAACAGTGACACACATTTTTGTGTGCTGGGGGTGCAGGGCAGTTAACATGTGTTCTACTGGTCGACTAATATGGCTTTTACAGGCTGATGCCAATATCTAGGGCACAAAGCAGCTGATGGCCAATACAATGGAAATATATAGAATCAATAAAGTGCTTTTTGGTTTGTAGTCCTAAAACAAAAGAGTTTATTTAACGTACTAAAATGACCATATATGAGGAAAGCAGTCTTTGGTTTATGAATAACATAAGGTTTATGAAGGTGGGAATGACAGACAATGTTAGCAAATTATTTTTTTAAGCACGCAGCAGTTTCAAAATTCAATGTCGGAGGCATGGCTGTGTGTATAGTTTATACTGTTAAACAAAAGAAGTCTTTTACCTTTTTTTTATAGAAATAATATACTTTAAAACAATATATTTGAGCCAAATAAGTAGGTCTCTATATCTATATATGTAATTTTATAATTATGTCTATTGTCTTCTATGTGTTCTTTGGACATTTACATTTACAGCCAACTTAAAAAATACTTTATCTCAATGACATATCAAGTATTTAAATATAGAAGAAACCATCATGATAGAGTATCTATACCAAAGTGTGTACTGCAGTAGCCTTTTATTTCATTAATATTATATTTAGTGCTGTCAAAACGATTAATCGCATCCAAAATAAATTATTTTGTTTATATATTTGTGTGTACCGTTTATTTATTATGTATTTACACAATACACACATTCAGAATATATATATATATTATTTTGTAAATATTTACGTATACATTTATATTATTCAATTTTATATAACATATAAATATAAATATATTTAATATATAAACATAAAATATTTTGCTTAAATACATAAATGCTAAATATTTGCATTTATAGATACACATAATAAATATACACAGTACACACTCATATTATGTAAACAAAAATGTCTGATGCGGTTTATTTGCTCGACACCACTAACATAGTTTAATAAAAAATTTGTAGTAGACTACATGTGCATATTTTATACTTTAAAAGCATGCCTTCACAAACATGTTTTCATAAACATCTTTAGAAAGTCAGTAGAGTATATGAGAGCTACAACATTACTAAAATTGTATATACGTACAGTATGCCCCACTTTTTCTTAACGCCTTCTGACTCATGTAGGCAGATATATATATACACTATACAGATACAGCATATCTCAACTGTTAATTGCATGCATTGTTGTAAAATGTAAATTTGATTATCACTAATTCAAACTGCTTAGAAGGCCAACATCCAGTTTAGATAACCTTAACCGCAATACCAACTCTAAAGTTAAAACAGTGACTAAAACAGTCACACATTTTAATTTTCACTCAAAAGAAAGATGTTGGGGAGTTACATAGAGTAATAAAAGAGAAGAGGGAGACGGGGAGCAGAGACAGAGTAAGTGCAAGAGCAAGACTTGCACTTTTTGTCCTGAGGCAGATGGCGTCTTGTCTTCCTAATGAAAGAGGCACAAAGTGAAACACAAAAGAGATACAATAAAGCCTAGTCTCTATTTAGAGACCACTGTATTGACAGAAGAGACCCCTGCAGCTGAAGAGACAGACAGAACTAGGGCACAGAAAGTGTTTACAGTACATAACCGCATCCTATGTGATACACACAGAGGGAAATGTGCTATATTCATTTAATACACTATTCGGTTCAATCAAAATACTGTCTATCACTGTCTGTACAGCAGGACATAAGAAAAAAAGGAGGACAAAAATTGCGTTTTGTGAAAGCGGCCAAACAAAGAATGCAACATTATTATGACTCATGCACAAGACGACTGCAGGGAAGTAAAAAACAGATTATTCCAATCCTTCAGTTTAAAAGCTGCAGTGCTGAAATATAATGTAAACAACAATGATAAATCACCACAAAGCTCAGCGCTAATTCTAATAACTCCGATCCATCAGCAGCAAGTGGTTTTAGTGGGAACTTGCCAGGCCAGCAGAACACTTAAACGATTACGGTTATTAGAGAAAGAGAGCCCTGTGAACTCTGTGCTGCGCAGGTGGCACAACAAGACACACCCGATTCTGGTCCCTAAATGTGACCGGCAAATGCTCAGACGTAAGCACTGTGAATCAAGACAGTGACGTAAAAGTGATTTCAAGGTTTGTAAGGTCGCTGTAAAATCTCAAGAGAGTCAAAATGACTGATGAATAATAATTGTTAGGTAGATAATGATGTATCCATTGTAACACACATTAACTAAACCTTCCAGGGTGAGCAAATTATCACGATGAGTCTTAAATATAGATATACAACAATTTGCACCATTGAAACACATAAAGACCAGAATTGATTCATATTTAACTAAAACTATAAAAAACTGACTTTGGTCATTGAAACTAATCTAAAATAACATATAAAGAATAATTGAAACATTTTAAAAAAAATGAGTGAAAATAAATTGAAACAGGCATACTAAACTGATTTGCGCTGAAATAAATAATAACCAGTGCTGTCAAATGAAAATAAAGGTTTTTGTTTGCATAATATATGTGTGTGTACCGTGTATGTAAAAATAGACACATATGCATGTATATATTGAAGAAAAAAAATATGTTATGTTTATACATTGAATATATTTATATATAATATAAAATATATAAATTATATGCATGTAAATACTTCCAAAATATATACTGTATGCGTGTGCATAACATATACATAACAAATATACACAGTACACACGCATAAATTATGTAAACAAAACTTTTATTTTGGAAACTGAAAGTATAGTGGAATGAATCTTGAAGCCACAATGTAACACTGCAGCAGTATATTAAAGCCAGTATTAAGTATATAAACCTTATATCTAAGTATGTTTACAGTTTGACAGCTTGTTATGTCTGCCCCCTAGTGGACATTTGCACAAAACAGTAAGTGTGTTGAGTTCTTTTATATTAATCTGAATGCTAAGCCAACTGAGTCTCATTTAAAATTCTCTCTCTGGTGTCTGCAACAAAAACAAATATGCCCTATGCAAACATGACTTTGGGTGATAAACAAACTACACTTCCTTTGACTAATTCATGCTTGATCATCGCTTATGTTTATTTCATGAAGAGCCATTTCGCCTCAAGAGCGAGGCAACAGAATTCTTAAAGAGGTAACGGTAGACCTGACAGATTTGATAAAACTCTCCCGTCAGTGAACCAGACAGTGTGTCTGATAAATGAGAGCGGAGACAACACATTCATGGCATTATCTTTCATCAAAGATGCACACCATAACGCTGAAACACTCTAATCTTTCCAATCCATGTAAAGAAATCCTCCTTCTTATTTGTTTAAACACCATTCTAATAATGATTTGTGAAGGATTGCAGTCTGCCACCATGATTTGGGCTGGTTGTGTTTACTATTAGCAATAAACCCTTGATAACATTTATGTGCACATAATGAAGCATTGCCAGTGCCTAAGTCCTGTTTTCACTTTGCGAAGAGACACAAATGAGAATTTGTACTGAGAAGTTTCCCAACAAGCCTACAACAACAACGGTCCTAAAACAAAGCCCTGTGGCACTTCACAAAAAAGCAGGGCATTTTTATGACTGATTTCAACAAAAACTGCAATAAATTGTGCATGTGTGACCTATTTGGCATGCGTGACCATGGTTTTATTACACTGTCTACTGATAATTAAAAATCTTTGATCATGCATTGCTTACATTGTAGGCTGTATCATGCTAAGAATATTTTGATCAATATATATAAAGAGATGCGCCCCTCACCTTTTCATCCTGCTGGAAAGTGACTTTTTTGGGCTCAGAGCGTGTCCGGTTGAGTCGGTGAGTGATTTTGTCCCTCAGGAGAGAGGTGTAGCCCAGATGCTGATAGATGGGGTTTGTGGTCATCTTGGCGATGTATTCAGCTGCCTTTGTCTCAATATAGAGAGTAATGAGGCCGTCTGTAACCAGATCGTGAACTGACTCGAAACGTTTCTCTCCCACAAAGTGCTTTCCATCATAAAAGAGCCGGTAGTTCAGAGTCTGGCCGCCAAATCTGAATGATAGACAAGCAGTATTCATATTATATTACCATATACCCAATATACAGTATTGTATATTATAATGTAACTATACATTGTATAATAATGATTTTTTTTTATTTTTTTTTAAGAAATTTATATTTTATTCAGCTTACATTTTTTTAAATGGTCAAAAGTTACTTTGTTACAAAAGACTCCTATTTCAAATAAACGCTATTCTTTTGAACATTCTATTAATCAAAAATAAACTTAACTAAAAATGTTTAAAAATTTTCACAAAAGTATTGGGCAGCACAACTGTAATCAGCATATTGGAATGATTTCTAAAGGATCACATGACAATAAAGACAGCTGAAATTCAGCTTTGATCAGATCATTCCATTTTAAAATATAAAATATATATTATTTAAATTGTGACTATTTCACAATGTTACTGTTTTACTATATTTTTTTAATGGAATAAATTCAGTCTTGTGAGCATTAAAAACCTTGTGACCCCCAACTTTTGAAGAGTAATAATATAAAAAAAAGTAAAATATAAAGTAACTGTAATATAAAGAAGAGGATGGATGGTTGGTTGGATGAATGTATAGATGGATGAACATATAGAGAAAAGGACAGAAGAACAGATGCTCTGTACCTCAAAGCAAGTGTGTATGTTCCTGGTTGTCTCTGACTCTCTCTGATGAGATAAGCACCGTCTGTACCAGCCAGCAGTTCATCTGCACGCTCTCTGGAAATCAGACCATGGAACCTGTACATAGACACCATCATTTACCCTGGTACACACACACATACCTCATGCTCACGTATTCACACATCTCATGAACACACACTCTCATTCAACAGACACACCATAAATCAGTCTTTTTCTCTCTCTCTCTCCCTCATACACTATTTCATATTTGCACCCTCATGCACATCATTACACAAAATCAATACGCACCACCCCTCATAACATTCTTAAATAATACATTCTTGCTAAGTCACTCTAAATTCCACACACACTTTTGAGGACTAGGGTAAAAAGTAACCAGATGAATACCAGAAGCAATACAAGGACAGTACTTTCATATTAAAATCACCACTCAGTTAGACACTCACTCTCTTCCATAGTATTTGGGTCTGCTCTCCATCTGCATGAAAATGTTAAGAGAGAGAAATACATTTTTGTGATACATTTAAAGACTTACAGGAGAGTCTTTTCTAACAGGATTTGGCGAACATGGAGACATCTGCTCCAGTGTTTAGTTAAAGATATGCATGCTGAATCAATATGAGTCATGTTTGATAAACCTTGGGGAGTGTTTACACACATTTACCTCCTGAGGACATGTGATCCTCTTTGGTCTTGGTGCTTCCTGCTGTAGCTGGTACACTGATGAACAAAAAGAGAAATATTTCTATGAATATGAAAGTTAGTGTATAATCAATAAAATGCTATTGAATCTTTTCCCATGAGCAGCAACCCAACAGGAAACAACTTGCAGTTTATTTTACCTCTAATCTTTATATTGCTGTGGTAAGAGACTGGTGTATACAGTATATAGAGCATGTCAAAACACAGCATTCTCCGTTAAACATTAATCCATTAGATCTGAGCTTGAGGACACACACCCACTATCACTGCTGTCAGACTACAACACATTGTAAAAGTGGATTGGGTAATATTGGTAAAGCTATTGAAAAATGAACAGGAGGCAATCAGATAAATCAACACCAACAGTTGGTCAATATGGGAATGGTGTACATGGAGGGCTGGTGTTCGGCTTAAGGGGAGGGTTAAGCCCTGATGTTTCGATTGTGGCTGTTTGTTTGAAAATGTAGTACAGAGAATGGAGGTTAATACCAGGAATTCCTCAGGTTATCCTCTCCCAAATAATCGGCTTGCACAGGCAAGGTCACTTTGCGGTCAGTTCAAACAACATTCCTTTGATAGCGAGTTACTTCATTCACAATGATAAAAATGGAGCCACAGGGTACGTCACTAAAATGGAAATACACCTGTATCTCCTAAAGGCATATTTCCACAGCTGAGTTAAGGGAACAAAAAGAAATCTGTGTAAATGCGTAATGCTGCATAAAAGCCATAATACATTATGCCAGCTCAGCCCAGTATGAAGGCTGATTGCTGTGTAAATGCATTTAAGCCACCTCTGTGCCACCTTTGTAGTGTAGATTTGGCACTATATAAATAAATAAAGGTGCTAATTTTTTTTTTCTCTAAAATTACATAAAGGCACAATAAAAAATAATAACATGATTTTTTAAAACGGAAAAAAAGAAAGAAACAGAATTATCTATTTATTGCATTTCTGATTATGTATGTTTTTACAAAATTTATTAGAAAAAATGTACCATGGACGCATGTTGACTATAGGACTAGGCAGTATAGTTCTATAATAAAGTAGAGTTTTATAATGGCATTTAGATCAGTGGAAAGGACAGCAGCACTAGTGAAATTATCAATGCCGGCTCAAACGCAGCAGCAGATGTGCGGGGATACTTCAGCTCGACATGGACGTGACCTTCTCTTGATGACTTCATTAAAAGCTGCTCATCCCGGAGAGCAGCAATTGGCCGCCGCATTCCGAGCACAGAGCCTGGCCTCACTACTCAGATTTTTTCCTCACAGGAAGCAGGAAGGCATCTGACAGCGATGCCAAGTTTTTGTCAAAGAAGCTCAGAACAAGCAGTGGGTTCTGGACAACGTCCACCAGAATGACAAGGACGGGGCCTGCTCTAAAAATACTGCACAGTGGGAGTGAATGCGAGGGAAAATGAGTTGAATCATGGGATGGGCTACAAAATTTTGAGATAACGATTACTGGCCTGGGAGACTTTGAGCAAAAAGTGCTCTCGAATTTCTTCTGTCCACATTTCTGTGCCAGACCACATTCCCATGATGCAATGATCTTCAGTTTGAAGGCCAGATTATTGTATTTCTTAAATGTTATTCTGGCTGTTTTTCCAGTATAGTGTGAAGTCTTCCAACTTGATCTTGTTTTCTACATCTATAATGTTAAAAACTACAACCTGGTCTCATAAAAATACGTGCCTCTGTGCACTTTTTGTGCTACAGCGTTTTTACACACCTTACTGCAAGTTTCACCGCAGTTTCAAAAGTAAATGTCCACTGAGTGGCACTAAAACACAGGTTCAATATGTGAACCATGGCACATTTTATTACGTTGATATAGGTACATATTGCTGTGTTTTTATCATGTTAAATATCCAGGGACTGTTACTAAAAGTTAAAGGTGCCATAGAATGGAAAACTGAATTGACCTTGGAATGGTTGAATAATAACAGTTCAGTACATGGACATAACATACTGTGAGTCTCAAACACCATCGTTTCCTA
>JAUMHQ010000076.1:9021224-9032321 GCA_032361165.1 Enteromius paludinosus
CACTTCAAAATAAAGTTGCAAAAAAAGTATGCAATGATATTTTTGTCAAACTTTTCAGAGAATAACTGAAAACGTACGTTATCGTGATATAAAATAATCCATATCGTGATATATGATTTTTCCATATCGCCCAGCACTACTAAGTCGTGTTCATTTATGAAGTTTATTATGATAACCAAAACATAAAAGAAGAAAAACTTTTGTTGGTAACAGAGCTTATGTTCTTCAATAATCAAAAGGAAGGAAGGTGGTGTTAACTTTTGTGATGGCCTACAAACAAGCTCCTCAAAACTGTTTAGTTAATATGTTTATTACAAAAGGATAATACAACAATATTGAAAACAAATTTAATGATTCAACAATAATATTGAAAAATATTTTATTATGTATTAAATCATCATCAGCATACATAATTATTATTTCAATTATTCACAATATGCAATAATAATATATTCGAATAATAATAATTATTATTATAATTTAGCTTTTAGAATTTCTGTCCATAAAACGAAATGTAGAAGCATTGTTTATTTTATTTTATTTTTTCAAAAATGAAAAATATCCTGATTTATTCACAAACAAGACATCATAGGTGTATTTGAATGTATTCTTTCAGGCCAAAAAAATGCCCTGCGGCTCTTTTAAGTTAATGGCAGTGAATGGTATAATTTCCATTTGCACAGACATAGTGGAGGGACAATTTTTAATATATCTCGGATTACATTTTATATTTGTCATATACACCTAGGAAGACTTGAGGATGAGTAAATCATCCCTAGGATGTCTAGGTGTAATATAGGATTAAGGGATCTAAAATATGGTCAGGCAGAATTTATTAAAATGAGCTTTATAAGAACTAATAACCAGCCACTTTGCTTTTAATTTGCATGCTAATAAGCAACTTGTTTTACCAAAGTTTTACCATTTTTTCTTTTTGGTATGTATTTGACTTGCTTGACGTGCTCATTCATCAACTTATCTTCCAAATACTACTAAACAAGCCCTACAAACAATTCTCCAGGACGTTTAGTAAAGTCAGCCAATCAGATTAGAGCTTGCCAGTTAGAGAAAGTGCTTTCCAGTTTTGTGTGTGAAATGCATCAGATGGTCAGTGAACAGATTGCTGGGGGTCAGTTAGCCTGCCATCTGAGATTACACACATGTGCACATGTACAGTACCCGAGCACACAGACCCATCAGTAGCAGGGAGATCCATTGTTTGGTAATGTGATTCCAGCAGGTGATGGATGACCATGGGGATCTCCACATAGGTGATTAATAATAAATGCAGAGACACAGGAAGAGGTGAACATTAAAACTCTTCTCTCCTCTGGTTCTCAACAACACTCCATCCAGCAATAAAACTGCAGGCTTAAATAAGCCTCTTATTTCACTCAGACTTACTGACTGTAAAACTACAGCAGGAATCACATGAGAAACCATGGAAACTATTAAGGTGACCACTAATGAACAGACCGTATTACAGTGGCTTCTGTCAGAAACGAAAGCTTTTAAAAACAAGATTACAATAATGAGCAGCTTTCCGAAGAGCGAAGGAGAAAAGGTACCATTTTAGGGCCAGTAAGTGATGTGCATGCCTCATTTACCATCTCTGTCATCACAGGCTGAGGTTCCATTCAGTCTTTCGCCCCTTCATTCATGCTTTTTTTAGCTTTGTGCGACAGCTTAGTACAGACCCTGCAAAACCAAGGTTCTTTAACTTGACCGCTGCTATGTGACATTTACCCAGACTGTCATCAGCTTCAGAGCGATTTTGTTCGCATGAATTGATTGTAAGAGTTCTTCTATTCTCTTTTTCCTCAGCTGTTGACTTTGATGTTAAGCAACTCCAGAACTGAGAACAGAGCTTCACCTCATCCGATGCTGACTGAAATGCAAGAAGGCAGAGTAAAAGGACAGGCAATCGCTGTTGTGAGTTATCCCTCTTACTGTTTGCTTACCAGAGCTTTCAATCATGTGATCTGTTTCTGTTGTAGGACTCCAGTGAACCAGATGAACACAGAAAACAGACATAGCTTTCAAAATGACTATGACTAAGAGCACACATGCTGTCAAAATTTAATCAAAAAGGACCATTTTGGGGTCAATGGCAAAATGCATTGTTTTGGTTTGAATCTACTATACATTAAAAACTTTTAATACACCAAAAACGCAATGTTTTGTCTGTACATATTACTGTGATCATGTGACACTGAAGACTACAGTAATGGTTGCTGAAAATTCAGCTCCCAAAATGAAAATTCTGTCATTAATTACGCGCCCTCATGTCGTTCCAAACCCATAAGACCTCCATTCATCAAGTTAAGCAATTTGCACGCATAATCAGACAGATCGCATGCGGTAGTGAATGTGATTTTGCGTATCTTGCCAGCGAACTACCGCTCTGTGTATCAAATGCTGCTCCATTGGAAAACAGGTGAACCAGCTTTACACAAAAGAAACGCATTACAAGTAACGTAATAATATTATTTTTCTGAATAACTAGCATTACTTTTGAATTTTAGTGTAATAACCGTAACTGTAAATGCCATTCCACTTTGACTTTAAAAGAATGAACCCCTTGCAGATTCAAGGGGTGTGTAAGTAGATGCTCTTATCTGAAGTCTTTGTTCAAGTTTTGAGATTGTTACCGGGACAATCTGTTTGGAGCGATCTGGTTTAGATGTCTTGCCCAGGGCTACAATGAAGAAGCGAGTCCCTCCTCACTGGGAGATTCTTCTGGTCAAGTGCCCCAAGCTTAAGCCAACACCACCCCTTCAGATTAAAAGAAATCAAACCCATGAAATCACCCATAATTTCAACTTCATCATTTCAGAAACATTCACAAGCTTGCAGCTCTGAGCTGCAGCCCCAGTTTTCCTTTAGGGAAACATCAAAGCTGGAACTGGCCTTTGAAGTCAGAAGAGCTGAGCCGAGCGGCATCGCCAGTCTGCCCTGCATTTGTTTACAGCCCTGTTCTTGGCTAATATAAAGCAGAACGTGCGTGTTACACGCACCCAAACTAGATGAAACAAGGTTTCTGGCAAAAGAAGCATTTTTCTAACATAATGATACTCCTGTGACAGACACGGCGGGGCTGGTAGAGGCGCGGTATACTGTACAGCGTCCCATGATTACACCGGGGGCACGGAGCTAATGACAGCTCTCCGTACCGCAGGCAGAAAAGACTTCCCGTCTTCTGCAGGCCTCGTGGCCGCAGTGCACTTCTGCTTTTTCAGCAACATGCATGTGAAATAATCTATTTGGTAATGGATGGCGACCACGGAGAGTCATGGCTCGGCTTGATCCCTTTACTGGATCTTAAGAGCCCGTGGCTTGTCGTGGAGGAGGAGTCGTGGTTCTCAGCGTCTGCATGAAGAGTTTAAGCAAGCCCAAAGTGAATTAGACAAACCCTCTCTTTTTCTCTCCCAAGGTCACTATTGCAGTTTAATGGAATGAGTGCCTACACGAAAACGGTTGTTCTTTACACGCCCATTCAACAAAGCTTGTTATTTGAACTTGTACTCCCTTGAGACGGGTACTGTCTCTCTGATCACACACACATCGCTCTCTCTGTTCTTACAAATGCAAACGCCGAGCTGCACAGCATGAGAACAGGGTGTTAACATGCTTTTCTGTGTGGGAGTGATTCTGAGCGTGTTTCCAACCTTATCTCTCCTCACACTTGTGATCGGTGTATTTAAACACCTGCACAATGTTTTGAGCTTCTCACACCTCCAGCCAACCTGACGCTTTTTCGCTCGGGTTTGTGTCTTATGGTGCATTTGGGGACGGTGGTTTCCCTTCCACCCAAGTTTGATTCTTATCCGTTATCACAGATAGTCACTATATACACTTACGTTGCAAATTTGGGGTCAGTGATAGGATATTATTAAAAAGGATATTATATATATTGCTTTAAAAAGCTGCTGTTTTCAACATTTGCCATAAGCAATATTGTTTTGAGCTGCAAATCAGCATATTAGACTAATTTACGAAGGATCGTGTGATTCTGAAGACTGAAATGGCTATAGAAAATTCAACTTTGCCAATGTACATTTTAAAATGTATTCAAACAGATAACATTTATTTTAGACTGTAATGATATTTCACAATTTTTCTGTTTTTGTTGTATTTTATACACCAACCAACTCTAAACTTTTGGAGATTAGAGTATATGGTGAAGATATAAATGTGGGTAGGTCAGTTGTGTTAAAAATATAAATAATAGGGTTTGAAAAGTAACAAGTAATTGAATGTGAAGGTTAATATACATCGGCAGTCAAACTTCCGCACAAGTGACCACATGACACTCAGCTAGGAAGATGACAGGTGATTTTAAAAGCTCATTTTCAACATCAATAATTTCTTGGAGGTAATAAGATCAGGATAATAGAAAATCCTTCGAGTGAATAAAACAGAGAGAGGAACAGCTTTTAGGGTAATTAGTTTTCATCACACGCCCATGAAAACGTTTGATGACTCATTTTACATGCAAAAAAAAATCTGAAATGTTGGGATTTAGGATGTACTGTATATGGATGTTGTAACCTAGATCCCTTGAGACAATGGGTGGGTGACAAAGTGCATTTGTACTGGATGTGTCCAAACCAGTTTTTGGTTCCCACGTTACAACATGTTGAAATGGACACACACACACAAAACAAAAACACGCTCTTGGCATTACTGGCTGTGATTTACTTGGAATATCAAGAGTTGACACTGATGACAAATTTATAAAGAATGCTGACATAACATACATAATGACCACATTAAACTTGGGTCCTTCCCAAAAAGAATTCTTCTGCATTTCTGTACAACTGCAAAAATCCTGCCCTGAAAGTCTTAACTGTAAATAGACTGCTTTTTAGTCCCAATAAGTTAAATAATTCTAAAGCCATTATAAATTGGATAAAAAGACAAATCTTTTCCTCCATAATATGATGTGGATCCATTTCATGCCCA
Source organism: Enteromius paludinosus (assembly GCA_032361165.1). Lineage (NCBI taxonomy): Eukaryota > Metazoa > Chordata > Actinopteri > Cypriniformes > Cyprinidae > Enteromius > Enteromius paludinosus. The sequence goes on from JAUMHQ010000076.1 coordinate 9,026,190, forward strand.
CTTTAATAAACACAAGGTTAATAAATTGCATTGTGGCATTTCAAGCTAAAGGTACAAATAAAATGCATATCTGCTATAAATGTAAAAGGGCTGTGCAGGTTTCATTTGGCCATTAATAGCCTTGTATTCAAGGTCATGACACTACTGTACATGCTGAAATTTTCCTCAAATAGTTTCCAAATAGTTGTTTACTGACAAAATCATGGAAACAGGACTGATTATGTAAATATGTTTTTTTTATAAATCTAACAAAATATAAGATCATATTGATTTATTATTTATGGACTTCATGGTACGGACTGACATGTTACTAATATATATGTATATACAGTCTATACCAAGAGTAAAAATAAAGACAAATGCTAATAGTTCCACATTACATTTCAGTGTATGCAGTAACCATTATGATTTATTTCTGATTAGTTCTTATCCTGATCCAAGTTACTAAACAGTCTGTTTTTGCTGTCACGCATGTATGATCAGATAGAGGTGGCCTTTAAAACTCGTGCACAGTAGTGTGACATTACACAATCATCTGTCAGCGTGCACTGGTGATAGCACCGACTGCATGCTTGTGCATTAGTGAAGGAAGTCAAAGGTGGGTTTAGTATGACACACCTCTTCACCGTGTTCTATCCTGTCCGCTTTAATTACATCCAAAACCACAGAAATTAAACTGCCAGTGCCAGCCATCTCCATTCTGCTATCGTCGCACGTCAACTGCTTATTCAGATTCCCAAACAAATTAGTCCTGTTTGATTTAGATTCATCACTACTCACCCGAAGAGACGGAGGAACCCGACAGACTGGAGTTGCTGGACGCTGCCATCGCGTCTAATTCACTGAGTCTACCCGCTTACTGGCGCCTGTAAGGGCTTGACAGCTCTTCCATCTCAGTCTCTGCTATCCTGACCTGTCTTCAGCTCTCCAGAGTTCCTCCTAAACAGCCGATAATATCCAGCTGCGAGTGTCGGATCAGACGGGAGTCGCCAGCGCTGCCGCATTTACAGGCGCGCGTGTGGCAGCAGAAGAACCAAATGATGAAACTAGTTGATACAACCTCAGAGACACACGTAGAGAAAATGTGACAACTCATCTACTCTTCGTCGCGGCGAGAAGCAGAATAGCAAAAAACTTCCCGGCCGCTCCGCGTGCCGTCAGTGCCAGTAGGTTTCGCCATATTTAGAGACAGGCATATGAGTGTATCGCTTCCATGTGCCACTTCAAGGCTCGTAATAAACACACAGTGTGTGCAGAGGCGAGTCCGCCTTCTTAAAGTGGAAGAGACGCGCGCGCATTCCTGCTGTCTACCTGACCGTGCTGTAAACCTGCTTGCAGCTCATGCTTCTTTGACCACATAAGAAAGTTGAGTTCCTTTTGTTGTTCAGAAACACAGCGCAGTAACTAAATAAAGGTACAATTGGTGTTCTATTACTTAAAACAAAAAAGGCTTTAGATTAATGTTTTGTGGCAAGATCGATCAAATATGCTTGATTAACTACTATTTAACAAAATAAATAAATAAATGAATTAAATAAAAAAAACTAAAGAGGCTCATTTTAAAAACATGTCTGTAGTCTATTACATCACTGTATACTTTAAAGACATATAATTTTGAAAAGCAGATTGCACTTTCCTCAAATATAGCATAAAGTAGGCCTACCTTTTCCTTTCTAAAAAAAAAATTGGCAGTAAAAGAGATGCAACTCAGTCCAAATAGTTTAAACTAAATATTTTTCTGTAACTCATTATTTTGAGGTTTGCCGTAAGGGCTGTAACCAGCATTCAAGATGTGTTTAAATACAGTTTAAACCTGTCATTTCTAGCAATAAACATCAATTAAATAGTTTGATGAATGGAGTCAACACTGCTAAAAAGATATAATCACTTATATTTATACCCACCATTATGTTTCTTCTTGGGAGTCACAATTTTAAAGACTCATATATTTTTTGAAAACAGAAGACTGAAGAAGACTTAACAAGTCTGAGTTTGCTTACGTAGTGCACATAGCAAGTTTTTTTTTTATTATATAGGCTAATATAAAGAAAACAGATAGAACAAGAACAGAGCATGCTAATGTTAGAGGCTTTCCCCCTTTTGTTAATTGTATAACAAATAAAAAGAAATACAAAATGAACAAACAAAAAAAAACTAAATACGAAAGGAACAGAAAAGTTAGTGTTTTTTAAGAAAACAAGCTGTTGAAATAAATGTAAGTAAATGAATAGAGTGCACAAGAGACAAGGAATAGAATTAGAATAGAGAGTGCTAGAGTACTAATTTATTAAATTCAGAAATAGCTTTTACTACAATATCTTTTTCAAACTTCATACTGTTTTTAATACAGCTTCTTGAGCTCAAAAGGACTATATGCCTCTTAAGTGAGCTGTGGGATGTTACACAAGCCTATTTCTTCATAAATGTCAAGTCAGAGCAAGTTTTTATTGGTGCAAGTTGTCACATGTATTTTAAATATTATGAATTGATATAATTCACCCTTTCGTTAGATTAAATCGTTTGAGGTTAATTTATTTTATTAATTGCATTGATTTTTTTTTTTATAATTGTTCTTCAATGTTTATATTTTGTCATGTATTGTTTATACCAGATTAGATTTTGTTCAAAGTTTATAATAGACTGGTTAATGGAAGGTTCTATTGTAACAGTATGTTCTATTAAGTGTGACAACATGCCCCACTTTTGAGGTAAATTCAGCCTGCGAACAGTCATGTTCAGGCTAGATGTTAACATATCAGATTTATTTATTTATTTTTTTTTATTAAATAAAGCAACCCTGAGAAATAGCCTTAATAACTAATGGCAAAAGTATGTCAACAGGTGGGCTTTCTCTATTACAAAGCAAATTCATATTGCATAATAGGCTATATTGGAAAACTGGCTATGTGGGTTGGGGACTGCTTCTCTCAAATGGGCCTGTAGGGGTCAGTGTTTTTAACACAAAATGCGTTACGCCTCCGCCATGCTGGTCAGGGCAAGACTAATATGACATCACCAAACAAGAAGCTTATAAAAACAATGCACAATCTAAAGCTTTTCAAATTTATGTAACTGCATGTATTTTTTGTTTTATTTTATTTATTTTTTTACTTTGTTTAATTTATATGTTTGTATTCATTCTGTTTCTGTATTGACTGCTTTAGATGTACAGCATTGCCCTATGTTTGCCTTGCTTTTGTGTAATAAATTAAAAATAAAAAACGGTGTGCAGCCAGACCCATCTCGAACCCTGCGTCCCAATGTGCACACTCTCCGCCCTAAATAGTTTTGAAAATTACTAATTTCACGTAGAATGGATAGTACTGTGTGCGCATTGGGACGCATGCGTTGTTCCGGGCTTAACTGCGATCACATGACATCAAGGCCATATAGTCATGTGACTGCAACACAATCAAAGCGTGACAACAAGCTGATCAGCACTTGCTTCAGTTTCATATGCCGATGCAAACGGCTTCTGGATTTCTGATTGGCGTCTGACTTCAAGGTAACGCTATTATTATTACTGGTCAGGAAAACAAAATATATATAAATGATCAATTATTTAATATAATAAGATATCACATCATCTGCCATTCCTTCGCACTGTCTTTCATGTTGACATATTCATAACATAAAATGCCGCATTCGTGGTTTATTCACGTATGATGCTATAATACACAGACTGGCAAGAGATTTGTCGTCTTTTCTCTCATGTGTGATATGTTTAAGCGTGTAATAACAGGTAGCAGGTAATGCGAGTCTTTTAATATCAAGCTGAATCATTGACCCCCGTGTCATATTTCGTTGCTGTCTGCAGTTAAACCTCTATAATGCTGAAGCAAACGCTGAGGCTGCTGGTCCTCTGGGCTCTTCTGGAGTCTGTCAGCTCCCGTGGCTGCTCCTCGTTCTTCTGCCGAAAATCACACCGTGTAAGCGGGGCACGTTTAGGAGTTGACCCGGGCAAACCTCTGATGCTCACCCCCTATCTGGAGCAAGGCAAGATAGAAGAAGGTAAGCTTGTTTGCATAGAATTTCAGTTCCTCTTATTTCGTTCTTCTTGAATTCGTTAAAACTGATGCATAGGGAGTATCTTTAAAGACAAGTCTTTATAAGGGATTTTCCATTTAATGGAGAAGTTAGCCTGTGAGAGACCAGTTGAATTTAATATGGCTGTCCACAAATGAGAACTGCGTTTCTGACCTGCATGCTAACTTTAATTTTGGATGTGCAGCCAAAAAACTGAGTTTGGTGGGACCCCTTTCTGGTGCCAATGTCAAGAGTTACTCAGGATATCTTACTGTGAACAAGACCTACAAGAGTAACCTTTTCTTCTGGTTCTTCCCTGCCCAGGTAATATGATGCTATGAACTTTTCTTTTTTTTAACGCTCTGTGCATGAACAGCACTAAAGATAAGACTGATCTGCTGACTGTAGCTTCTGCGTCAGTTGGCGATACTCGAGTCAGGTGTTTTCTGAAGTAATTCACAGCAAATTATTCACAGATTTAGATACAGTGACGTTATTGCTGTACACTTATTTACTGTAATATGTTTTTCGGTGGTTAGGAAAGACCAGAGACGGCGCCGGTGCTGCTGTGGCTGCAGGGAGGACCGGGAGGCACCTCTATGTTTGGCTTGTTTGTGGAGCACGGCCCATATTTTGTATATAAGAACCTCACTTGTGAGTCCAAACGCGTGTATGCAGTGTTGCATTGTTGATGGAGATTAGCAGATTGTATTGCAGATGTTTCTGTGCCAGAGATTTTTTTTTTGCTTAATAGTGGAACCCTACACTTCAGATATCAAATTACTTTAAACCAGGGGTCATCAAACTTGATCCTGGAGGGCTGGTGTCCTGCAGAGTTTAGTTCTCGCTTGCCTCAATACACCTGCCTGGAAGTTTCAAGTATACCTAGTTTGACCTTAATTAGCAGCGTCAGGTGTGTTTGATTAGGGTTGGAGCAAAACTCTGCAGGGACACCGGCCCTCCAGGACCGAGCTTGGTGACCTCTGCCTTAAACCTTAGAAGGTAACCCTTTAATGTCGTTCTGCAGTGGGATATAGGGATTTCCCCTGGACATCACGGTACTCTGTTCTTTACATTGACAACCCGGTGAGTACACCTGTTCCGTTACTCGGTAAAACAATATATCACGAAAATGAACACGCATGATGTTGTTGTTGTGGGCGCCTCAAAATACCATGAAGAATTATTTAACACAAATTCTGATTTTAAGAATAATTTTCTCATCAGCTTGTAAAAATACAAAACACAGTTCAGCACAGCACCGAATACTTTCTACTTAATCTGGGCTACAACATGCCATAGATGATCTTCAGAAATGTTTTGTTCTTTATTGCCCCACTTTACATTACGGCTCCAGATGTTAACGTTTATTAGGTAACACATTGCCAATGAAATATTCTTCTAAAGCGTTTATATATCGGTAACACTTTACAATAAGGTGCCGTTTGTTAACATGAACTAACATGAACTAACAATGAACAATACATTTATTACAGTATTTATTCATCTTTTCTTAATGTTAGTTCATAAAAACACTATCATTCATTGTTAGTTCATGTTAGCTCACAGTGCATTATGTAATATCAACAAACACAACTTGGGATTTCAATAAAGTATTAGTAAATGCTGATATTAACATTAATATTAATAAATGCTGTAGAAATATCGAATTCTTAGTTCATGTTAACTAATATTAACTAATGAACCTTATTGTAAAGTGTTACCTATTTATCTTAGTTCACCTCAGCATGAACTTATGTTACACACGTGATAAAATATACTCGTAACCCTATTGTTCTTTAATAATTATTTGGAATTTTAATACATTTGAAAAATGTGTTTACTATGCATTGTATTTAAATGTCCAGTTCTGAAAAAACTTGTTAAAAGAAACCTGTTCTACTGTATTATGACATTTTTGCAACTTATTTTAAAATTGTTATAAATGCTTCAGTAATTATTGCAACATGAAAATGTTATACTGTTATATGTCATATATATGTATGTATATATATAATATAGGTCCTTTTAAAAAAATTAGCATATTGTGATAAAGTTCATTATTTTCTGTACTGTACTGATAAACATTAGACTTTCATATATTTT
>JAUMHQ010000076.1:9052650-9070914 GCA_032361165.1 Enteromius paludinosus
CATTCTAGGGTCAAATTCTAGGGTTGTAAATGGACCTGTAAAACCGTTTCTGGGCATTTTTTCCCCTTACCTAAGCTTTAAGTATATTTGATCGCTAAAGTGGAACTATTGTAAGTATGCTTCAGGCACACTTTAAATATCTTGCATATAAATGCAATCCTTGTCAATAGAAATGGCTAAACAGTTGTAGGCTTAAACAGTTAAAAACCATCAGACATGGAGTCTTATCTAACATACTGCATCTAAGTCTGAACACTAAAAAACGTGACATCTATATTAGTCTCTAATATGTGTACCAAGATGGATTGTATCAGAATCACAGGAGCCGAGGGAGCATCTTTCATCCATTAACATACTTGACATACTGGGGTCACAGAAACACCTCTGACTGATTGCGCCACCTGTCAATCAACACCACTTTCTCTTTGATTGGACCTGGGCAGCTGTGCACCTATCTCTCCCTCCCTCTTGTACGGGCTGATTGCACTATGTTCCCACACAGTGGAATGCCTCTGTCTGGGGCCGCGCCGTGCTAAGAGAGGGGACAAGCACGGGGCCTCATCGTATAAAGCTCAGCTTGGCGCTGGGCCAGCTGTGGATGGAGGGAGGAAGTGAGAAGGGGGGCACTGGAGTATCTCTTGCTCTTTCTCTTCCACAGGAAGAGCTGTTCATCCATCATTTGTGGGGCGTAGGGACCGCGTCCGCTATCAGTGCTTTAATGTAATCAGTCTGGCTCTGAGCAGGGCCCCAGAGTGCCACACGAGGTCAGAGGCCAAATCAGCCGCAACAGGCTGAAAGAAACGGCACAAAGCAGGAAGTACACACTTAACAGATACCTAGTAACCACTATACACTCTAGCGATATAAAATGCACAAGCTTTGTGCTAAAACACTTGACGAAATAGAGAGCATTAGTGCCAGTCATCGAGATAAACAGAACAAGGTTTTGTTAAAGCGTTATAAGCCTTGTGAATCATTACATTACAAACTTTAAAGGCACAAGTGCTTTAGTGAGGGAAAGAACTACAATACCACGAAGCACTGCAAACAGCACTGTAATAGTTTATTGCAAAATATGCAGATTTGTACAAAAAAACTTGAGGCAGCAGCACGCTGAGACTCGATTACATCATTTGCTATGTTTTACGATATGTTTCTTTTGGTACAATTTGCTTTAATTGGTTGAATTTTCTGTACGGTACCATGGGTAATGTAGTTTTTCTCCACAAATTCAAGATTAAAAAAAATTTATTTGAAATAATGTGAACGGATGGCTTCAACAAAAGCATATATCATGAACTAGCAACCTGGAAACTCAGTATGTCAGTTACTATTACAATTTTTTTACTTTTACTTTTACTTTTAAAACCCAACTGGTGCACCCTACATGTAAGAAGAGAAGTCAGAAATTCATAGAGCAAGGATACAGAGCAAGGAATTAGCTACCCAAAAAAAACCCAAACAGCAGCACACTTATCAGACAGACACTTCATTCTTTAAAGCTTTTGGTAACATCAGTAAAACCGCTAAAACTTGCTCTGCTTTTGGCAGACACCCAGAAAAAACCTGAAACCATTAGTCACTCGGGGCAAAAAACGGACACATCAAAACTAAAAAGCTCAGATCACATTTGTTAAGCATTAACCTTTGATTATTCATCCTTTACACTTCCAACCAAAACTAGACTTTTTATCAATAACATAGCACGAGCACAAAAGAAATACAAATGAAAGTACTCTCACCCAAGTACTTCAAGGAAAACTTTCTCTTCCAAATCTGGCAGGTAGAAATGAACGGTGCAGGGAGGCTAGTAATATAACCTATTTATGTTACGCGTTCATAATCTCTTATGACGTGAGCTGAGAACCCAGATCAGCGCTTATGTGTGTCACTGAGTAGGTCTCATCTGCCTTTCGTAATGAGGTGTAAACAGACATTAGAGTCGAGCCCTCAGAGCTGAAACAGCAGCTGTATTAGCCTGTAATGATAGTGCTGTCTTGCACGCTGGCACTGCAAAACCTGGGGAAAACAGTCATTACTGTATCACAAGTGTTGGCCTGTTGAGAAGCTGCCTTTTAGAGGTAAACTCTCCTGAAGTGATTCACAACTGAGAGAAGTGTGTGAAGCACCTGTGTGAGATGAGACGCAGCCAAAGACAGGTGGGGACTGAATGGAATGGTTTAAGAACTGGTCACTGAAAAACAAGAAAGGACTTTCGTGATCTGATTGGCTGGTTGCAAAACCTAATCATTGGATTTGCATGACATGTTGAACTGAAAATGTTGCCATTATCCCTGCTACTAAAAAACGGAAAACGCTGTTTAAAGCATACCAGGCCAGCTGTTGGCAATGTCACTTTGTAAAGAAACACTGTTCTCCTGCACAAATACCTGCAGACTGAAATTGTAATATGCATGTGTATGATTTCACTATGTGCATAATTTGTTATTTTTAAGAAATAAGGTGTTTTAAGCCCCTAAAATGCCATTCTTGTGTGAATAAACAGCTGAAATACATAAAAAGTTTAACATTTTTAGTTGAAAACTGGCTCCTTCAGAGCAAAAATTCTTGAATAAGTTCTGTAGTCTATTCAAACCAAAGTGCCGCCTACTGGTTAAGATGAAAAATTCTTTATATTTATATATATATATATATACACCTTCAACATTTTTTCAACATCACACATACTGTATATATATATACTATGGGGGTGGGGGGGGGTGAATGCTTGAATCTGATTGGCTGACGGACGTTATGTGGTGTGCAATTCTTTTCAAGGAACAATATGATAAAAACAACAGCTCAATTGCACGTATTGCCACAAAAATATGTTTTGTTATGTATGGTATCTCTCCTGCTCTCTCTCCCTCAGAGACACACACAAATTAACATGCAGGCAAATTAAAAACAAATTGAAACTTAAAGTTTCACTGTTTTAGCCCAGTCTTAGACTCATAATTCACATCTCTCTCTCTCTCTCTCTCTCTCTCTCTCTCTCTCTCACACACACTTACAACTTAGTTATTCAATGCATTAGTCTGCTATCAACAGCTTAACATTTACAAGGTCTAAAATGACGATTGGCTTTGGATGAAATGTGGAAGAAATAGTCATACTTAAGTACAAAAACTGGACAAATACCTTGAAATATACCACCTGATCGATGTCTTGAAGTGTGGCAGCCGTGTAATTCCTTATATATATATATATATATATATGGTGTAAATAGTGGTAACTGTAGTTTGTGGTAATTCTCAGACACAACAAGCTTTAAACTGTAGCAAGCGATACAAAAATGTGAAAATGCGGCAGCACGACACTATGGAATAAATCTGGACACGGATAACATCCTCCACAACATCTTGAGATATGACCTGCAATCTTTCTCATCCTGTTTCTTTCCTTCTACAAATCAATCATCAGATATTTTAAGCGATATACAACATAATATAGCTCAATAGAGCCCAGACGACGATCTATCAGGTTTCGTTCATGTGATATCCATACAGATATCCTGCAGTGTCCGTCTGTCCACAGTCATAAAAGCAGCAATCGTTTAAAATCCCTCTCCGTTTCATCGCTGATCTTTAGCCTCTCCTTTCTGACCTCTCATTTCTCTCACTCAGTCATGTCTTTCACAAAGCCTGAGGCATGATGGGTAATTGCACATTAATGGCATTTATTAATTGCCTCTTCCTTCTTTGACACTCGTGTTTGAGTGATATCATCGCGAGTGCATCAAGGTGCATCTTGACAACAGACTCGGCTTTCTGCAGACGGAGGGATGACTTCATATCAATAAAAGAGTGTAAGGAGAGAGGGAGGGCCACACCTGCTGCTGAAGGAGTAAATCAAAGTGAATGAGGTCAGAGGCAAGAGGGAGCCCCTGGGTAGAAGTGGAGCAGGACAGTGTGTGTGTGTGGTGCCAGAAAGAGCCTGTCTGCCAGACTTTTGCCAACTAAACTCACTCTAAACCATATCAGTGACAGCTCTACCTGTCTAATACTTTTCCTGTCAATCTCTTTCAGCGTTGTTCCTTTTCTTCTCTATTTCCTTTCATCTCTCTCCTGTTCCTTGTCTGTAACGATTATAAACCATGAGACTGTTCTCTATCCTTCCAACATGAAGCAGAAAGTTGGAGCACTTGGTTTAATGAAAATTTGTTTACAAATTAAGGATGTACTTGCATGATACATTACAAGCAAATTGTATACTGTACAAATTAATTATATATATATATATATATATATATATTTGAAACTGAACAGTTGAATAAAGACTGATAAAAAAAGCTTTGCTATCATAGAAAAAAATACATAAAATACATTAAAGCTTCGCAAAACATATTTTATTAATTAATTATTAATCAAATTGACACATTATGTATAATATATTTATTTTAAATAAACTGTAATGTGTTAAACTGACATTCCCATTGAGTGTAATATAACAATATGTAATAGCGAAATGTGATTTTATCCTTTTATACTATCCGTACTAATAATGGCTGTGCTATTTTACAGTCGTTTCCCACCACAGAGGAGGCTGAAATCAGAGGTATAAAGTATCCTGCACTAGAGTCCCATAGATTCAGCGTCTCAGCCACTAACTCTTGAGTCCTTCAGCCCTCTGGGTCTGTACTGTGCTTTATGTTCACTCTCCCTCATTGCATAAATCTGAGCTGTAATTTTCCTGGCACTGGTTCCTGCACTCTGAGGACTCCAAGGTACGAGACGCCCATCTATTTCTCCCAGTTCCCCCTGAATACTGATGCCAGACTCAATAAGGGTCTTGCCCTTGTCTCTCCGCGTCCAGGCCCCGCTGTGCCTCGCTGCGCATGCCCCATTCCTGCACGACACCACCCATTAGCTCATTTTTAACAACCCCCACCCCCACTCGCCCCCTGAAGCAAGACCATGCCAGCGGCTGCGAGCTGGGGACCACTTAACTGATTTCTTATGGGAGGGTTTCTGAGGCGATCCGTTTGGTGGGAGCGCTGCCGTCAGACTGCGCTGTTTGGCACTACTGTGGGTCTGTGTCAGCTTTGCCAGGCTAATCATTTGGAACCAATTTAATTTGGCTTTACATTGCATTTTGTCACAGAGCAGGAATTTTATATATGATGCAGTTAATGGAAGAACGACAGCGGGGAGGCAAAAAACTACAAGCAGACACATGTGGTAACAAAAAAAGACATTCATTCTTCAGACTTCAGGATGTTGAAAAAAGTGCATTTAAGTGCTTCTAAAATGTGACATTTCAAGAGTGAAGCGGAATATAGCGCCGGGGAAAAAATGGGTGGGACTAGATTTTATCTACTGGGAATTAACTGGATTGAGAAAAGTGGGATATGATGAAAAGAACACTTAGCAAAGAAATGTTATGGTATGTTTTAATCATGGTTATTTATTTAATTTGGAATTATGTCTTTACGGAAAACAATGCAAATTTGTATTAACTTTTTATTAGATGATAATACAGGAAATAATGCTAATTACATTCATTAAACCCATGCCATGGGTTCAATTCCCAGGGAAAGCCAGAACTGATGAGTATCCAAAGTCAGTTTAAAAAGAAACGTTTGCTAAATGCATACATTTTCTAACGATTTCTCAATGCAACGCCCCTTTATTAGTATAGCAAAGCTGTTTTTAATGATACAAGCTCTTTAAATACAGAATTCACACAACTTTAAGCAGCCAAGCTCCAGAAATCTCCTTTAAAGCAGGAGCTGAGAGAGGAAATCGCTACCTTAAAGCCGCCCCTGAATGGCAGGTTGGGTAATAGCTCCAGAACCCAATCAGGACCACCTAACAAAAGCAGACACAATCAGCCCCGCAGACGAGCTAATCAACGCGAGTGCAACTGCCGACACGGACATCCATCACTTTACCATGTAAATACAGCACAGCATGAAACGAAAGAGGCTCCAGCCTTCCCAGTCAACCTGTATTACTTACACAGTGCATTCAACAAACACCATTTGAAACATCTCAGGGTCAAACAGTTGTACAAACAGAGCTGATTGCGCTCATGGTGTGGATCTGCGAGTACAGAGTATCCTTGGCTTCAAAGAGGAAGGTTGAAGACAGGTAGGTTAATGTCTTCAGCATTGAAATGCATTAGTATCTGTTGCCTTCAGACAAATAAAGGTATCAGCTACAGCTCTCTGGATAAAGCTTTGGTGGTTTGATGAGAAATCTTTATTTGAAGTGAAGATACTGGAAAAAGAGAAGTTCATGTCTGCCTACGGTGTAATGCATAGTTAAGGAAATATCAAATTAGTTACAACATAAACATAAAAAGCTGCGGTGGTGACAACTGACCGCACGGTTAAACTACACCCTTGTGAAAAAAAGAAGTGTGCTTAAATAATTGAATGTGCGCTTGTGGTGCACTTACAATCTTAAAAGTACATTAAAACATTTATATTGCTAATAGTTAACAGTAAGTTCCCCTACTATATATGGTGAAACATTGTATTGGACATTACATTCAATTTGACAGTAATATACAGCTTTTGGAAGTGAAAAAAGATTTACAGTGAAAATCGTTCCCAGAATTCCATGCATTACATTTCACATTTGATATTTTTTGCATTTCATTGCATTATTTAAGTTTCATGTGCGTCACCATTATGGTGTTTAGTGTTTGTGTGAAAGAAGGAAATCTGCAGGTCATTTGTTCAAATGTATGCAAATTGGCCACTCGTAAAATCCGGCCGATTTATCAAAACTCGAATATGAATTTGTAAACGTGAGCTCGTACAAATTTGTGCGAATTAGCCACCTCGTAAAAAATATTTATGAATTGCTGTGAGATCGGGCTCCACATGTTGTTTAAGTAGGTTTTAAAGCTTAGATGCCGGTTTAAGATGGTCCTTGGCAAAATATTTGCATGTTGAAAAATAAATACATCCTTACGTTGTGTCATGCATATTTACACACTGCTTCCGAAGGTTTTTTTTGTCATAAAAAATTCAAATCAGGATTGATTTGCATGCATTTTGATGAAAAAATACATAGAAAAATGCATGCAAACATTTCGGTGTGCAAGGACCTTAATTCTGAAATTCTATATATTCCTCCTTACATTTAACATGCTATTGTTACAGTAATTCATTTAACAGATATATTCTCCACAAAATACTGTTTTTGTAAGGAGTACTGTTTTTAAAAGTATAGGCTTTGATTTCTCAAGGGAACGCTACACCATAGTCACAGTGTATGCTATAGCAGCTTGCTGACCTGCCTTCATTTTTTTCCCCTTGAAGGGTCCATGTAGTACAAACAAACCACAAAATGTTTCACTAAGATGTCATTTTATTGACACTTACAAACAAGCCTGATACAAATTCAATAAACAATCTCTTAGCGCTCTAACGCTACAATGATTCTGAACACAATTCGGCTTTCTTCAATATAGGACATTTCTATATTAGTTGTGATGACAGGAAACACTACACGTCTTTAAGATGCTTCCGTAAACCAAAACAGGGAACTTTACCATTTCCTTCTTGTAATCAGCGCCTTAAATGGTGTTCTTGGTGATCATCTTATAACATGTGAACGGTTTACCCAGCTAAACTCTACTGTGAGGTGCACCCACTGGAGGCCTCTCAATCATTACCCAATAGGCTGTACGCTCATACAGCTATAACAACACATGCACACTAGAAGTTCTCCACCCCCACCCCCCCCACCCCCCACCATCCACAATTGTGCATTGTAAATGCACTGGTTGAACGACATAATACTTTTGTTGCATTCACAAGGAAAATCTGCTTTGGAAAACTAACTTTGATTAAGCCATAGTGATTTAGATGCATAAAAACAAGAGTAAAATGAATTAAACATTAATTACTTTAATTGATATTTTAGACATGGCCTGTATGATATGCAGCCATTCTGATGAGAGTTAAACTCATTTTAAATGGTTAAACAATGGATTTGGTCTCTCTTTAGTTCTTTCTCTGTATGTTAACATATGTAATGGTCGGGGCTGCTTTCAGCTGTGCATTAGCTCATCACCCCTCTCATATGACATCATCCCCCAACAATGCCACCATTCATACAGATGTTGCTTACAAAACATGGATTTAGATAGTCGTTGTGCAAACAGAGCTTCACACACAACCTGTGCACCAGCTGCAGGTGTCTCTGCAGTAAAGGGCTCGTAACTTAATGTGACCTTCCTCCGATGAAATGACATAATTCAATCAAGCAGAAATTCTGAGTCATTGAAACTGGCCTGAAATTACATGTGAGATTTAAATTAAAGTTACATAATTGTATATCCCACATTTACAGCGCAAGATATTACAGTTTCCACATAGACATAATTCATATGTATGCTGAAAAAAATGCAAACACAGTTTTCATGATCACAAAAAAGTAACATCACATTAAATTTACATTTAAAATAGAAAGAATAAAAATGTATTTTTATGTACAAAAGTACTCTAAAAATCATTCTTTTTCTATATTTGACAAATGTGTATAATTTACTTGAAAGAGTATCCACCTCAAAAATATTATAATTAAAAATCTCTTTTAATTCTGAAACGATACACTCATCGTAGCAGACGTGTATTCAAGTCATTGTACGCATGAATCATATTTCTAATATATTTATGAATAAATCAACTGATTCAGAAAAAGCAACATGTGATCCTAATTACAAAAGCAAAACCACACACACAAAAGAGTGTACCTGTACTTGTTAATTAAAAAACCAGCTTAGTTAATTAAGATAAACCAGCTTTATAAAAGATAAAAGCACACGCATAACAAAATCTGTGTAACAAAAAATGTATTGCGCTTACTTCACATTATATTTACTAAAATAGAAAGAAATAATTTGCAAAGATTAAGAAATGGCCAAAAAAATCGTAATCTTTCTGCTGAAAAACGAATGTTTAACTAATTATAGTGTATAATCATAATCAAAACCACACACACAAAAAAGAGTAACCCTGCAACAATAATACAAAATCTAACTTTTTGCTTCAAGTATGTCTGCATCTGAATGCGTTCGGTTGTGGATGAATGAGGGTATGATTACATAAGCCTCACATAAAAACTTTACATCACTTTGATAGCTGTATCCCTCGGTGAAATGTTTCTTTAAGAAAGGTTCCTTTTTTTCCACTGCTGAAGTAAAAAAACGAGTACATTTAGAGCATGCCAAGGATTATGTCATCTGTGCGATGTGTGCCAGCGCATGGGCCCCAGAGAAACAGAGCAGGAACATATAGTATTGTTTATCTCATAAAAAAAGCTCACCACCTAGTCTGACGCTTAGTGACAAATTTATCATCCTTAGTAACAATGTAAACAACGGATAATTACCACATGATAAAACAAAGAGCCACAGATTGTTTTTAACTGTCACTGGCATGAATAGTGAGACTAACATTCCAAGAAGAAGTCGTAGATGTTCAGTTCCTGGTCAAAAGAGCTATAAGGAAATTCCCTCCCAAATAGTAAACTCAATGCATATCACAGATTCTTTGCATAATTATTTGTATTTTTAGATTTCTTCACATCTTTCCAATTTATTTTCATGCACACATGCAGAAGGGCTTTTTTTTTTAAATATACATTTGATGGCAAAACACATTATTTTCTTTAATAATGTAAAAATCTAAATATGGTTTAATTTTTTATGTTTTCATTTGCTTTTAAGGTAGATTTCAATCAAGTCCCACTTTTTTCTTTTTTTGCACACTATTTTCAAAAATGAGCTTTTACTGGAATTAAGCAGATTTGTTAAAACTGTTATTTACAATCAAATGTGCGCTTATGTTCAATTATGTATTAAAATGTTGTACTTTTTCTCAAAAACAAAACAAAGACACTGAATAAGTAAATGATATTCTTGTTTTCGGTCTCACAGATCTCTTTATTACATCATTTACAGCTCTTAGCAAATATTTACATGCTAATGTTTCAAAGGAAGCTGTAAGCTGTATACAGTCTATAACTGCCAAAAAAACTCATAGGGACTTTTCTCTCGAAAGCCTGCACATGCCAAAACAGTGGTGGGAGTGAAAGAGGATCCGCGCTGACTTTGACAGGGTTCAGCTGGCACCTACACAGGCCTTTTCCTCTCTCTGATAAGAGCGTTTGTGCTTCCTTTTCTACAGACACCAGATGTATCAAAACACAGCATGTGGAGGAAAAACAAAATGACCGGGCACAGAGCACATGTGCTGTTTGGTTACGAGCATACGTCCGTGAAAATATATCATAAAAGTAAATAGAGAGAGAATTGTACTGTAATTCACTCCCACTCTTAACAACTACATCTGCCCAGCACATCGAACAACTGGATATCTGAAACGTATAATCAGTGACTTCATTAATAATAAATATTCTGCTGCTCGGCCCAAGAGCAAAACAGCCACAAACACAAGAGCCTGCTCATCCACATCTGGCCTGAGATAAATGACACCTTAACCACAGAGTACGAAGACAGCACTGCACTCCGTGTGTGTGTGTGATGATCTGACTGCGGTCCCGTGGGAACTAAAGCACTTTTAGCAGGTTTTTTTTTCACCGGAGACCCCCTGGCCCACCACAAAATCAATTTGGCTTCATCGGCCAAAGAGCACAGACACACACCCACCCACCCACACACACACACACATATGCACACCGATCCACCGTCTAACATACTATCGGCTCACACACTCTCTCACTGTCTTTCTCACATACACAGACTTCCACTTTCCTCTGTCTCTCGCTTTCTTCATGTTCTCTAGTTCGACCCTCTCTCTCTTGTGGCTGAGGGCTGGGTATGAGGTTACAGCGGGGGGGAGATATTTCCCATTTGGTATAAGTCAACATCTCTGTTTAATGAGATTAGGGCTGGAGCTTCACACTGGGGTTGTGCTGGGCCGGGCAGAGCTGGGCAGGGCCGGGCCGGGCCGTGTGGGGGACATATGGCTCTGATCACCCCAGAACAGGTCACCTGATAGCAATGCCAAGCAACCGCGGATACCACAGTTTTCACAACAAAAAATTAAACTGGAAAAAAGCGTGTTGTTATTAGAGTGTGGATCGGGCCACATTTTTCTGTCCGAGCCCGGCCCGCGTCCGACAGAGCAGTAACCGAACCAGACCCGATGCCGACAGGCATTAAGATATTTATGTCCGAGCCCGATCCCAGCCCGACACAGTTAAAATATTTTTTTTTTCTCATACTAATGACACACGCACTTTTTTGTGTGAAAAGCCTGCTTTTATTAAGTAACTGTAGGAAGGCGCTCGGAAATGTCAACAGATGAGAGCATGTTTGCTGTTTATAACACAGGCGCATATTCGCGCTGATGTGATCGAGCCCGACCCGAACCCGAGCATCCTTTCTAAATATCTGTCCGAACCCAACCCGTCGTGTACCGCCGGGTACCGTCAGGCTTTGGGTGGGGTATCCATCCTCTAGTAGTTATATAGTAACATATCTAAATATCTAAAGAGAGGCAAAACTATGTAAATTATTTAGACTTGTTTTCAGGAAATCATCTTCATATTTTATTTTGTCATTTTGTAAAATGTAGCTAAATAAAAAAAAAAAAAAAAAGTAAACTAAAAAAAGTCTTATTATAATTCACTATATAGTATGAATGTAACTATATATATTTAAATAAATACTATATAAATAAATAAATATAAAAACTACAAATATTCAAATTTGATACATGACATACATGTATACTGATACATGCTACTTTTGCATGAAAAGCAATATAAAAAGGTCTCAAAAAACAACAAAAACATTTTACAGTATATATATGGGTCTCTGACAATTAATAATATGGTGTCCTATGGTGTAAAAGCAAAAATGTAGGAAAACAATTTAACATACAAATTACATGTGAAAAAAATATATCTTCATTAGAGTTACAAAAAGCATGCTATGTTCAAAGTAAGAGGTTATTATTATTATTTTTTACATTTTTACGTCACACCATAGGATACATTCATATATCAACTACCCACAGGATATGTAAAACATAGCATTTAACTGGGTGTGGGGGTGCATGGGTGTTAAATGTGTGTGTTTATGTATATATATAAATATATACAGTATATATATATATACACGTTCACACGTTCACACACACACACACACACACACAGTTAAATGCCCTTTTTTAAGACTTTACACATTGCTTTTCATGTAAAAGTATCAGTATGTTTGCATAATACATCATCTTTTTTAGTATTCTTAATATTATTTTACACTAATGATCTTCATTTCAGTTTTTTTGTGGAGTGACTGTTAGAAGACTCTAGATGCAGGCAGCTTCATCGCTTTAGGATTTAATTTGAAGTACATGTGAAGTGCATTTTTTTTCTGTTCTGTTGTTATATGTTTGCATTCTTACAGAGAATTGAATTATCCAGCATCCAAAGGCGTGGTGACCTTTGTTTAATTCTTCCTATAAGATTGTTTTAGTGACTTTTGAAAGCTTAAAACAAATGGTTTCACGTGTCAGAGCAAAAGAAAAAAAAAAAAAGGAATTTATAATTCAATTACAATCAGGGCCGAGAGCGAGGCAGAGAGAGGGGGGATGTGCCTGGAGTCCAGCCAGAGGACAGATAAGACTGCACATTAAAGTAATATTATGCTCCCCCCCGCCCGTTACCATAGCAACAAACGAAAGGATTAAAAAATACACATGGCGATCAATCTCCAGCGGGATGGAGAGAAGGAGAGAGAGTTAAGTGCTCTTCGAACGCTCTTTCCACCATCAGAAACATCACTCATGCTTTGACGTACAGACACTCTCTCTCTGTCTCTTTTGGTCTTTTATCTCGTATTGTTTTTCAGTCTCCTCCTTCCTTGAAATGTCTGCGCTCCCCTTTTTCTCAGAGCAAAATAATTAACTCCTTCCCGAGTCTGATTCCAAATCCACAAATACCGGATTATTACATGGTATAATTAGTGGATTTTAATCTAATTACCAAATCTGTCTTCCTGATCCTCTTGCCACCGCTATGAAGCACAACTAAAACGTGTGAGCAGCCGCATACTTAAGCGGGATCTTTGGTAACTGTACAAATCCTGGCAGACGGATGCAACGGTCCTGGAAGAGTTCGCACAAAAATATAACTTCTGTCATCATGTACTCATCATTATGTGGCCTGTGACAACTTTTTCTTTAAAAATGTTCCTTCTTTGTTTTTTTTTTGTTTCTTTTCTTTTACTTTTTTATCACTTGTGTAACCTACATTCATGGTTTTATGCTATATTTTGATTATGGTTAAAAATAACATCAATTTCACAGTTTTTTTTAAAGTTTATAAGTAAAAAGGCACCTTTTTAGCATAGAAAAAGCAGCCAGAAGGTTCTTTAAATATCTCTATTTGTGACACAGGAAAGAAATAAAGGGATTGTAATGACATACATGTAAGTAAATAAGGACAGAATATTCAAAGTGATGCATTATTTTCAGTACTTAGATTTTTTAGCAGTCATATCCAGTAACTTGTTGTAAGTTTAGCTCATAGAGAGCTATAAATCAGTTTTTCATTGGTACGTATTGATGAAATGTGTCAAAAACGTATTCCTCTTCTTTCCATTCCTACAGAAAAATACTAGACCCTCCTTCCTGCTTTCTCCACCAGTCTGTTTCGTCTTTCTCTCGTTCTCTCTGTCTCTGACTGGCTGCTTTGTTTCTGATGAGATCACCGGCATGCTGAACTAGTACTAACAAGCAGCAGAGGCACAAGTGTATGTTCTGGGCATCAAGATATCCATCGGACAAGCTGGCATGCAGTAAAAAATAGAAAGACGCGAGTGTGTGTCTATGTGTGTGCATGCGTGTATTTGAGCGACAGAAAAAGAGAGCGGGAAAAGTTTTTTCTGTGCTTATACGTGCAAGTTTTGTGTATCTTACACGGGTGACTAGTTCTATAACAATAACAGAAGATAAAAATGAATTCAAATCAAATCACACGGGGTAGGCAAGTAGGAAAATATGCAAGAGTGTGTGTTTGTGTGTGTGTGAGACTGACTCACCAGCTTTGCTTCTGAGTGCATGGATGGAACATGAGGGGAGGAGCATGAGTTGTTGTGGGCGTGGCCTTGCATGCCCATCATGTTGGAGGCCATAGACATTTGCCTCTCCATCTGTATCCATAAATATAACATAATACATCAGAATCAAACACATTAATGCTTGGAACAAATTAAATAAACATTTACGAGGAAGCTATTTTAGATACTGTACGTATACGTCCTAAACATTCAGTTACTACTAACTAGTTAAATGATTAAATATTCTCTCAAGGCAAAATAGAAACATTTTATATTGCATGTTTTCATTTGTAAAATGTGTTTATAAATATACTGTTTAATTTTTATGTATAAAATGAATTTATTACATTTATTAAAATATGAATAATAATAATAATGTGATGTGTTTTATAGGATTAGGGAATTTGCTTTACTTTAGAGATGAATTTGCTAAAAAATGTTATGAAGTTAATTAAGTTTATTAAATGTGGTAAAAAAAATAAGGTGTAACAATAAGGTTTTAACATGTATTTTATTTATTTTATAATAATTCAACTTTATAATGGTAGGATTTAATTATATCAGTATTTATTATTAAGTTTTATTTATTTAGAAGTGATATTAGGTTTGTTGTAATATATTTAATAATAAAAAAATATATATATATATATATAAATATTATTTCTGGTGTAAATATTTTTTATATTTAAAAAAAAAATTATTTAGGGTCATGCTATAGTATTTTTTAAAGGCCTTATAAGCAAAAGTTTATCTTATAAAGTCTTATGTAGATTAAATGTGTGTGTGTTTTTGTGTGTGTGTACTAGTTTATGCTACACTGTGGGGACCAAATGTCCCAACAAGGATAGTAAAACCTGAAATTTTTGACATTGCGAGGACTGGCCTGCGAAAATAGTAAATGATGCTTATCTGAAGGGTTAGGGGATAGAAAATACTTTTTGGTAAAAGTAAAAGAAGTATATAGAAAGTCCCCACAATTCACTGAAACCTAATGTGTGTGTGTGTGTGTGTGTGTTTATCTATACATATTCCACAACTCTGGGGGAAAAGCAGCAGTCAAAGACAAGCTAAGAGAGGAAGCTGAATACTGCAGAAGTGTGAAGCTTAAAATAGGGCTATTAACAAGACCATAAACTAAACCAAAACCCAGTTCTGTGAGAAGGACATAATGTCTTAATTCAGAAAGTCTCAATTAAACGTGCATGAAGACTGAAATTGAGGTTTTAGATGTTTGCACTCATACAAAGTACGTTCTGCTGATTTACACTCAGTTTAAGGTGAGAGAAACTGTAAAATGGTACTTTCAATGTGTGTATGTGAGATTGAGAGAGACTGGGGGTCCTGTTACTAAAAACCCAAGATCTCCCTCCGACCCCCCTTTCCAACCCCCTGATGACCTATAGCAGGGTGAAAGCGCAGCAGTCCGCTGTAATTATTGGAGGAATATTTGGTTTAAAAATATCACCCCACCCGGCACCCCTTTCCTGGGATGTCAATCGAGATTGAAAAAAACCTCCTAGTTTAATTTAATCAACTCTGTGCTTTTACCTCCATAGCCAACATGGACTGGCTTATGTTACAATGTGAACATGTGTCGTGTCATTAGAACCCTGATATGGGCGGACACACACACACACACACACACACACACACACTCCTGCATTCAGGTTCCTATTGACATTTCTGAAATAGAATTAAACCAGATTGAGCATTGGTAGAAAATTACACCTCTGCTGATGGGCTTTCTGATAAGGCAGCCACCGATATGGGTCACAGCCCTGGAAAAGGCATTAATTTAAAGCAGACCGCTGAGAAAAGCATGAGAATGGTCTATGAAAGATGAGTTTGTCTGCGTATTAATGCGTTTCGGTTGTCAGAGGCCATCAGGAAACCATGACTGGGAAGTGTAAATGCATTGTGTGTGTTTGTGGGTTTATTTATGATCTCACAGGCATCAGAACAGCAGACGATCCTTGCATAGTCGGGTCAGGCAAAGTGCCAGGCATGGAGGCCGGTAGTGGCTGTCGCTGTCTGTTCCTCAGGTGCAACAACGAGGAGAGGGAACCAGGCACTGGCCTAACAGAAGAGAAACAAAAGAGAAAGAAAAATGAAGGGAAAGGGAGATTAACTGGTTTCATCAGATTGAAGTTCAGAAGAAAAATGGCGTCAGAAAAACCCATTTGCTGTTATTAGGAAACTGTACCATGTTTGCGGTGAATTTACTTCTCCTTTTATTTTTGTCATAGCTCCTAAGAATTTTCAGTGCCTCATTCCGTCTTACTTTAAGGTATAGTTCATGGAAAAATGACAGATCTGTTCAAATTTAGTCATCCTCATGTTGTAAGCTTAGGAGCTATTTAAGCAGAATGTCCAAAATCTAAATAGATTGTAATCAGTAAAAAATTATAATAATAAGTTCTCATTGTTAACTAGTTGCTTATTAGCATGACTATAACAAATTCTGTATTACCACATTATACATCCCTAAACTACCTTATTAACTATTAATACGCACCATATTAGGAACTGGACCAAAATAACATATGCCAGGTTCTGAGAAATGTACTCTTTATATTCATATGCCATTTTCAATAAATGTTTGCATCCTAAAAACATCTCCAAAAACGGATTCTAGTGTAATCACTGTGTAAAAACAAAAAATACATGTATGCGCATAATTGAATATTGTTATTTTATCAACTCATTTTACATTTACTTTTTTCTATCTTAAGTTAAGACACTTACTGACCTAGAAATACAGCTAGTTATATATCCCTGTCCTTAGCGTCATGTCATTGATCCTTATAACAGAAATCAAATTTTTGGGTGAACTATCCCTTTAAGAAGCATCCAGGCATGCACACAGAGGCAGAATGGCTTTCCGAGCAAGGGACATTCTGCTGGCTCTAGTCTTAAGGCTGATCAACCCTTCCTTCCTCAATAAAAGTGTGGGTGTGGATCAATACAAAAAAAGATGGAGAGATGAATTTGACATGTCAGCTTGTCACAAATCTCTCTCATAGTTAGTGAAGTCCCCAAACATACGAGAGAGTTTAATACAATCAACATCCATAAAACGTTCTCGCTCAGGTAATGCCCTAAATAGAACCTCAGGTGTGGCACACAATACATGTATGTAGTTTCTACACACCAACCACAGAACTTCCTTTCAGTTTTGGCAAGAAGCTGCCGGTACTCCACTTCCCCTGACCGCACTGATATTTAGGCAGAATGTGTCAAATATAGCACCCACTAACTTCACCATTATACCACCTATAGATTTGGACTACCACACAGCGTGGAGAAACGCAGTTTGTCTAAATAACCTTTAGCCTCAGATGACAAGCATTATTTCGGTCTGATTGGAGAGCTGACGGACAGCTGAAAGGGAAAGGAGGGGGTCCCCACCTGAACAAATACCTGTATTTATCCGGCCTAAATAGCAGCATTTACACTGCATGATTACTGTTGTACGCATACACACACACACACACACACACACACACATGCAAGCACATACGGTCATTAACATTCTGACATATTGTCATTTGTGTCTAACACTCCAATCCATCACATGCTTAACAACCTTACATCTCTGAAACACACACATATACACACCCAACTGAGATTTGGCTCATATTTTAAAGGAACAGTTCGCCCCTAAATAAATCTCACTTTATTGTGAAAACTACTTGTTAAGTTAGGCAGTCAAGCACCAAAATTGACCAAAACCAACAATAAACTACTATAAATATCTATTTCCTCATGTTTGTAAAAAAAAAGATGCCGATAGCTTTGTGTGAGGAACAGACCCAAACTGATATTATTTTCTATAAATATATCTCTCAGTTATCAAATTTCATTTGCGTTTACAAATGGTAATGTATGCAGTGTCAAAATGTCACAACAGGTTTCTCAAAAACATCTTAATACTTGAAAACGTGCATTCAAAGTGCTACCTTTTTTGGATATTTGCTCATATTTGAGCTGGCAAGCCACAATCGTATTCACTTTCATTGTAGTGCCATGTTGAAAAAAACCCAGCATATGCTAGTTAGGTGTGTTTGTATGCTGGTCCTTTGCTTGTCATGTGCTGGCAAAAGACCAGCTTAAAGGGATAGTTCACCCAAAAATGAAAATATGATGTTTATTTACTTACCCCCATGGCATCCAAGATGTAGGTGACTTTTTTTCCTCAGCAGAACACAAACGAAGATT
>JAUMHQ010000076.1:9094511-9119437 GCA_032361165.1 Enteromius paludinosus
ACATACCTCACCAGCATGGTAACCATGTTTTTTTCACAGGGTAACCATCATGTAACTTTTAAAGTGACTGAAAGTAACGAATTTGAGACGTAGCTAACCATACAATAGGCCTATAATAACAAGTTTGTACAAATCTGACACAAATTGCAGATATCTTACATAGCAGTCATAAGGTAGCTGCCAGTGAGCATCTCACATCTAAAGCAAGGCTATGATGCCATCAAATAGGCAGCTTACACAGTTTTGGAAAAGAGTGTGTGATATTTGATATCCAGACAAACAACTCTCTTTATGAACACAACTGTCAATCAGTTTGAAACTCAGCTGCCACATGTGATCTCTGGGTGTATCTTTACCTGCTTCAGCAACTGAACCTTCACCTGCCTGTCATGAATGTGTGATCTGTCCAAAACTGATAGTCTTTAGTAACTCGTTGTGATGGTGAATGCGTAATAGTGACAGCGGTCGTTAGGGATCACAACTGTGAGACCCGCACTAAAAGCTCACCCGTTTGCTGTCCTCCTCCTCCTGAGCCTTGCAAAACTCCTGTTCAATGGAGCAATCCAGCTCACTGAAGAGACCCACCTCCTCACAGTTCTTCAAGAAGCGTGTTGGCGTTGGTGTCTGGTCTAGAAAAGTTTAAGAAAGACATCTGTCAAAATTTAGCAGGGCATGTTAGTTTAGCTGTTTACAGTGAAAGTGAAGGCCAAATTTAGTTTGATTATCAAGGAAAATGTCCCATTTTTGGTACATATCTATTAATTTATTCATAAGTACATTGAGAACATCTCGGTTACGGGAATGGAGATGTTACGTCATTGACTGATGTCACCAATCGACTCTGATCTTTGGAGAAAACGCCAATTTGGCCAGTGGTTTTTGCATGCCTAGCCACTCCCCCATACATATGGGTATATATACGATGGCAGCGTCGAAACCACCATTAGGTTTCTGCTGAGGAGCTGATCGCAGCTGACTCCCCAGCGAAGTCCAACCTTGTGGCAAGAGGGACATAATGAGGGTTACAGTTAGTCACTGTGACGTTACATCATTGACTGACATCATGGGGTCCCTTTGGAAAACACCACAACCCGGACTGCGTCACGTAGGAGGCCCTAATGCTGACAGGCTGCTAAGGACAGCGTGTCAGACAAAATGAGATCCCAACGCAACCTTCCCAACACCTTGAGTGCCAGGTAGGGGGCCTTCCAGGGATGTGAAAAGGTTGGTGAGGCGGAGTACACAGATTTTTAGGCCTGTGCGGAAGATCTTACTAGAATAAGATTGGAAAAATACGTGGACAAGAATGCCAGTCCCAAGGAGGGTGAATGTAGCCCGAGGATGGTGAAGGAAGCCCTCGAACTGTGGGGCAACGGAGGAGCCATATGTAACCTATTTAAAACACTGGAAAATGGTGCTCGGATCCCGTAGGAATGGCGCTGCAAGCCGACACCTGCCCAGGCCTCCCGGAATAGCCTGATGTTACCCAAAACCCAGGAGGCCACGGGATCCACACGAAGATTGCAGATGTCTGCTAGAGAGGCACCGTGCGTCAAAGCCCAGGAGGAGGCCACACTCCGGGTGGAATGGGCTCTCACCCTAGGGGGAATGGCTTACCCTGGCCTTGGTATGAGTCAACCTCTGTTTGGAGCACTCCCCTTCTGCTGACCTCCAAAGCAGACAAAGAGCTATTTAGAGTTCTAGCAACTCAAGGGACGGGTCTGCCTCCTCCAACTGATTCTTCGAATGAGCTAGAATTAGCCAGTCATCGGATGCCCTTCGCCCACAGAGGAGTGGTACACAGCCATCTTGGTAAAGACGTGGGTAAAGACAGGGCCAGTCCAAAGGGGAGGAACTTGTACCCAACCCTCGAAAGCAAACCGAAGGAACGGTCTGTGTGGAGGCAAAATCGAGACATGAAAGTATGCGTCCATCAGGTCGAAGGCTGCAAACCAATTCTGAGGTTGAACGCAGGATATAATGCGTTTCTGGGTTAACATTCTGAAAGGTAGCCGATGAAGGGACCGATTCAGAACACGCAGATCCAGGATTGGCCATCACCCACTGTTCTTCTTGGGTAGGATTAAATAGGGGCTGTAAAAACCCCTTGGGGCCCAGAGATTTGGATTTGGTGACTGGGTGGGTACCACTGGCCCGTGGGTCAGCGGCGACAGCAAGAGAGAAAGCACTCTGCCCTTCCCTGAGGCTGGGGGGCACAGATGTTGAGGTCCCCTGAAGAACATCTCTGGGCAGCCCATGTCAGGGCAGCTTCGCTGTCTTCCGGGAAGACATAGCAGCGGCTGGATTTGAGACGGGCTGCACCCCTTTACGGTGGCTGGTTCTATGCCCCCGCTGATGTGTTACCTCCGTCTGAGCCGCCTGGGGTGGAGCAGGTGTGGAAGCTGCTGGGGGGCACCCTCGGCAACGGGCAGAAGGACTTCTCAACCGCGACCTAGATGTATACGGTGCCTTCCATGATTTGGTGAACTCCTCATGAACCACTGGGAAAAAAGGCACTGGAGCCGAGCGTGGCTGGGAGTCACACCCGGGGACCAGAATCGTCTAGCATCAAGCACTCGGGGGTTGGTGGATGAGTCACCTCCAACACATTGCTCTTGGCTACCCGGAGGAGCATGGCCACCTCAGATTCCTCTTCGGCTGATGCTGAAGAAAGCCCCTCCTCTGATGCAGCAAGAGACATCTCATTCTCTTCTGGGGCTCCAAAGGAGATGCAGGGTTCGCCGCGGTACGAACCGGCGCCATCCTTCGGAAGTTCCACGGGACTTAGAATTGGGAGGTCAGGAGTCCGTGGGGACTTGCCCGGCAGATTGCTCAGGCAGAGGTGAAGAAACTCCCTCACCCAGAAGCACACGGTCAAAAAGACACAGGAATTGATCTGGCTAATGGTGGTTCGCACGCCGTCATCTTATATACCCGTATGTGCGGGGGAGTGGCTAGGCATGCAAAAACCACTGGCCATTTCCCAAAGGCGTTTTCTCCAAAGATCAGAGTCGACTGGTCGATATAAGTTTTTTTTATTTATATATAAGTCATGAAACCAATGTTCAAAAACCTGCAAGGCACCGAACAAAAAATTATAAATAAAAAAATCAAATAAAGTTATATATATATATATATATATATATATATATATACACACACACATTTTTATGATCTATGACATACTATTTTTACCCAAATCTAAAATTACATTTTAGCCATTGTCAACTGCATGAACAAAATTCTGAATGTTTGTTTTTTGATGAAGGATCTGCATCTTTGCACACAGTAAATTCCCCATGCAAAATGAACCCAACCCAAACAGCTAAATAAAAGCTTCTGGCAGGACCATGTGGTCCGTGGCACTAGGATGCATTTCTAGCTTCATGCCATGTCTCTCTCCACTCAGGCTGTGATTCTGTCCTTTTCATTATTTACCCTTGTCAGAGTGGCAGATCAGATTTCTGGGATCAGCTTTGGGTTTCTCACTCGCTCCGCATTCTTTTACATGCAGGCCCCTCTTTCAGTTACTCGCTTGTTAACGAAGGTGCACATGCGTTTCCTCACTCAGTGCCTCAGCCTCTTGTCCTCAAACACACTCCACTAAAAAATCGCCCGCACACCTCTTATTGTGTTTGTGGTGGGATGATATTTTCTAGCCGCTACTGGAACCACATAGTAACTCATTATCTTGTACTTTATCAACCCCACTAGGAATATTACAGTCTAGACTGAACCGCACATGCAGGACTTGTACAATCCCGTCAAGAGTTTGATTTCAGGATCCCTGATCAGTGATAATGTGTACAGTATATTGATAGAAGATGAATTATACATATATAGTTATATTCATATAGATATAGATATATTCAGATGCAAATACTCTTGCATATTACTGATAACAAATAAGAGAAATATGAGAGTGTCCAGTTTAAAAATGTGCCAAGTTCTTTATATTCATGATTTCATAAGTTTATAACAGTCAATAACTCATAATACAGTTAATTCTAAAATAAATCAGACAGCAAATCTTACATTTCACAGAAATCTGATAATAATCTATAGGACTTGTTTCATAATTTTGCAAGTTCTGCTTTCTTCTACATTCACAGTGGAAACATAGGACAGAATTTGAAGATTTGTATCATTATTGTACATTAGAAAACATTAGTGATTACTGTATTTTACATATTTGAGTCTGTAACTCCTTATTGTGTCCTTATTTGTAATACAATATAAGGTCAATGACACAGTTCAATATTTGGTGCAAGAGTAGGCATCTTGAGTGACAAAAAAGTACATGAAATCTGATCTGACATGCATGATCTTGCATGACTGCAAGTCAATTACAAAAATCAGATTTTAATTGGATTTCAAACCACATCTCGAGTGGATTGGGTGGACAAGCAAAAGTGAATATGATTTATTTATATACATTTAGAAAAGATTTTACACAAAATGACTAGATAGATAGATAAATAGATAGATTTATGTTGTTTTGTAGATGTAAACTAAACAAAAATACTGATTTGTTTTGTTGCTAAACAAAAACACTGTTTTGTTTTTTTGTTGTTTAGTTTTTTTTTCTTTTTTTTGATTTTTGTTGTGCTTTTTGTTTCTTTGTTTTGCTTTGCTTTGCATGTATTCACATGTTCTTTGATGTCCATTCAACATATTTACGTCAGATACACCAACAAAGGCTGCCTTTTTTAACCAAGCCTTAAGTACACAGCTTTGGTTAGTTCGTGTTCTATCTCTAAATATGCAACCCTCCACTTTCATAGTTGTTGAGGCTTATTTTCTTTTCTTCCCTGCACTGTTCCCCCTTCCCCTCGTCCCATGAGAGGGCCGGCGGTCTAATTGATATGGAACTCATGGTACGGGTTGATGACTGGGATTAGGGTAGTGAGGCAGAGCACAGCACAAATATTATTTTAGCCACATGGCTCTGCATTTAAAACTACACCTACGCATTTGCCAAGTCATGCGTTCTGGCTAATACACCTAATCAAAGACAGACGCTAAACGGACACTCACACATGAGCTGTGTGTGTGTGTGTGTGTGTGAAGTCTGTCTCACCTGACAGCATGTTGTCATTTTTGATGGAGGGGAACTTGAGGGTCATCTCGTGCTTGTGCCGATGAATCATTAGATGATCTTCCGTAGGGAATCTCTGGAGAACATGGAAACAACTGGTTGCGATTTAATCGCACGAAACACATTAAAGAGCAGAGGCTTGTTTTCTTTTCATTTTGTTTTCTTGAAAAACTGAATCTCACAACTAGGGACTTTATTAATCCATGTTATACTTACCACCATATACAACAGGACTGAGCCTTAGGCATACAGTAAACTGTCTGAACAGATTACAATAATACCTTTCTGATTGAAAATACCTTTTCATTATCGTAATTACATTATCTTAATTGATGTTTAAGAGCACCTGAGAGGAACTTTGTATCTGTAAATGGTCCACATGAACCAGCCTGCTCAAACAGATTGTGACAGGCCTAGTCTAATTGTGCAGTGGTTCAAAACAGGTGAATTGTGATCCTAAAATGGGCCACAGGTGTGTTCTGATTGCAGAAAGAAGGGGGGAAAAAATAGAAAATTATGCAAATTATGCAAAAAATAAAAAATAAATATACTTTTTCATGCATTTCAGCATTTGTACATGTTGTTGGAACTTTGCAGTCCCTGTGAATATTAATACATTTCATAGTAGGCATTTGGCTTTTTCCATTTTTTCCCCTTTTTTTATCATAAGCAATGTTATTATTGTAATGGGTCATCATTATGGATACTGAAGCAAAAAAAAATATTTATCAGTTTATAATGCATCTTTATGACATCATTTACTATGATATAAGCTATCTTTACAAAATAATATTTTAATATTATAAAAAAATCTCTTTTTGTAAATATATTCATGCATATGTATGTATTTATATATAAATAATACATACAAAGTAAACCACACACAAATGATGTAAACAAAAATATTTATTCTGGATGCTATTAATCATTTGACAGTACTAATTTTTATTTGTTTATTTTTTTTTATATATATATTATAAGTAAAAAAAAAAAAAAAAAGGATTTTTTAAGATTAAAATTTTTATTTCAGTGAAAAATAATAACTCTGTTGAAAATATGCATTAAGATAATTAGATTAAGAATTCTTAAGATTATTTTCCATATCTGTGAGGATTCCACCTCATCCAAAGAAATAATATCAAGACCCAGTGGATGACTTTTTGCCTCAACAAGATAGCGTTTCACTGTTGTTGTCTGAGGCGCAGTTTCACATTGAGAAACAGCTTTCTCGAGTTACAGGACTGTTCGTCTTCGTTATTGTCTTATCAGACTCACCTGAGAGCAGCCCGGGGCGCTGCACACGAACGGCCTTTCCTGCTCGGAGTTCATCACTGTCACTGACTCCTCATATACCTGAACACAAAGCAAAAGAGAGAAATTCAAATCAGGGGTGCCTCCAGGACTCAGAAGCATAAAGACCCGCTCACATTATGTCACTAATGTATCGTGTGCCAGTGATAACCAACTCCATGCTTCCCGAAGAGGCTTTGACAGAATCTCAGGGAGGATTCAGTGTCTTATGCCCTGGGAGAGGGCATTAGGAGACGTAAAGCTTTAGTCTGAACTCTAGGAGGGAGGCTTAAGAGGCTAAAACTGACCCTTAAAGTGTCACCCTGCTCCTTCGTCACCATGGAGCCATCGCTGACCACAGGGTAAGATGTAAACTATCCTCTCTGTGTTGTGCACGCAAGTCTGTGGCTAATCCAGACACACGGCACTGAGGTCAGCATATCAATGAACTGCTGGTCATTAGCAACTCTTTGGACACCTAAACTGTCCTTTCTATACCTCGCCAGCCATGACTTTTGAGCTCGTATTAGGAGGGTCAATTACAAATAAGAACCTTGTTTTAAACATTTAGAAATGTATTCTTTGTGTAAGCACCAAGCAAAACAGCTTCAGTGTGTGCTATTAATATATATATATATATACACACACACACACACACACATATATATATATGTTTTTTAAATTATTTAGCAGTTTATAATGCATCGTTATGACATGATTTACTATGATATAAGCTATCGTTACAAAATAACAAAAATATTTAAATAATGTATTTACGATATTTATTATGTATATTTATTTTATAATATGCAATATTGTTTATAGTAGGTATTTTATAATGTTTACTATATGATATCATTTATCTTTATGATATAATTTTCTGTATTATATATTTATTAATTTTTTTCTACATGCTGGTCGCACCACTTGACTTGGTGATCAAACGTTGATTTTAATATTTATTTTCTTATTTTTTTATTATCCTATTCAACAACACAATTTTAATCTGAGAGATTAAAATGTAAGCTAAACAATAAGTTTATATCCTCTTATTCAGAATATTATGATCGTTTTACAACACTGATATTTGATATAAACTTTTCAATATATTACCTAATATATTATCATAATAACTGACCAGTTTTAAATCAATTGTTAATGGTGAAATATACAGTTGTTGCCTCTATGCAATAATAAGTTGGCAACACTGACAGTGTGACAAATGATGTATAGAGGGGGAAAAAAGGGGGAAAAAAGTTTTAATACAATGACAAATCTCTGAACTATTTCTAGTGTTGGTTTTACAAGAGGTGATTACATTTCAATGACAATTCTCTCTCTCTATTACAGCTCACCATGAGCCCTGGAATCCCTTCCTCAGTGCCATGATGCCGCTAAATGCCATGGATGACAAACTGACAATGGAATGGTATGCCAGCCATTCAGTTTCACGCACATGGAGTGTAATCGGGCCGCTCCTCTGATGCTGATGGGACGTAGTTCACCATCGGTTTTCTTATGTGGGCCCACGCTGAGCCCTCTACTACTGTCGCCATGGGGATCAGAGAGCGATGCTGGAATATATCAGGCACCATTTGTGCTTCAGTCTCAAGGGCGGCTCTTTCTATTCACCTAGTGATGATCTATATAGTGCCCGGGTTTGCGACTCTGACTGTACGTCCCTCTTTCCACCCCTGCATTCTTAAAATAAATCTGTGAGCATGTAAAAAGCTGGCCAGGGTTGACTCAATGGCATTTTTGTTCTTGGCCATTGGAATTCTGTGTTTGATTTGAATAGGATCAAATGTGTAAACTAGACAGTGTTTTATATATAGAGTTACTTTTATTGACTGACAGCTCGCTTGTTCTCAAGTTTAGAGATGTGAACCGAAGTGTATGCTGTGTAAAGTGGTTACTGTATAGACTAAA
This sequence comes from Enteromius paludinosus, assembly GCA_032361165.1. Classification (NCBI taxonomy): domain Eukaryota; kingdom Metazoa; phylum Chordata; class Actinopteri; order Cypriniformes; family Cyprinidae; genus Enteromius; species Enteromius paludinosus. Next base: position 9,102,829 of record JAUMHQ010000076.1, read on the forward strand.
TGTGAACATGCATTTATTCCATATTCTTAAAAATGAATAATAATAATATTAATATTCAAAGTGCAAACCCAGAATATGACTCAAATCTGCTATAATTAATCTCAAATGTCTTTTATGTATTCAATTTTATTAACTAATGTCTTTGCTGCTGACCTTTAATCTAATTCAATCAATCTTTAGATAAACATAATATTTGGTTCATATTTTTCAATCTGCTGAAGAGTGTTGAACTTTCTTCTTATATGCAATTTTCTATATATCGCTCCGTCTAATTTACAGAATTAAATTTGCGTTTCTTTTAGCATGAGTCTTATTCGTTTTGATTTTGGTGGGAAAAGCATTTAAAAGCATTCATTTCCAGTTGCCAAAAATTAAACTTTTATTTTAAAAACAAAGAAGTCCAGCCCAGATGAGAAAAAGTAAGTGTACACATTACTTTCCATAAAAAGGTAACTAACCCAGTTAGTTACGCTTAAATAACTTTCCCTAACACTGCAACTGGAGCTACATTACTTGTTTTTGGTAGCTAAAACATTACCAAAATATTAAACTAAAACTTTCTTCAGCGCTCTATGGATGTAGACTCTGTGTGGGCCCGCTTACAAGATGCCAGCGAATGCTTGTGATTATTTTTTCGCCACGCCGTGCTTCGCAGGTGATCATAAACTTTACCAATGTTTCTAACACCTGTTTTGGGAATTTTACAGCACCCTTATGTAAGTTTTGTGCAAAAGAGTAACCGTATTATGGGCTACAACAGCCTAATGAGACGCAGCTGTAATAGTCCATGACAGCTAGAGTCGAGTCCCCTTCATATACAGCAGCAAAACACAGACTAATGACTGTGGCTATGTATTGACACACTGCTAACAAACACTTTCCAACTGCATGGAAAATAAACATGTTCGAACCTCGAGTATGAATTCAAATGCTTCAGGTCTGGATATGCATGAGCCCCCGCTGTGTGAACGCTTTCATACAAGATTTGCATGTGCATTTTTTTTCCTGTCCGATTGGTCTAGCCAACTGTTTCCTCCCATGCAGTCAAAACATGCAAATTTGCCGTTATGTTAACCAGACTTCTTTTTCCTTACAGTCCGGCCTTGGGACGGAGCCCCTCCAGGCGGCTTCTGACACGCGGCCCTTGGGGACACATGGTCTGGATAGGGTGTTTCTGTAAGCGAACTGACATCAAGAACACGTCTGCTAAATGACAAGCCACTAACATTCATTTTTTTTCTGTTTTCTGTCTCTCTCTCTCTCTCTCTCTCTCTCTCTCCGTCACTTGCTTATCAGCTCTCAGATAGTTACGTCTCCATCCACAAGTCTTTACTGTCTCTATATTACCCCGCTTTCACTTCTTTCTCTGCCCTGGATAATTATTCATTGAAAATCCAAAGAAATACGATCCACTGAAAGTGCTGTCATCATTTATTAATCCCACCTGTATTATAATCTTACACAACACAAAAGAAGATATTTGGAAGAATCTTGGTAACCAAGATTTTCCCGAAATATTTTTGTTTGTGTTCCACGAAAGTCAATACGGGCTGGCATACAATGAGGGTGAGTTAATTAGAATGACAGAAAGTTCATTTTTAGGTCAACTATTGCTTTAACATTGAACATTTCACTTCCATAACTTGACATATTTCTGAGCGAAGTAGGATATTCAACAAGATGGAAATGTATGTACCGAGACCTAAACTAACCTTTTTCTTTTGTATCAGGTGCATGGATTAATCATCCAAACGATAAGCGAAAAGTTTTATTGTAAAAAAGTAAATAGTCAGTTGTGCATGTTAACTTGAACGCTTCACACTGAACTCTTTTCACTAGACTTATCTAAACTTCTATTTCTATTAGTGCAGATTTGAAAATGTATTGTAATTTTTTGCGCTGTCAAACAGACTTAAGATATGCCGTCTTTTGATATCACATCTGACCGAGTTCCAAAAGCAGAACCAACAGTGCAACACAGTCAGGCCCCTGCAGCAATATTTCACATTCACACTATGTAAGTTCCGCAGCACTACAAAGTCTGTCATCAAATCTGTTCATTTAAACATACGATTATGCACTTCATTCATTTTCATGAAAAATATTACCGTATCATTTCCACCCTCGAGCAAGCCTTTTAGCCACCTAAACTGCTCAATATCCCCATGTGACACAAGGCCAGGTGCGAGATGTTTGCTCACCGGTGGTCATACACTGCTTGGCTTTTATTTCACTGGTGTTTTCATTTAACACAGGAAATTTCGTTACACTTCAAATTTAGAACGGCCCGATGTGGCAGCCGAGGAGGATTAAGGGGACCGGAGTACAGTTTCACAGGGAACCGGTGAGGAACTTTCTCCTCTGGTACATATTTGAATTTAAACAGTATGGTGCGCAGGCCGAGGGGAGGAGGAGGGTGGTGAAGGTTACAGCAAGCACAGACTTGCGCTGCAATTCAAATCCAACCTCCCCCCCGTCCTCTCCAGGCCTTCGGCAGCAAAGGTTCAAGGTAGGATCAGCACAGGGCCCGAGGCAAGGAATAAGAAACATACAGACAATGCAAAGGATGCCATAAACCTCTAATAATGGACAGACGAAGGGGCCCACAAAGGTAACCTTCAATCACTGTCAGTCATCACATCTTCACAAACATAAACTTACAGAGACCTGGAGAACTTCAGGCGTACTTTTCTATCGGAGGCGCAAACATTCGAAACATGAACGTATGTTGTTGTCGTTCAGTGAACGAAACACCTCACGCCGTTTGTGATCAAACTTAAAATGAAAAAGATCTTCGCTGCTACGTTAGCATGCCAATAAAGACGACTTGCATGCTAAATTTTACACTTATTTTAATGAACACATTTTTTGCATTCGCTACATATTACACTTTTTCATTGTATTAAACACATAAAGGGAACACCTGCACACACTACATATTATAAAGCAAATGTATGAAGTTACTACAAAAAATATATAGCCTATCTCTAACATTTTCCCATTCAGGTTAATTCACTTGGCGACTGATTAATTAAACCAGAGAGCAAAGGAATCTTTAAAATGGTCCTATTGACATTTTTTCCGATGCAAGTCATCCAATTTTATTAGATAAGTCTTGTGTCACATGTGACAATATGGTATTTCACAGATAATTATAATAAATGGTTCAAATAAATCAATATATAAACGGAATCATATTTTTATTTATGTTTTGCTGAACTCACACAGCGTACTTTCCTATGTGGACAACAGTCAGGGACTGACAGATTCGGTTACCATTTGCTCTCATTGTTTTTTCTCCCCCCTCATAATGAAAGCGACTGGAGCTGTCATTCTGCCTAAAATCTCTTTTTGTGTCTCACAGAAACCAATACAGGTTTGTATCAACATGACAGTGAGAAGACGATGCAAATGTTTAGGTGAACTACTCATTTAATCTAGAAGCAATGAGCCAGAAGGAACTTTTAACATATATTAATTTCCCTCCCTGCGTGAAGCTAGTTTATCTGTGAACAGAACACTCATAGCTTACCATTTGTTTTCTGCAATTTCCTACAAACAAATAAGTATTTGCGTTGTGAAAATGAACCCAGGCGAACTTCGTGGCGGTGGATTAAAATCTTGTAAGCCTTCAGGCTTTTATAAAAGAGTTTGCCTCGTCAGCACAAACCACTAAAACCCTCAATATCTCGACGGTTAATCAAACAGTCTGACTGGCCCGCATTATGACGTCATGCTTCGACACACTGCTGTCTTGTTACAATATTAGAAAATAAAGCGCGTGATTCGGTGCGAAGATTCAAACGCGCGTGCATACTTGAAGTCAACCAGTCTTTTATCACAGAAGAGCGGACTGGACTGGGACCCCTCTCTGACAGTCGCGATAGCTCTTGAACGAGACGGGATAATAGAGGTGCAGTGGTATTCAGAGGCGAGCTAAGTTCCTCAGTTTCTGCATGTTGATGAATGAAACAAAACAGGTTCAGCGTTACAAACTAATTCTCCCGGACCGCTTCAGAGGAACAATGCCGAACACTTGTGTCAAAGCGCGAACGGGACACAACACACACACATACGCTGTGGCAAGCCAATTTAACATTTATTCCGACAAACTGCTAGTCTATATATTTCTTTTTTAAACTGTTAAGTAATCAAATAGTGACAAATATCTTGACTAGTACATATTCATTGCTTATTCCATTAACTATTTCATTGTTACTGGGTACGATTTGTGCCTGGTTTAGATATCAAGTATTCATATCACATCGGTATGTATTCCATATTATGTTGGTGAAACCCATTCCAACTGTTACTATTTTTTGTGACTTTTTATTGCTTATATTGGTAAGTTAGTAAAAACTATTAAAAAATAACTACTCCAGCTATCTATTCCGGATTGACTAGTACTGTAATTATTTATTAATCCTCAGCACCTATGATACACTAGCACTGATTTGAATTATTACACGTAACATTTCTTGCTGAGTAGAACTGCATTTCTGCTCATATTGACTTAATAGCTACTTTTAAGCTAAAAACAATAGTCTGAACGTATCTACGAAATTATTGATGCTAGAGAAGCTAGAATAGATGCTGTTAACTAATAACTAAAGGAACGTTAGGCTATAAATAATGTAGTAGTTATTAATAAAATTAAGAAATATAGGCAACTTGTTTCGACTAGCCTACAATATTTATTAGCATGTAGAAATAAATACTAGTAACAAAAACGAGTTGGGTAAAGGAATAAGTGTTAGTTTGGCTTGCCACAGACATGCACATACAAACACATGCACGCACAAGCGAAGTAAAAACTGTAGTAACGCAGCGATCGTGTTTGACAGCTTCGTGCGCGCAGACTAATAACTCCGCGTAAAGTTTTGCAACATACAGCAATACAAGTTTGAGATGAGAATCAAGAGGGAGCTTGCTGTCTAACGCGACGCAAACCTTAACGCGCAATTTGGGTATTCAAAACGCAAAGCTGTTACATGCAAACAATCACTGGAGATCCGAAAGGGATCAGTCTTGATCGGTGTGTTTTCTGCATGAAGCGTGAACGACTTAAATAGACAGACTCTATAAAAGTACTTGAAATTCGTTCATGTGAATCCCTAACAAGTTGTCACTTCTTCAGGCTCAAGAGAATGGTTATTTCAATGGCACCGACTCGGTAAGTGCATGCGAACGCGAAGGAATGGATGCATCGGTATGAAAAACAACTCAAACAACTCACCGCAGAAGTCTGGAGAAGATGCACCACACTTTCTGAAGGAACCACGTTGGACTGAGGAAAGATTACAATACGATCTATTTAGAGAAGCATTACATCACCCTTTGGTGACGTCACGTGGGATTCCTGAACTTCTAAATCATTGCGGTCCCTCGTAGGGGCGGGGCGCGCTGGGCAGGCGGGGCGGGGTCAGGCCCAGTGGGTGTGGCGTCCGGACAGCAACACCAACCAACATCTGTCAGACTTCAAGCTGTTATTGTTGTTCGCAGCAGCGAGTCAGTCATAAACTGCTGTTCATAAAAATTATATATTATCATAAGATTCTCAACTGATTCTTTCATTACAGTGACAAGTAAGCAAATAAATAAAGAGCTCAGGTAAATGATTAAGACATTATTGTGAAGCTAACACTTGAATGATTAATATTAATAAATTATACATAGCTGTACTTAAACGTTTCGGAATATTTTCATTTACAACTGTTATGCTGTATATTATGCTGAAACGACTTTGATTTACCTTTTTATTTTTTCTGACAGGAGACGTAATGCTCACAGACTAAAGACACCAAACGTCCCAGCTCAGTTATCCAGGTCTGTTAATTGTGCACATCTTGCCAGTGCCTCTGTGCTTACTAAATAATGAAAGTGTCAGGGGTAAATAAATTATTGGTTGCATTATGTCTGCCTGCGAGTGTTGAATTTAGAAGATGGTGTTACAGAATCAAAGCTCTGACCTTTGTCTGCACATGATTGCCAGGCAGACGTAATGCGATGCAGGAGGCATAGAAGGACAAACAATTTGTTTATTTCTGTGACATTAATTTCAACTGTTAACAGGTGCTAGTGATACAGAACATGTAGTATTAAATAATTCACAATGTGAAAGCAACCAAAATAAAATATGACACACAGAAAATTACTGATAGCTTCCGTTTGTTAACATTATGTAACTAGATTAAAGGAATAACTCACCCAAATCTGAACATTCTGTCATCATTTACTAACCATCATGTTGTTTCTTATCTGGAGGAGTTTCTTGCTTCTGCTGAGCAAAAAGAAGATATTTCAAAGAATGTATTAGTCACTGATTTCCGTAGTTCAGGAAAAAAACGGAAGTCAATGATCTTTGGTCTTTAGTCACAAAAATTGGATTAAATTTTGTTACATTCTTAGAAATAAAGGTACAAAAAGCTGTCACTGGGGCGGTAGCTTTTCAAAAGGTTCACTTTTGTACCAAAAGGGTCTCTATTAAATACCTAAAGAGTACGCATTAAAAAATTTACCTTTTGAAAAGGTATCACCCCAGTGCCTTTGTTTCTGAGAGTGTATAAATTCAACTATTTAGGTTGATTCAGCAGTTTACTGCTATTTTTAGAGTACAGTTTTTCTCAGTGAATTTAGAAAATGTGAGGGGAGATAAGGTTGATCCAATGCACGGACAGCATCAGAACCATTATTACTGACTAATGAGCCCAGAACCTTTGTATACAACATCCTAATAATGGAGCTATTAAAACTGCTTTAGAACTATTAGTTTAAAATACGGTCATTTTATGAGTATATTTTTTTACCTGCAAGAGACAGTAGCAAAGAAAATGGTCACAAGGTTGATCGCAGCTGTTAAACTGACAAATCAGCCATTATAGGGTAAAAATAAAAAGAGTCACAAGCCGCTGAGAGTAGACAGAGTCACAACCTTTCAAGCTTTAGCGAATCCGCTGGTGGCGGCGGTGTGATTTCTGATGTCGAGGGTACACTGGAGGAGTCTGGGATTGCTTCGGCGATTAATGACTGTCTGCTCCTCGGAAAAGAGCTGTTTACAATGAGCCACCCGTGCTAAGAGCTCTGTCACGGGAACAATAATGCTAGCCTCAACTGCCGTCGTAACTCAGCCGTTTCGCTTGCCTGTGTCTTTTAACCTGGGCCTTAATCAAAGCTTTATGACAGGTTTTGTTCCTTTATGGTCTATATATTTCTCCCAGCCATCCAGACATCATCCCGCGGGAGAGCTGTGCAGTAAGTGGCATAAGTGCACAGTCAGTGATGGGTCACTGACCCCACACTTTAAAGGATTTTATCTCTAATGCATGGCAGGTTAGTCTGTCCCCAAACGTCTAGCAGGGCCGAATTCAGATTGCCAAGAAAAGGTGAAAAAGGCTCTTTTTTATGTCAGTTTTTTTTTTTTTTCTGAAATTGAACGTTTGATTTAAATATATATAAAGATATTTTTCTCTGTTCATTATTTGATAATAAATAATAATATTACCATAATAATCAGCCAACAAAAATATAATTATATAATTAACCAGTATTTTTATGTCAGAAGTTTTTTTTCTGAAATTAAGCATGTGATTTAAAGATATAAAGATATTTTATGCTTTGCATTCTTTGTTTTTTATATAAAATATTGATTTCATTACTTATTATAATTAATAATATTAACAAAAATATAGTCATGTCATATAATCAGTCATTATTTTTATGAAAGTCTAATTGGGTTTAAAAAAAATTCTTCTGAAAATAACAATTTGATTTAAAGATATTTTATTTTATTTTTTTAATAAAATACTAATTTCAATTTTTGATAATAAATAATAACAATAACATAATAATCAGCCAACAAAAAATTAGCCAAGGCATATAATTAGTCAGTATTTTTTATATCAGGTCTAATTGGGTTAGTTTTTTTTCTTCTGAAATTAAACATTTGATTTATAGATATGAAGATATATTTCTCTTTTCATTATTTTGTTTGAATAAAATCCTAATTTAAATTTTTGTTAATAAATAATAACAACAACATAATAATCAGCCAACAAAAATATAGCCAAGTCATATAATCAGTCATAATCTTTTTTTATGCAGGTCTAGCTGGGTTATTAATTTCTTTTTTCTGAAATTAAACATTTGATTTAAAGATATAAAGATATTTTTCTCTTTTTATTCTTTTTTTTTTTTTTTTTTAAATACTAATTTCATTATTTGATTATAAATAATAATATCAACATAATAACCAGCCAACAAAAATATAGCCAAGTCATTTAATCAGTTATTATGGCAGTTTACACTCAATTTACCTGAATGATAAGAAATTCGTCCTTAACACGGCTCATCCCAGGAACCGCAATTTGAGAACAGCACAGCTGAAACCTGATTGCGATTTGACATCAGAGTGTTGATTCACATGAGACAGAAAACTTGAGAAAACCTCATCTAAAATGAGGTTCATTGTCAACAAACACAAGCGGGAGATCATGTGTTTAATCAGCTCTTTGACTTCACTTGACCTTGAACTAGATTTACATTTGATGGTGAACATATCCCAGGCAGGAGCTGTATAATTCCATTCAGAAGATTGTTCAACCCCCACACGCATAGCTCTATATACTATAAATGCACAAATTAGAAAGTAAACTGCACTTCTACACTGCAAAAAAAAGTCTTATCTTAGTATTTTTGTCTTGTTTCTAGTTAAAATATCTAAAAATTCTTTAATTAAGATGCATTTACTTGGTAAGTAGCTGAAGATGTAAAACAAACAATATCCCCTCAGCTCAAAAGCAGAAAAGAAATGTATCGAATGTCAGTGGTATAATAAAGGCCTTGCTGGATAAGAACAAATAATTATTGTTTATATTTACAGAATTTGTTCAGGATTTAGTTAGTCCAAACAAACCCATTCAGATGCAGTGTGTGTGTGTTTGTGGTTGACCATGTCATGGACCCATGTACTGTATTATAAGAGCCAGAGATATTAAATCCAGTATTATGTCATAATTCAAGATGTGTTTTACATTCACTTGAATGCAACTAAAAGCTCCTGTCTGTTTGAATTCTTAAATCAGATTTGTTTAGGCAGCATTTTGCTTTAGGTCTGAATGATTCTAAGAATGATATCTAGACAGAGCAAGGCTGTTTGATCTTAACAGAATGTTCCATCCTCTCTCACTTGAGTCATCTTCATGTCTCGAAGTGCCTGCAGGGATGGAAATGTTGAAGTATACAGCTTTGTGTAATAACACATGCCTACTCCCCCAACAGTACTATTGTTTCGCTCAAAGTGGTGGTCCACCACAGGAGAACACTTTTAGGAAGAAGCAAAACATTGTTTTAAATGGAAATATGTCATGCACTTGATTCAAATGTCAAAGGAAGTGGTGTCACAAAAAAAAGGCTTTACTCTGCGCTATAAGAGGTCATCTGCATTTTGGAGCCAGATCTTTTCACACCAGGCTTCTGGATTTCACATCACGGGTTCATGCTTTACATTTACAAGGAAAATGGAATGTATTGATCTCATTTGCATATTGGTGACGTCATCATCAATAATTGAACACACAAACTGTATAAAGTCGACAATAAATGAAAACTACTACATACTATCTAAATCAATGTTATATAATGTTTTTTTTTATTTATGCTTTTTTAATGAATTTAAAAGAATCCGTATATATATATATATATATATATATATATATATATAAGAATCCAATAATCCATACTGTATTCAAATATAGAAAAGATCTGTCACTACTTCCATTACTTTGTGACTTCTCGTCTTGATCTTATAAATCTTTTGGGTTTAATTCTGACTAGCGTTTGTCCGAAACATACTTTTTGGGCAATAACTGTAAAATTTAAAGTCTGTCTTTCACTCCAGTTAATACATTTACTCTCAAATGCTGAAAAAAACCAACAACTTTGTGTTAATGTTCCTTAAACTGTGAAGTGCATGAATATTTAAAAATGGTCAGTTTATGATTGGTCGTTTCTTGTTTAACAGGTAGCCCTTACATTCTGAAACAAAGAAAAAAGTCATAACCATGTTCTCCAAAATTATATGTATGAAACACTTTACAGGAGCATGGCTCTAAAAGATAATCAGGCCTTAAGAGCAATTATAATAATTGATATATAATAATTATATATAATTAAAAAATATAATATAATTTATATTTATTTTATATACCAATCAGGACAAAAACCCAAAACCCAAGGACTTGCATGTGATTTCAATACCTGGCAACCTTTTAACAAATATTGTACACAGGCCTAGCTGCCACTGTACCAAGAGTTTAAAAGCCACACAGAAAACACAACTAAATGTGCACTGGAACCATTTGAAGTGAACAATGCAGCCATTACATAATGAAGGACAGCATTTCTGACAGTATGACTACAGCGGTGAGGGCACGATGCCATGTGCTTCTAAATTCTGCATTTTCCGCTGCCAACGAGGGAAAGCCAGTATTTGTAATAGTTCTGAGTCTGAACATTATGTCATTTGCTTCCTTAATGGGGTCTGGGGGTTTACGCTTGGTAACATTAGGAGACCAAATTACACTTTGTGGACCTTTGAAATACCAACATATTCATTGCCAGTGTCTTTACCCTATCAGTCATCACAGAATAGATGCTATTTGTGTGGTCTTGGACAAGAGTTAAGACAATATTGTAAACAGAACAGACATAAATGAAGAAGTCATAATTTATAAGAGATGCTTGTAAAAAAGCCTGTGAAATAATAGTCAAATCTTGTTTTCTTTCTTTCTATCTATCTATGGTAAAAAAAAGGATGATATAAATCTGTCTAAATCTGTTACACACACAACGTATTTATAAAGTGTACATATGTAGATATTTATTTGTTTTGCATCATATTTCATACATCTGACTTTTATGGCTCATACGGTGTCAAAGTACCAAAGTAAATCAATAAAAATGATGCATGCATAATCAATTAAACCTTGTTCCATCAGTAAGTGTTAATCATGAAATATTACAAAGAGCATTAAATGTACTATGTTTACTTAATTTTTAATCATGTTTACTTTATTTTAAAAAAAAAAGAAACTTGTACCATGACCTAAAGTGGGATGTTGTTGGAATTAGGCTTTTGTGTAAAATACGTTTTGATCATGTTGGGTCCTTAAAATTTTATGTATCAAATATGATATGCCATCTACTTCCTGCTGACATCATATACACCAAAAAAAAAAATAAAAAATGTTTTATTGGTTTCCGAGATACTAAAAATGCAACTTTTCCCTGAAAATATGGCCCTGAGCAGAAGGATCTGAATCTCATCAACGAACGCAAAGTCTCAGGGTGACAAATTTGACTATTTGTAAAAATCTGAAGGGTAACAGAATTGAAAGCAAAATTGAAGGCCGTAAGCTCTGGAGAGCCTCAAAACAGAGCGAGTCAATGATGTAATGCTTTCACAGACATGTCCCACAGCAAGCTCCAGCGCTGCTGGAAAAAGCAGGGCGATCAGGGTGCACAGCTGCCCATGCTGCGCTCGGCTGTGGTGAGTAAATGGGGCCCAACCCAACAAGGTCCCCATTACACAGTACCGGGCACAACACCAGCACCAACAACCTCTGCCAACAAACGTGAACAGGAAATCATGGAAAAACAGAGGCGGCGAGAGAGCGGGATGGAGCACATGGATGTGAACGCGAGCAAAAGGAAAGAAAACAGCCATAATGTAGTCCACACCACTGGGGCTTTCTATTACTGACAGAGAAACACAACAGTGATCAAGTCATCTTGTGTGACCACATGGCCATCTATAGTCTTTCTGACTATAGAAGTCCATTTACAGTATTTGTGGCTAAACGTATAGAATATTGTACATACTGTATGCAAACATGCCAAATGGGGGAATACCTGAGCAGAATGAGAAGCTTGATCAAACAAACCAACAGTGACGATGATTTTAGGAGCTTCAGGAGCAGCCTTGGGAGCTTTATGATTATACTGAAGCTCAAAATCAGTCAAGTTTTAATGTATAAAACGATATATATATGTATATGAAAACAGAATACACTGGACCACCTTCAATTCAACATAAATCATAAAAAAGCTAGTTTAGAAGCAGCATTTAACTTGTCTTATAAGTTTTTTTCTTTTAAGTTTATTATTATTTAATTTTATTTTTTATTATTATTAACAAAAAAGGTAACACTTTATTTTAAGGTGTCCACGTAGCCTTCTCACTATTGTAATAACAATAAATCATGCATAATTACATGCAAGTAACCCTAAGCCAAAGCCTAATGTTAACCATAAAGTGCATGTAGTTACTTATTACTTAAATGTATCATTAGACACCTTAAAATAAAGTGTAACTCGCTTAAATCGTATGAAGCGCAACGCAAAAGTGGTTGTTCAAACGTCATAGCTGTAGAGAGGCGCATTTGTTTGTAATTCTACACTACCCCCATGTGGAATTCTACTGCACTGCATCTACTTCCTGTGAACAGTTATTTACAGTTATTTCACATTGTACACTAACTTTATCACGTTTGTTAATGAGAAACACATTTGCAGTCTGACCATGTTAAAATACCTCCACCAACCACAGAATATTCATTCATTGTTTGTTTGCCTGTATTTGTAAAACACAAGCAAGGTCGGTTTCACGCTTTGCAAGAAAAAAATCCACACTGTCAAACCACATGTAAAAACGAAGTCGTATAAAGATGAATTTGTAAAAAATAATGGCCACATTACGAGTAATAGAGATTCTGAAAGTTTCGGCTCAATTAAGGGATTTCTTTTTCTCCCTTAGAGAGAAAAGTAATCTAATAAACTAAAATTAGGCCTAATATAATAAAAAGTTTAACCATTAAAAAAAACAAAAAACCCAATTATTCTAGTTTTTTTTTAAGGCTATATCATTTATAAGCTTATTAATTTATAAATTATATAATTATATTAAATTATATAAGTTCTAAACTGTTTTTCTTTAATTGCTAATTTTAAGAGTGTTGACGTTATTATTGTTAAAATCAAAATTTGTACATGTATAAAAATGTTACAAATCAATATATAGGTCAATGTATCACATGTGACCCTGGACAGCAAAACCAGTCATAAGGGTCTTTTTAATTTAATTTAATTATACATGATCAAAAGCTGAATACATAAGTTTTCCATGGTTTATTAGGATAGGGCAATATTTGGCTGAGATACAACTATTTACAAAATTACGTTGTAATGCATTTTACGGTTGAAATGTTATCATGATATTTACTTAATATTCAATATATATTTGTCATAAAGGAAAAAATCTATTCCTACAGATATACCCGTGCTGACTGGTCCAGGGTTACATATATTGTACCCCTTTAAGCTGCAGGTTATAGTATTGTATCAAAGCTATGACTAGTACGTAATCTTTTGAAGACGTGCTCTTTTTTAAAAAAGATTTAAACTTTAGAATCACCCATAAATACACGCACAGCGGTTCATGGAGCAGAACTAGTGCGCAGTATTTCACATCAACAGGTATGACGTGTTGGGCCCTCCTCTCTTCCTCTCTCAGTCGCGCTGCTCCAGCTGCTGCTGCCGCCGCTGTCTGTCTGTCTGTCTATCTGACGGTGCGTGCGTGCGTGCGCGCGATCTCCTTTCCGCTCGCGCCGTGCTGCTGCTCCTCAATGTAGCAAAGACCATGACAGGCATCGCCGCCGCCTCCTTCTTCTCCAACATTTGCCAGTTCGGGGGCTGCGGACTGCACTTCGAGTCGCTGGCCGAGCTCATCGTGCATATCGAGGATAATCACATCGGTAAGTGCGCTCGCGGAAGCACAATCTGTGCCGCTGCAGCGCGCGCAGCAATGGCCGGCTCGCGCGCTCCACAGTACTCACTTCCTGCGTCGCAGCGGCGCTGTTGCTAGGTGTGGTGAAGCGATGGGACTTCAGTGCGTTTTGGTCGATTTCGTGACGCTTTTAGGTGTCGATAGCGCAAGATACGAACGCGTTCGGGCATCGTTTACCCGCTTCATGATAGTACAAGGTCTGAACGCGTAAACACAAGCGGTAGTGCTGCAGTGGGAATGTTATTCTCTGCGCAAGGCCCGCAGACGCGGAGCTTCGTGGAGATGTGTCCATTTCACCAGCTCAGAGCTGCTCATAAACACGAAATGCATGTAGAAAGCGGATTAAATTGCATACAGAAGTGATTAAGTGCTTGTTAGCTGATGCAGCGTAAGAGCTTCCTTAATATGGCTAAAGGTAACGGGTACGTGTGGATGGCCATGATCATTATGCGTCATTATAATTTGCAATGGTCATGTCAAAAATGCATTAATAGGCTAAACAACTATGCACAAAAGCACTTGGATCAGATGACTTCGCAAATAGGTGTTCACTTACCGAATCATGAGAATGGTTTGTTATTAATCCACCATTACAATGTACTGTATGAAATATGACACTATGGTGGCTTGAATTTCAGACTTATCAGATCTTACATTTCTTGTCACAAAGATTTCAAAGTATTCTTAGGATAAAAAAAGGAATTGTGTTTTAAAGGTTAAAATAACGCATTGTAAGAGACTATACTACTGCTGATAATAATGGGAGTAATGAGACATTTATGTAACACCACCACTGTAAGATACACAGTTGAAATTATGAAACAAAGTTGCCATTAGAAAAACGCACTTGCATGAAGTAATCACATTGCGAGTCAAAAGTCCATAATTATAAGATATAGTCACACTATAAGAAATGGCAAGTTTATAAGAAAAAAATTGTGAGAAATAAAGTTAAATACGTTTTTCCAGGATTCTTTTAGTAGAAAGTTCAAAATTGATTTGAAATACATATTTTTGTAACTTTATAAAAGTTACTTTTAGTCAATTTAATGCATTCTTACTGAATAAAAGGTCTTTAAAAATAATAATAGGACCTATTCTTAACCTCTAGACATTAAATAGAGGGCACAATTACACAATGGAATTGTAATAAATAAAGCAGCATTTATTTTTAATTGTTTGGTTTTTTTTCCACTCTTGAGTCAGAAAATGTCTCTATAATATCTTGCTATATCATAAATCCATATGGCCATTTTTGAAGTACCTGGAAGCACAGGTGGTTAAGTGACGATACATTTTTACCTTATTTTGTAGTGGTTTGTATTATTTACAAGTGCAGATGTAGGTCACAAGCTTGCACTGATGGCTACCAGGGTGTGATTTGTTGTCACTCTGGAGCAGGGGTTGCACTGGGGTCAGGAATCCCTTTGAGTCCCATCCTGCAGAACTTCTATCCAGTTAAGCAGATGCGTAGGGTTCAGGCCTTTCATATCCTGTATTGTCCCACTGAATCACTATTAGCGTTATGGCTATATTCATGCAGAAACAAATGTGTGGATGTTTGCTTGTAAATGTGTGATAAATAAAAATCTGTTATAATGGTTTTGCACAAAATCAACAGCGCTTTCTGGGTTTCCTGGCTGTTGAACACAGAAATTGAGCGAAAGTAAACATTAGATGACTTAGAAGTCCAAAAATGTAAGCATAGCATGAGATGGAATGCAGATTTAACTTGAGCACAGCTGAACAAGTATATTACATACCTATCTGTCATAATCAAAATGCTCTTTCATTACGGTTGCTAATTCGGTGTCTGTAGTGCTGATGGATATCTCAGTCAATGGGGGCTGGATCTGGTCTCTGCTGATGTAATTTAACACCGTTGGACTACCTGTCCAATAGACTCTGGCAAGAGCCTGCATGGAGTGAATTTGTAAGAAGAAACCTGATTTCTACAGACAAAGCGCCCCTCTCCCCTTCCCTTCCCTTCCCTTCTCTCCCCTGCTGACTGACATTCCCCGTTAGCTCAGCTGGCCTTTGAGAGGGAGATCTGGTGGAAATCATCAGTCCAGTCAAGCGATGTAGCCTGAGGTGTTTTCTGCCAAGCATGTGCACTCCAAACACACTCTGCAGCTCAGATACTCTGCAGACTGAAACTTGACTTGAATGCATGCATTACTTTTTAAAAGTGTGGTGTGCTTGTTTGCAGTTTTTTAATTTATAGTGGGTATGGAAAGTATTCAGACCCCATAACATTTTTCACTCTTTGTTATATTGCAGCCTTTTTTTGACATTTTTGCAGATTTATTAGAAAAGAAAAACAGAAATATCACACGGTCCAAAGTATTCAGACCCATTGCTCAGTATTTAGTAGAAGCACCTTTTTGATCTAATATGAGTCTTTTTGGGAAAGATGCAACAGGTTTTTCACACCTGAATTTGGGGATCCTTTGCCATTCCTCCTTGCAGATCCTCTCCAGTTCTGTCAGGTTGGATTGTAAACGTTGGTGGACCGCCATTTTTAGGTCTCTCCAGAGATGCTCAATTGGGTTTAAGCCAGGGCCAGCTGTTGTGAAGCCACTCCTTCATTATTTTAGCTGTGTGCTTAGGGTCATTGTCTGAGGCCCTGAGCACTCAGGAGAAGGTTTTCATTCAGGATATCCCTGTACTTGGCCGCATTCATCTTTTCCTTGATTGCAACCAGTCGTCCTGTCCCTGCAGCTGAAAAACACCCCCACAGTATGATGCTGCCACCACCATGCTTCACTG
>JAUMHQ010000076.1:9156743-9182744 GCA_032361165.1 Enteromius paludinosus
TAGGAAACGATGGTGTTTGAGACTCACAGTATGTTATGTCCATGTACTGAACTGTTATTATTCAACCATGCCAAGCTTAATTCAGTTTTCCATTCTATGGCACCTTTAAATATAATTGACTTGTTTGAAGCTTGAATGGTGATGTGATGAAACAAGCCGAGTTACGCAATCGCTCATCTATTCTTCTCTCGGTAGACACTTCATATCCAAGGATTGAGCAAAACATGGCAGAAAAGAGAAGGTATAAAACAGAGACAAAACGACTGTCACCTTGAATATGCCGACCCAGTCCTTGGGATGTGGTTTAATGAACTGTGTGAGGGTGTAATGGCACTCTAATGCTGCGTGAGGAAGGTAACTTTTCCCCACATTCTGGAAGATGACATGGGCAAAATTGGATGTTTCCATGGTGCTGCTTGCTGCTGTCCCCTCCAGGAATAAAGCCATCTGTCTATCAGCAGCTGTGTCTGTGGGAATACAGGACCCATAAGAGAAGTGAAACAGTGACACCTGAAAATGATTTGTGCCACATTCTTTATGTAACATTATGAAACAGTCATTGCCTGTAACAGAACGCACTATTTTTTTCATACTAATTGCATGTTGTTAAAGCTTGCAATAATTGCTGCACAACAGTTTCAAAATCACACACACGAGCAATAATGTGTCAGTTATCATTGCAAAATGATTTAGACATAATCCAGACCTGGGTCTGTCATTATCCTACTTTTTAACCAAATAAATATGGAAACCGACCCAAAATGAGTTAGCGTTGAACATTTTCACTGTGTTCAAAATGTTGAGTTTGTGAACGAACCATATTTTGAGTCATCAGTTTCTGTTTATTTTGCATTAATGACAAGCCGAGTGTACATTATTTCTATCATTACATGACTGCTCAACAAATAAAAAATACAAAACAGTACAAGGACATGAAATACTGAAGATAAAAGAGTCTGAGTTCAGTAGCTTAGTGACACTAATAGGAGGACTAAAAATAAATGGCATGGTTCCCTATAAGCCCACACGGCTCAAGTCAATATTTCTGGATTATAATTACAGACAGGTAGGGAATCGTTGTTTTGTCTCTAGATGCATCAGAAATATTTCCATATGGTAAGGTTATACACCTTTTTTGTTCATTTTGTTTGTTTGCATTCGATTCTATACAAACTGCATTTCAATACCAAGACAGTCAGCTTATGAAGTAATTCATCAAGGATTAATGTCCATCTATAGTATACACATTTGATTGACTCCAAATACAAAGTATCAGCAACACACATTTCCCTTTGGGTTCTTTACATGTTTATTTATTTTATGCCTACTACTTACATTCAAAATCAATCACATGGGCTTAATAATAGGTTTCATAAGGACAATTACCTAAAATTAGATATTTAAAAACTATAAAACTCAGCAGAGCTTGTGTGGACTTGAACCTCTAAAATATGTGAACAATAACATCATGATGCAAGCTGACATTGATACTGCTTGGTTTTTAATTGGTTCAATAAATATATTTTGTTGTCAATCAGGAGTAAAAAATATGGTTTTGTCATTCTGTTGCACAAAATATTTGTCCCATGTCTCAAAAATCTCTGCTATAACAGTTTCTAGTCCGCAATGTTTTTTCCAAACTATAAAGTTAAATGGGGACCGGCGACTGTTTACATAATCACATTATTCCAAACATGTTTTAATGTTCAACAGATTAATTAAACTCAGTTAGGAACTAGTTAAGGGTGAGTGAATCATGGTAACTTTAATTTCTTAGATTATACAGAACACTTTCAGCTCTCTCAAAAGCCCTCTATGATATTTTAATAGAGGCTATTTAAAACATAAAACTGCATTTGTTGCCACTACGGTAAACTGAGATAGGTCAACCTATTATCACTACAACTCTGGGAAATGTCCCAGTTTTGTACGAAGGTACTTTTTACAAACTTGCAACATTAGTCACGTCTCGCACTCATAAGGCGATGACTCAGTAAGCAATGATCAAACCGAGTCTGATGATTGTCGAGATTTGTCTGTGTGGTTGTGAACAGTCAAAACTTGCCACGCTGATAAGAAAAGCTCATTTGTTTTGTAATCATGGTGATCCCTAAATTATATTTCAGCAGCAAAGACGTTCAGGTTGACTTGCTTGGGGAAAATCAGCATTGCGAATGATTTGAAGAACACATGTTGTACATAAAAAACTACCTATTTTTCACTAAACTGTCACATAAGTTAATTCACACTGCTGTTTATGATCTAAAGAAACAACGTTATCTTATATAACAAGAGCGCAGTGAGTACAGCGACAGAGCAGGAAATTCCTGACACGCACGCTTCCGGAAACAGCTGAACTCAAGAAAGATTTTTCACACGGTACATTTTAGCATGCGAAGGAGTGAGAACTTGCGATAACCGCCCATAAAACAAAACAGCTCCCCCCTCTATCTCAAATCAAAAATATTATGACCTGTATACCCATAGTGACGTCACATGTGACGTGTCTTACTGACTTGGCACTGTATAATGCTTCGTTTTCCTCATGTTTACTCGATCATTTCACCCTGTAACAACAAAACCGAATTTATCGCGGCTAAGTTATTTAGCGTTAGTTATAACTTCCGTGACACGATTTTATCTGACAGTCCAAAGGTCGTCTCTCTAAAAATAGCACAACACAAACAGAAATCTGACATTATATAATTCAGCCGAAAAATAATTAAAGTAGGATGTGTAATGACTGTTAAAACATTTTTCCTTCACACTTATTTTCAAGACATAAATGTTTTGCTAATAGGCCGAAGTTACTAGCACTCACACTTATTACAACTTCGAGTGTTAATCATTTTGTATCGAGGAAACGTCAAATAAAAAATGTCATAGCGCACACATCTTATACGGTTATACAAAAATAACGTTACACTCCACATTCATCAGGTTTCTAAATTAGCTGAGCTAGTTGTAGCGATGTAGCTTGCTAGCAGGTTTTAGCTCGCCTTAGCCGTCTGGCTAAACAATAACAAACCATAATGTCAAGACAGCTACAGCTTATTAGCTTTTGTCACTCAATCAATGTTCAATCCTCCCAAAGCCACACATTATCTGATCTTTATTTCTGTATAAAAATTCATCAGTTAATATCCTAAGACAAGTCAAAGTGTGAGGCCGATAGTTGAGGAATAACCCTTATCATGCTCCCGACCAACTGTCTTACACCACAGCAAAGCTCGAAATTATGTTAGAAGTCGGTAACATGAAAACAAAGTAGATATTTGAGACTAACACGCGTATAAACTGACAATTAAAGTGAATAAAAAGACGCCACGATACCTCATTTTCACGCTGAAGTGTCACAGAAAAAACCCAGCGCTGTTTTGACGCACTTTTCAGTCTCGGAGCAAGTACATCCCCCCTGATCGTGTCAGCAGCGGTTTCCCGGAACAACACAATAACAACAACACGCCACTCGCATCACACACTTCATATCCGCAACAACTCACTCCAGTTGCCATCTTCATGTAGGTTCCTTACGTATATTATTATTATATTTTATAATATTATTATAAAAATTTAGCATTTTTGTCACTTGGATTCACTTTCTATTCAAACGAACACATAAATAAATAAACAAATAAATTATGTATATATATATATATATTTGGTGTAGTTTCATACATAAGCTCACTAAGAGTTAAAATTTTGTCCTAAGGTTTAATTAAATTAGTGAAATATTAAGACAAATGTTTCTGTTTGCATATATGGTAACACGATTATATCCTTTTATGAATACAAATAATGTATTTCCTTTTATTAAATTCTAAAAAACATTGGTGTAAATTTAAAAGCAGACTAAATAATGGCACAGGTTATTTTTGTTTTACCATTGCTCTATTGTGATATTTTAAGGATGTCCCGCCTTCCCTTGAATGTCATTGGACGAAGAGTTCCGAGACTCGTGAAACGTGTGGAGGCACGTGTGTCAGTCATCGATTATCCAATGGCGTCACTGCAAGTCGAAGGTCAAGAGTGAAGCAGCATGGCCGCTTTGTTAAGGGGCTCGCGGTGTCTAGTTGGAAAGTGTCATAGCTATGTCAACGCTGTGCAGGGTAATGTGTTTGCGTCGTTATCCAAACATGCTATGTTTTTGTCTACTGTTGTGCACTTCTATGCAATTTTTCCGCGCGGCAAACAGCGGATATAATGCAATGCATTGACAACTCTCGGTAATAGCTGTTAGGCTAAAGTCATAGTGTGTAAGTCACTGAAATACGAGAGGACAATTATAATGGCAAGCGCCCATTTAACTTAAATGGTGGATGGATGTTAAATTGTTTAAGTTGCAAAGTCTTCTCCGAGATATCTGTGGGTGATATTTAATATATCATCATCTAACCAGATTAAAATTGTGAAAGTATAAAAGCATTATTCTGATTTAAGCAGTGAACAAGAATTTGATCAGCTTTCTGTGGTGTTTTATTTTACGGATTTTTTTGTTGTTGCTATAACCAAAATTGGCATTTTTAATATAATATCCAGTGTATTTGCGCATGTCTGCCTGTAGGTCAACATGTACAGACTTCTAAAGATCTGTTCTTGGACCCTGCGCGTCAAATGTTCATTATTTTAATCTGTAACAGTCATATGTTAAATGCTAAAATATCCAATGTGGAATACTAAATATGACACTAATTATATAATTAATGTCTCCTTTTTAGTCTCCAACAGGTCCATGGCCTCTAAAACCCAGGTGGGCTTCATTGGCCTGGGGAACATGGGAAGCCCAATGGCAAAAAACCTCATAAAACATGGATATCCAGTGATGGCCACCGATGTATTTCCAGAGGCCTGCAAAGAGCTACAGGAACTAGGAGCTCAGGTCAGGATAAAGGACATAAAACATACCTTGGTCACATCTGCCTTGTGTTAAACACTGTGATGTACATGCTTCACATGATTGATTTAATCTTTTAAATAAGTAGTTTTCTCCCACATTTTTGCAAAAATCTTTCTATGACTCTATTGTACTATTTCAGTCTGACAGGATATAGAAACCTTTTTTTTAAAGTGACATGTATTTTTTTTTACATTGCTTGAATTAGACATACTTCCTTTTCCCCCCATGTTCTCAGATTCTGGACAGCCCTGCAGATGTGGCAGACAAAGCAGATCGAATCATCACAATGCTTCCTTCCAGCCCCAATGTTATAGATGTATACACAGGCCCAAATGGTATTCTGAAGTAAGGAAGTTTCCTAAAAAGGCTATATGGATTTTGCTGAACACAATATTTTAACTTGTTTAAAGGGGTCCTATGATACGATTTCAAGTTTTCCTTTCTCCTTGGAGTGTTACAAGCTGTTAGTGCATAGATACAGTTGCAAAGACTAAAGTCTCAAAAACCAAAGAGATATTCTTTATAAAAGTTATGTTTTGTCCACACCCCCATAAAATGGCTCAATTAAACACACCCGCACTTTTCCATGCCACAGAGTGGGTTTATTCTTATTAAGAATACATTTTCTTATTAAAAGAACCTACTACTTACTATTCAAACGCAAGTTTTGAGCGGTGAAGCGTAGTGCTTGTTTGTCATTACTCTGATCACAAATGCAGACATGGTGTTATATTTACAAAGCCCAATGCAACGTGACATGTAAAAAGTGCTTAGTCGTTATAATCAGTAATAATGTCCCCACTGGATGCAACAAATGCCTCATTTGTAATGGCTTTTATTGTTTTTGTGTCATAGCGCTGGGATGCAGCATCGCGTTATAGTAAGGGGCATAACATTTCCATCAGAGCTTGCAGTATTCGGCCAAGCACAGTGCACTGGGTAGCTGGCCAATCAGAGCACACCTCACTTTTTTTAGAACGATGAGCTTTGTACAAATCCTCCCGTTTCAGGAGGCGGGGCTTAGAGGAAAAACAATGTACAGTATGTGGAAAATGTGTTTTTTGCACCTTAACCCACATAAACCCATTACATCGCTGTAAATAAACTAAATTATGCTATTTTTAGCAAAATCATATGACCCCTTTTAATTAGCAATTATAATTTGAGAGGGTGGAGAAAACTCAAATCCAACATGTATTCAACAATATTTTAAGTGTAGATAATATCCAGATTAAATGTAATTTTAGCTGATTTAATTGTGGTGAGTTAGATTTTAAGTATATGACGCATGTACTGGACCGATCATGTTTACTACTTTCTTTACACTAGGAAAGTGAAGAAGGGATCCCTACTCTTAGATTCCAGTACTATTGATCCAGCTGTCTCCAAGGAAATGTCAGTTGCCGCAGAGAAACTGGGAGCTGTTTACATGGATGCCCCAGTGTCTGGAGGTGAGGTGACACAAACTCCCACTCCCTACCCAAAACGCTATGAATGCTAGACGTAGATGCGGATACTTGCATAGTATGTTATCACCGTGACCTGACTGCCCATATGTAAATGCAGACAGTGTTTGTTAGTGCATGTTTTAAAGGTTTCATAAATCACACACCCATAGTCTCAGTTACACAACTAGTCACCGTCTGGGAGTAGGTACACATTTCTTAAAGAATCTTTGGCTCCAATTCAAGGATTGTGGTTTTCGCAATCACAGGTTCATGTTAATAGTGGAATTCACTTTCGCATTGATGTCCAAACCTGATCGTGTAACCGTCCTTTGACTTTAGCAACAGTTTGAGAGGGTTAAAACATCCAATTCAAATGCTACATGTATTCAGCAATATTTTAAATGGGGCAACGGTGTAGTTTGGATTGTTGTGTGTACGTCTATCTATTTACCAAAGTGTGCAAAATCAAACCTAATTTCAGTTACACCTAAGTTGTATTCTTTTCTGTCCTCTGTTTCAGTCTGAAATGGGTGATTTGCAGGTTTGTTGATAGAAAAGAGTTTTATCACCTGCCTCGTCTTGTCCATTTTCTTAATCCAGCCATTGGTGCGGACTCTTTGAGTTATAGACTAAATCAAAAGCCAGCATCTGGGAATTGATCCTGTGACCTTTATGGTGGAAATGGAGACAAGTGCTGAAAATCAGGGTCTCTATATAATCTCACGTAACCTTTCTTTTAGAAACCTACTCTTCTATATTTTAAAAAGGAAAAAAAAAGATATAATGTCCTTTTTTCGATTTATTTATTTATTTGTTGATGTTTGTGTTTCTGACTTGGCATATGAGGATAGACTGTAGTTTTTCCACAAGTTTGTCAGCCAGCATAGCTATGATTGAAGTGTCTCACACCACATTTATTTGGAACGTGCATCTAGTATTTAAAGGGCACTACTTGGAATTTTCAGTGTACACTATTTACAGGATTTATACAATAAACTGGGACTGAATAGTATGCAAATTGGGACATCTAAATCTGTGCAGAGGTACGTTCTTCGGTATCCAATGAAAGAGTGCTCCAGTCAGAATAATTTAATGTGGAAACTAAGGTTTTGTCTTATTTAATTACCAAGATATGTAGACAGAGAAGAGAACCTTGACTAATATAGGCAGCGGCTTAAATTGTGAGGGGAAAGTGATAGGAACTGAATAAAGAATGATTCATGGCCTTTTAGTGGCCTTATATTTTTATTTCTAATTATACATGCACAAGTAGTTTTTTGATTGTTAATTTTTCCCTGCTTTGACTTCATGTTGTTAGTATTACAACTGCAGACTCTGAAGTACAGTACTGGGCAAAAGTCTTGGGCCACTAGTATTTTGTGGGTTATTTCTATCTTTTGCGGTAGCGTGTCAGTTGGAAATATCAGTTTACATTTCCAAACATTATTTTTGTCATTAATTGTAATAATGTAGTGAAATTATTGTCTGCACAAGGAGTCTGACAACAGCCAGTGCTCCACACAGAGATCTGATTTGATCATCATCCAGTCTGAAGAATCGGAACAAACTGAGACGGACTCAATCCAGAAGAATTGTGGCAACATCTTCATCTGGAAAGCTACCTGAAAAACTATGTGCAAGTGGTTCTCGGAACGCAAGCTGTTTTACCAAACAGCTGTAATACCAAATATTTACTTGACTTAGTTAATAGTAGTCAATTGATAAATTAAATCTATCTATGGCATTATGTTTGGAAGCATCCTCATTTTACAGTTTTTTGTTTTTTTTTAAACACGTCTAAAACTTTGAACAGTACTGTAGTTTTTCCAGGTAGGTGTTTTCTTCATCTTGGAGACGTAGCCCCAGTTCTTCTGGATTGAGTCTGTCTCAGTTTGTTTTGTTACTTCCTGTCATTCCAGACAGACTGGATGATGATCAGATCAGATCTCTGTGTGGAGCACTGGCTGTTGTCAGACTCCTTGTGCAGACAATAATTTCACTGCATTATTACAATTAATGTCAAAATCAATGTTTGGAAATGTTAAACTGATATTTCCAACTGACACGCTACCGCAAAAGATAGAAATAACCCACTTAAAACCAAAAAATAAAAATACTAGCGGCCTAAGATTTTTGCACAGTACTGTATGTAAAGCTTGCTGATGGTTTTGTAAAATTTTGGTTACTTTATGAATGTTTAGACATTAATCTTAATCAATATTTTCTTTCATTTTAATGCAGTGTTAATGGTAAATTAAAACAAGTTTAATTAAATTTATTGGATTGATTGGGTGATGCTAGCGTGTTTTCTTTTTGCTGATGCCCTCTATTGGGGCATGACCCCCTGGTTTCAGAAGCAGTATTTAAATGGGGTTATATATCATAAGGTATGTAAAAAAAAGAAATAACCCTTGATCTTTTAGAATAACGCTAATGTCTCCCACTTTCCATATATTTCTGAAGGATCCTAGTCTTACGAAAGAATGGCTGGAGTTTCTTGCCTATTTCCCTGATGGTTCAGTTTCAAAGGATGGGGGCGTTAAGAACAATCTGACATTACAAACCCGAAAGCATTCGAGCAGATCCTGAGAAAAGACACTGTTGCTTGTCAGTTAAAGGCACAGCAGCAAAACCGAACTGTGAAAGACTCTGGTTAAAGTGAGCAAAACACTGGATTATAGAAATGAAATTAAAATCAAATTTTAAACCATTCAAAAACCAATCCGTTTGTATCTCAACTGACCTTTTATAAGCCTAGTGTAATGTACCATGCACATACTTTTCTCGAATTTGTGTGCTGCTTATAAACTTGCCTGAGGTGTGAAAACGACCTGTGTTGTCACCTAACAAGAAAGGTTTAACTCAGTCAACAGCTAGTTTGTGTTTTATGGCGATCCTCCTTTTTAATCAGGAAGTTGTTTCCTCTGGTCTTTGGGCACATAAAAACAATGTGCTTCTAGTTTGCTTTCCTTAAAATTGTGGCCTCTCCCAATTCATATGCGTCAGTGGGGTTTGGCTAACATACCGTTGGACCCGCTCTTGGTTTGTGAAACAGTCATAAGAAATCCACAGACCTGCTCATTCTCTTTACTTGGACCCTCCAGACATTATTCTCAGCTCTGTGTTAGCGCCCGTGAAGGAGGCTTAATGAAACAAAGCCACAACAAACTGTCCCTGACGTCATGTGCGTCTGCGTTCACAGCAGATGGCGAAGCGCTTGAGTATTTATAGAACTTTCCTCTCTGAGAGTAATTATGGCACTTCGATGGTGTTACATTTTGAAGACACGTCTCAATCCTTTAAGCTTGAAGAGGTAACCGGTAAGATGATGTGGAAACACGCATTAGAGCTTTCCTCTGATTGGTCATGTCAGTGACACGTTTGATCGAATCTTGGAACTTGTCCGTTGAAACAGGTTCACCCCAAAAAACTCTAACATTATTTCCCCACCCTCATGTCGTTTTAGATTCATATGGACTTTATCTTCTGCATAATGCATAATGTTTTAGCAGTTTTTGTCCTCCAGAAATTTCTAGCTGCACATCCAGTCCGTTAGACTTGACTGATTTATCCAAAGTCTGAAGTAGCTTAGACTCATTCTGTCTGATGAACAAATCCAGATAATAACATCAAAACCGGCACAAACCTCAAATATTAGCTACCATCAAACCTCATTGGTTAGATGCCACATGACCAAACATCAAATTTGATGTAGTCAGTGTTTAGTTCACCCAAAAATGAAAAATCTGTCATCTATTCACCCTCGAGGAGGGAAGAACAAAGAAATTCGTACAGATTTGGAACTACTCAAGGGTGAGTAAATAATGCCAGAATTTACATTTTTGGACTAACTATTCCTTTAAAACACTGATGTCATTAGACCATTTTAAAGATCTCCTTACTACCTTTTTGGGACTTGAACGTGGTAGTTCCCCTGCTGTCTTTGTGGGTTTACAAAGCTCTCTTGTTTCATCAAATATCTTAAAGTGTGTATAATGTACAACAGGATCTGCATTGTTTTCTATATTTCTCTAAGGTGTTGGTGCAGCCACTTCAGGTAAGCTCACTTTCATGGTTGGTGGGCCAGAGGAGGAGTTCAATGCTGCCAAGGAGCTTCTGAGCTGTATGGGCGCTAACGTGGTGTATTGTGGCCAAGTTGGCACCGGACAGGTACAAACAGGATGACTTTAAGAATATAGTGCCATTCTTAGAAAGGTGCTGATTTATTTCTGGTCATAATCTCTCTCTTCCTTGTTTGTAGGCTGCTAAAATCTGCAACAATATGCTGCTGGGCATTGGGATGATTGGAACAGCAGAGACCATGAACTTGGGAATCAGGTGCAGTTCACAGTTGAATTGCATAGTACACTCAAAAATGAAGATTTGACGAAAACGCATTCATTCTCAGGCCATCCAATATTATTTAACTTTAAACTCTAACTTCTGGTCAAATTATGAGTAATTTCTTTTCCTAATGAAGAAAAAAAAACTCAATTTTGGATGGTTTTGGTTTAGTACATTGATGCATTTACTTGTTCTACAGATTTTAATGTTTCTACTTTTTAACCCGAATGGCTTTGTATTAATTTGTGCATTCACAGATTAGGGCTTGACCCAAAACTTCTTTCCAAGATCTTGAACATGAGCTCTGGCCGCTGCTGGGCAAGTGACACATACAACCCTGTCCCGGGAGTCATGGAGGGAGTGCCCTCAGCAAACAACTACCAGGGAGGCTTTGGAACTACACTAATGACCAAGGTTTGCATTGTTTTTTTAAGGGATGCACCGAATATTCGGCAACCGAATAACCAAAAAGACCAAATAATGTATGCCAAACAATGACATAATGTGATCAAAAACAGGCACACGCTCTAATGCAGCCAATATATCAAAGGCATTTAAAAGTGTCGGAGAAAGACGCTTCAATCATTACAAGCACCGACAGTAAGAGACCGTTTAGCACTGCATCTCATGTGTCCGATGAGAAGAGGAAGTATGGCTGTTTCTGGTTACTGTGTAATGACTAAATTTGCGAAATGGCGAATGATTGCAGACCGTTATGTTTTCAAATGCACAGAGCTTGCTGTGTATCTGCTTGTTAGCCAGGGCTCAAAAGTCCAAAAGTGTTACTAGGCAGCCATTAACATTGCCAATAACATTTTCATGCATTATTAAATAGTCTTTTTTTTTTTTTTTTTTTTGAGAAGATAGGAAAACGGTTAAAAGCACATTTTGGCTATTTAATTTATGCAAATGTATGCAGTCATGCATATCTTTCATGGATGTTTGCTATCATTTATCCTCAGGATCTGGGACTTGCTCAGAACACGGCAACTAACACAAAGACCCCAGTGCTGTTGGGCTCTCTGGCTCATCAGATTTACCGCATGATGTGCGCACGCGGCTACGGCGGCAAGGACTTCTCATCGGTCTTCCAGTTCCTTCGAGAAGAGGAGGGCCAGTAGAAGGCAACACGCTCTGCCCCCTCCACAGCCTTACCCAGCACTGCCTGCCTTTCACATGACCTGAAATGCAAAACTTTGACCCAGCTATGTGATTTCATTGGCATGTGTGTGCTGGGAGCCATAAATGAATGAATGAAGGAGTGGGTGAATGCATATGTAGATCGGATGGTAGTGAGAGCGATGTTTGAGGCTGCGAGTCCCTGTTGGAACCGTGTTACTCTTGTGGGCCCACTCATGTACAATTAGTAATCCACCAATCAATTGATGAGATGCTGTGAGTTTATATTGCTCTGATTTTTATCTTTGTTGGCGTTCGTTGCTGTTCTGTAGGCTAACAAAAAAATGGATCATTTCATTCTCACAAACACTCAAGACTCAGATCAGCCGTTACACTCCTTTTCTTCACGTATGCACAAGTTTAGTTATCTTTCATGTATCTGTAGAGTCTAATTTGCTGTGGGCTTGTCTTGGTAATTGTTAATGGTGTCGGATCTACATGTTGTATTCATGTGCATTTGAACACCTGAAAATTAAAGCAGGAAATATCTGTAGCTTTGATGTTAAGACTGTGGCGTGTTGATACATGTTCATAACACCTATTTTTCATTTCTACACAAACCTGGAAGCTGAAGTGGTGAAGTGAGGGAAATAAGCGCGTTTACAATTGACGAATGTGGTTAACCAGTTAAAATGATGCAACAAAGCATATATTTTTACCTGGTCTCCTCCCTCTCTTCAAGGTCAAGCAGTGGAATGTTTTTTTTCAGTGGCACGTAACATGCACAATAAAGATGACTCATCAACACTACAAACCTTTTAACACCTCAAGGATATGATATTATTTTAGTTTCACACTCTCTGTGTTCTACTGAATGGGATAATTCACCCACGATTGATAATTGTCACTATTTAGTCATTCTTATGTTGTTAGAACACAAAATAACATCATCTGAAGAACGTTTTGAAGTGTTTTTTATTAGACCCAACTGACTTTAATTGTATGGACAAAAAAGACTAAATATAATTTGTTGTATTCTTAAAAAAAAGAAATTCATAGTGGTTCGGAAAGCCACGAGGCTGAGAAGATAACTTGTATATTTCAAAGTCAGGAATCCAGTGAAAATGATATTCAAGCAATTATGTGATTTCGTCTGTTTGTGTTCCCTGCTGACTTCGGACACACTTCTACACGGCTAATAATGATACAGTCAAGAGAATACTGTAAGGAACACAATAAGGTTTGTGTTCGTAACTCCTCACTTTCTCACCACTTTCCTTTCCCCCTCAGAACTTTATGTTGCTGCTCCATACTCTCTCATTGTCTTTCACCTCTTCTTGTCACACTCACTTTTGCTCTCCTGGTTTCTAAAAGGAGGGAAAAAGCAGTCAGTGGTATGTTTCTGATCTACCCACCAAAGAGCCACAGAGAGGCCATAATGCTAGAGGTCACATGATCACAGGACAAACCCATAAAAAGTCCATTAAGCATGGAGGCCTAAGTGCTGTGTTGTTATCTAGTTGGCAGGTCTTACAAACAGAGGACCATGAGGTAGTTAGACTTCAGACAGCCCAAAACCCGGAATCTCATTCCAGTTTCACCCACTTAAAGCACGGCGCTCTCTGGTCATTGAAAACAAATCCTTTCTCACAGGTAAAGATTTTCCAGACCGAGAAATGTATCTTAATTGTCATTTTTATTCGTTGTGTGGTTTCTTTCTGTCATTTAGTCGCCGCACGCGACAGACGCTTTTTAGAATCGGATCACGCGGACAATCATCATCACCTGACGAAAAGACCACGTGGTGAATAACAA
Organism: Enteromius paludinosus; assembly: GCA_032361165.1. Classification (NCBI taxonomy): domain Eukaryota; kingdom Metazoa; phylum Chordata; class Actinopteri; order Cypriniformes; family Cyprinidae; genus Enteromius; species Enteromius paludinosus. The sequence goes on from JAUMHQ010000076.1 coordinate 9,170,367, forward strand.
TATGACCAACTATTATTTATTTTATTTTTACTCTAGCATTTAAAGGTGTAGTCTCTTGACTGAATAAAATATGTTTCTAAAACTATCCACTGGATGGGAACATTTACATGACCACGTGTGAGTAATTTAATATCATGCGTAATTGTGATTATAATCTGCGTGTACACTATTTTTCTTCAGCAGGTCGTTTCAGACAAACACTTGAGTAACACATTTCCCCCCAGATTATTATTTCTGAAATTATTAATTGGGAAAATAGAAAAGACCAGGTCATGCTCCGTGAACTAGCCTATATAGTTCTCTCAAATAATAATAGTGAATTTTTCATTTAATTGTATTTTTCATGTAACAGAAATGCGTACAGTAGGTTTAATATGTTGTATTTAATTGTATGGACCTTGACACGAGCACCAGGTGTGGTCGAAATAGGATATGTGTCCTACTACTTGGATTTTGAGTATGGCGTAATGTGGTTGTTAGGTTTAACTACTTGAAATACAGCATGCCAACCTCACTATATAGGTTTCCAGAACAGACAGGTTTGATAACTCAGAAAACAGAACCACGATATAGAATTAGCTGAGACTTCCGGTTGCCTTTATGTATCCAAACAGGCTTGCTTGTTTTATTTTATTATTTTCCACAAATTGTTTCATTTAAAAATGATTTCTATAAATCGTTTTATTTAGTAATTGAGTACTAAGATTCATAATCTTTGAGATATAAAAACTGGAACCAAACTTTTGTTTAAAAAAAACATTCTGAAAACATTTTATAAAAAGTTTATGAATTTTCCCCCAACACTTTATTTGGAAAACTGTTTTATTTAGGATAATTAGTGGAATTTAAATGCGTCTTATAATAGCATGGATATTAAAATAGTTCAATTTTAAACAAATCTTTAGTTTTTCGCTTCGATATAGAAGCTAATGTAACTCAAAAATAGTATTTCATTCACTGTTTGGTGTCAGAGAATTATGGCTATGACGAATGTTTGGACTTTGAATCATGATGTGCCAGTAAAACAATTTCTTCCACATTTCATTAAAACATTAACTAAGGTAATTTGATCTTTGTTGAGGTAACCTAAAACAGAAAAAAAAATACATAATAAAAATCTGTTTTCTCTTTTTAATGCTTGGGCTTAACATTTCATTTATCGTTGCATAATGAAGGTGGTTGGAGATATTTTATCAGCACTGAGAGCAAACAATGATTCCACATAACTCTACGAATATACTAGACATCGACTTTTAGCTTTAAAAGCATCGAAGTTGTGACATTTATGAAACTTTTGCACTTATTTTCATGGCTATTTTACAATGCAACAATAACCCGAGGAAAAACATTCAATCCAAAATCATTTTCAAATATTTATCTGCGAATAATGTTATAGCTTACATCAAAATGATTTCATCTGAACTGGGATGAAGGCGATGTATACATTGATCGCAAATGCATAGATAACTGCATTAATTACATTTTTCGAGCATTTTATGGATTCGTAATCATTAATGATATTAATAGGCTATTATATTTGCTTGATTAATATATAGCCTAGTGTTTTTAGACGGGTCTGGTCATAATCATTCAATAAGACCATGCCGTGCAGTATTTTTTTTTTTATTTGTTTTTAAAGATATTTCTGACCATGTTCAACACGACTCGCCAAAGATTTATCGGATTATTTAAAAAAAACCTGTCAAACACTGTCATACGAATAATTTAATTGGAAAGATATTCTGGCCATTGTAATTTCGAATAATTTTATTCACATTTGCAACCATTAGGCTGCATTAATAATTAGTAGGCGTGTTGCCTAAAATGAAGCGCATGTGACATTAAGTGAGATATAAAGCCTGGTGTACACTGCTTTATAACGTACCGTACAAAATAAGGCTTCGTGCCTCTCAAATAGGCTTTTGGCTTTCAATACATTTACACAAGCTCCTACAACCTTGTCTTCATTGTTTTTTTTCGTAAGTGTATTCGTAGAACAAGATGAGTATACCACCTTCAGATTATAAACCTAAAATTAAAAATATGTAGGCAGCTAAATTTGCATACATTTCACTTTTTGAAGATATTAGATCCATACCTTGGTTTATCTTTGTTGCTGGTTGAAACTGTTACACCAAGTCTTATTTCAGTCTAATGAAATTACAGACACATTTAGCGAGGTTTTCTTTTTTGCTATCCTCATATTGATTTTTATTATCCTAAATCTTACTACCACAAGTATCTGTAGCATATATATATATATATATATATATATATATTAAATCAACATCATTATTAATATGCATAATATTATGTGAATTTGTAAATGTAAAATAGCATGCATAGGCTGTTTAATTGTCCACAGTTGGGGACGAAAGTACTAATATAGTCTACAAACAGTAGGCTGCGGCGGCTTACGTGAAATCTCGAGGAAACAATTGATTTTTAATGTTGAGGAGTGATGTGGCCTATACGGTGGCCTCATTTATCTTCAAGGTAAATTTAGAAGTGCACTGAATCTTCTGTTTCTTAGCGCAGCAACAATTCTCACATCCGTATGTGCACATGTTGTCTTTTACACAGCTCAGCTATTGTGAGAGGGTCGAACGACGCTGAACGCTAATAGCTCAAGAAACCTTAAAAAGATCAAATAGGGACTTGGCGCCTAACATGCCAGTGTTTGCACGCCACCAGCGAGCTGATTTCCTGTGTGCTCTGCTGGATAGAGAGCGTACACACACGGCTGCCCCGCTAACTAAAAAAAAAGACCTGGTTCTTCAACAGCGCTCCAATTTATCAGTTCAACATTTTTCTGTGCTCCCAATAAAAAGCTATGATGTGTGCACATAATAATAATAGCAACAAAAGTAGGAATTAATCCATGGTTTACAAAACTGAATCGCATTAAATATTATTCAATATTAAAGAAGCCTAACAGTTTCTGAGCTGTGAGAGACTTCTCAGATAATAGTCCAAAATATTATTTAGTGTATTTGAAAGAATCAATCCGAAACGAAAGGGAAAATTTAACCGCAAAATGAAACGCGTGCACATTTTAGGGTCTCTTTTCTAGTTGCTTATTAGCATGCATATTACTAGAATATCAGCTATTTATCAGTACTAATTAATGCCTTGTTCTACATGAGCTTATTCTACATCCCTAACCAATGCTTAAACTTACTATTAATTAGCAGCAAATTAAAATGCATTAATGGAAAAGTCGCTAGTAATAATGCATAAGTGTTCCCTATTCTAAAATGGTACTAAAAATGGTATTTATGTCATGACATCCTCGCATGCCGCTCACCCTGTGTGCTCATTTCAGAATAAACTTATTGGAATCAATTTTATTATTTAATAACGCATTCTGCTGCACTCCTATACAATCAAACTAATAATAGACAATACTAGTATTTATATTTAAACATTTAACGTTAATTATTATTGTTATACAAACAATACAAGCCTAAATATCGCTCGTCTTTACTCTATCGTCTTGCTCTAATTCCAGCAGTGCCGAGAAATCAGATACCCAAAGCTGTTATCATCGATTAAGAGACGTTCAGGCTGAATCTGTGGAAACACAAGCAGTAGTATAATACCTTTGTGCTCCTGTTTACAATGCACCCGGAGATGTGTGGTTGTTTTCTGCCAGACGGTCTAGCCTTCAGTGACAACAAGGGCCCTGGCCAGACTGCAACTTTCAACTTGACCTTGGCCTCCAGCCGTGTGTAACTCATATGTAAACGAGTCTTGCCAAATTGTGGGCTGGATTTCTAGCCGTATAGAGTAATAAACTGGTGGTCATTTTCATAAAGTGTGATTTGTTATTTGACAATTTCATGGGGCTCGAAATGGTATTACGGTGGTGGTTCACTGCGGCTGTGCAAAATTTAAAATGCAAAAAACTGTATAAAGAAAGAAAATAGCCACTTTAAGACTTTTTGGTTACTTATTTAATTTTCACATCCTCAAATGACTTGGAAGAGAAGCAAGCTTATTATTTATTATTTTTTTCAACACAAAACAAAACATAAGAATAGAAGGCGAGTTCGAAATGCCACCACAATAAAAAATAAAATAAAGTGAAGCTGTCCGCGTTGGGTTTTTCACTACTGTTAACTGTGAGAATAGTATATTTACGCAATGGGCAATATTCTTACAGTTCAACTGTAGGCTATACTTATAAAAGAAGGTGCGTAATATGTACCAGTACCATTGCGCAATGGACTGGCACTTGGTTTCCTCTTCAGGATAAAGCTTATCGCCAGAATCTTTATAGCTATTTTTGACCAAATCCCTCCACTTTGTCTCAGTTCCGCGCGGTATGCTTGTCTTGCTAGATCGGCGTTATCTCCAGTTTAGACGTTTATCAGCCTCTTTGCATGTCACGTGCCTCCGCTCGTCCAATAATAGTTGGATCTTGACGCACGCGGGACGCATGGGTATCTGTTACTTCACTGATCCACTGCTTCCCTTTCAGTCTTGGGGAATTCTAAAAGAGCTGGTAGGCTCCATGTAGGGCGTGCTATGACAGCGTCTTTACTCCTCCACTCCCGCTGGATTGACCCGGTGATGTTTCTCTATGACAACGGTTTGGATGATATGAGCAAAAACATGGAAGGATTCGTGGGAGGCAATTTTGCTGCTAACCAGTGCAGGAATCTTATTGCCCACCCGTCTTCTTTGGCCCCGAGCACAGCTTACACGTCGAGCGAGGTGCCAGGATCGGGCATGGGGGAACCTGTCAAACAATGCAGTCCGTGTTCAGCCGTACAGAACTCTCCCAGTGCCTCTTTGCCCTATGGATATTTTGGCGGCAGCTATTACCCGTGTAGGATGCCCAAGTCCTGCACGCAGCCCACCTCCTATGGGGAAAAATACATGGACACGTCTGTTTCTGGAGAGGAGTTCCCTTCTCGTGCTAAGGAATTTGCCTTCTACCAGGGTTACTCGTCTGGCCCTTACCAGCCTGTACCGAGTTATCTTGACGTGCCAGTGGTACCTGCGCTGAGCACCCCCGCGGAACCCAGACACGAGTCTCTTCTCCCTGTTGAAACGTACCAGCCCTGGGCGCTCACGAACGGATGGAGCAGTCCGGTGTACTGCCCTAAAGACCAAACGCAGTCAAACAGCTTATGGAAATCGTCTATTCAAGGTAAAAAAAAGAAAAAAAAAAGAGGAATTTCTGGTTTATGATCTGGGGTAAAAATAGCCAACGTATTAGGCATTTAAACTAAAATATAGCGTGCGTAAAACTGCCGTTTAGGCCTACGAGTGGCAAGTGAAATATATTAAGTGTACGTTAATATAAGTGCAATATTTAAAAACGAAGGGTTTACTAGAAATTCCCAGTCTTGCAATCTGGATTCAAACCACTTTTATTGATTGCAAATAGCATGTTTTTTATGTTAATATTTCACTCGACGCTTCAGTGTTTTCTTCTTTTGCGCTGCTTTGAAGACACACTTTTTTTTTTTGTATTTCTGGTTTAATATTTGACATTTCTGACATACGTTTTTGCAATTGCAACCAACCTAATTTCCCTCTGACCCCTAGATTCTGTATCGGGTACCGATGGAGCCTCGGTGCGTCGAGGGAGAAAGAAGCGGGTTCCCTACACCAAGGTTCAATTGAAGGAACTAGAGCGAGAATATGCCACAAATAAGTTCATTACCAAGGACAAGCGAAGAAGGATATCTGCTCACACAAACCTGACCGAGCGACAAGTGACCATCTGGTTTCAAAACAGGCGGGTGAAAGAGAAGAAAGTGGTCAACAAGTACAAGGGCATCAGTTAAGGTCTGAAAGAACTCAAAACTGAAATACCAAAGGGGTATAAATGGAAGGACCTTCACCATTATTTATTCTGATATCCATTCCATCTTCTGTTCCACGTCAAGAGACTAAGCGGAGATGCGCAGGAGGGAAAATGTATATTTTACTTCCATGTGTACATATTACATAAGACACTGATAAAAGGCGAAGATACTGCTCAAGAACAAAGAACCCATATTCACCACTTGATTTTTTTATTCGTTTTAATCTATAATGTGTTTGGCAAAGACGTGGAAGGAATGTAAAATACACTTTCAACAAGAAAATCACTGAAGTAAACAAACAAAATAATTCGTGTAGACTATTTTTGTATTTTTACACATCAAAAACGACTGTACCTTTGACTGTGGGTTTGCATGCTACGCTAACTGTACAGTAAATTTACCCCAAGTGACAGATTTTTTTTGTTTTGAGCTTTTCTTTCATATTTACACCATACGCACATTTGTAAATAGCCTACAAAGTCGCTTCCAGGCACCTGCGAAATATACAAATTCATTCCTGTGTTACTGCAGACGGTATAAAAATAAAACTCCCCATATTAAATGATGTACTACCATATTTGTATCTTTATAATTATTACGAATGTCAACATTCTGCCAAATTGTTTGACACAAATGCATAAACAATACAAATGTTTGTCGCAAATGATCAGTTTCTTTCATGCATCGATTTAATTCAGTTTCCAGAAAAGAATGAGTAAATCAGCTGATGATACGAATGGGTGAATAATGGCTGTGATTTTGTTGTCTTTAGCCAAATCACTGTTGAGAAGGTAAAATATTTGTTTTTTGGGTTCCAGAACAAATGTTCTCTTAAGAACCCTTTCTGATGGGTGTAACGGTGCTGCCATCTAGTGGCATAAATATGTATTTGCCTTGACTTCTCGCAGATGGTTTATTGTTCCTTTTAAACAATAAACCACTTAATACTTAAAAAAAGTATTTAAAAAAAAAACGTCTGAAAACTTGAAATACGAGATTTGTGTATTTACGTTAATAAATAGCAAAGCCCATAACACAGTTGTATAATAATCCGTTTAGCGTCGCCTATTTCCAGTCATCTGCTACAACCATGACAATTCGAAGTCGGTAGTAAAATCAGTGCTTGAGTCGATGTTTTGTGTGCTTTTTAAAATGTCTTTTGCCACGGCTGAACCTACTGAATCTGAATCATACAGTCAAAAAGAAAATCGAGAAAGAGGTGAGTGAAAGGCAGAGGAAAAGCAATGCAATCCGATAGGCTATTAGTAGCCCCTTTTCTTCTCCGTAAATGATCTTTAGCCATACATCACACGTAATGTGTGTATGTTTGCCATGTAATTGCAATGTTGTGCCATGCCTTTCCGAAACAAATTGCCAAACTAATTGTCCTATTCCTTCTTTCAAAATTCAAGTAAGCAAGCATTTACTACTATAATTTAAAATTTGAAAGGCTACTATAATTAAAAAAGTAAAACAGAATATAGATAAATAACTCAATAAAAGACAACCCTAACAAAATGAGATCTGAAATAAAGAAAACGAAAGAAAGAAGCAGACGCATAATTAATTCCATTAAAATAACGTGTGAAGGAAAACTGGTCATGTAAATATATTTATTTCTATTCATATTTTTATTGATAAACTTTGGAATATTATTGTAGTTTATTTACCCAACAAATGCAATTTAAAATGCATACTTACGGTATAGCAGTTGCTTATGTTAAATCCAAAACCAACGCCACTAAGACATCAGTTCGAATACAATAAACACTCGCGCCAGAAATTGAATGGAATCCTATTAAATAATCCAGATTTTGCTTTAATCCAGATATTTTGGCTTGGCTTTTTATTTGTGCATTTGCTAAATTAATTAAGCCACATTATTTAAAGTTTCACCACCAACATTTAAAAAAAATAAACAATAACAGCAGTGAATTCTGCAGTCTACCTTTTCGAAAAACTCACGAAGATGTCATTTTTCTGCAGCCTCTTGTGCGTGTCACAGAGCTTATACAATTGCATTTCAAATAAGATGATACTGTTTCATTGGCAATTGATTATATTCTGTTATGTAGGCTATATTCTATTCTACGAATGAATAAAATGAAAACGTCTACATTTAGAGAGAGAATTTGCACCAGTAATTCATAATTCGTTTCTTACTGCTGAATTGTCACAAATAAATGATCTCTCTGTGGGATGTGAAGGCAGCCTATGAGCTGTATTCTCGAAACACGACTGAACAGACGGAAAACGTGGAGAGACGCGTATGGACGGGATTCACTGTTTGCGTTTCAACAAGCATTTTAATTCGGACTGTGCTGCCACCCAAAGGCGTTGACGGAAATGGCATTTTAATAAACGAGGGGTTCTTAAGTGTTGGAGACGGTCTGTGCAAAATTAAATTGACACTCTTTGGACTATTTTTTGAGCGTAGTCTATAACAATGTTCCAAGTTATAAAGCTTTACTTATCGGTAAACTTAAACGTGATGTTTATATGCTCTCGGAAATAGGCTAAAGGATATTCTATTAAGGCTATATAGATAGCCTATAATGTAGAATGAACACAAGTTAAGGGAGATGTGAAATAGTAACATTCTATTGTTGCCTCCGCAATAACAAGCAACACATCCATTGCTGTTTTCGTTCATTGCTCATCCGAAAAACATTTTAACATTAGTCACTCGTCTCTAATTACTTTTCGAACTACTGTAGAATTAACTACTAGAAATTAATTATAGATTCTGGAGATCCCCTGGTGCGCACAGTCAGATTTTTTGCTTATTTTATATATTAATTGGATCAATCTTTATTCAGATTCGGATTTATTCTCTTTACTTGCCACAAAATCTGTATAAATAGTTCCAATTTATTTATTTATTTATCTATTTTACAGGCGGACAGTATGTTTTAGTGGTTTTACTTAAAAAAGATAACCCAACAATGCATTTAATATAATCTCATTTCTCACAGATACTATTTTTGTAGCCTAAATTATTCAACACGCCTTTTGCAATTAATATATAAATGATTATATCAAGTCAAAAAATGTGTTGCCCGGTGAATGACGCGCAAAGCCGTTCGTATAAACAGTTATTTTTGGAACTTTTGCTTTCTATATTTTAATACAAACAAACTCAATACTAATAAGCGCAAATACACACGCCTTGTACAAACCTACATTTTCAAAGAGCCTTTATATCCTACGTCATTTCTATAGGGGGGGAAAAATATAAAAAATGGGCCCTCAACTGCACTGCGACAAAATGCAGTGAAAAGAAAATCTGTGCTAATTAAATGCACCAAAGCGTTTAAGGCCACTCGATACTAATATCCCATTTCAGCATCGAACTGACATTGTCATTTCTTGTATTAATCACAAGCAAATGTCTTCTATAAACCAGCATTTTCCAAGCAATAATAATCCATGAATGCATTCATTTCGATCATGCTTTACAATTAGTTTGCTATGAAAACGTTTAGCCTATTTCTAAATGGCACAAGAGTGTCAGCCTATATACAATAATAATGCAGTTATTATACATCTATAATTTAGCTATTCCAATCAAATGCCTCGACATTTAAATAGTCTACATTTGTTGAAATAAACGGAATTGAAATTGTTGTGGAAGTAACCATACATAAGTTAATGCGCGAGCTTTAGCGCTTTTTACACGACAACTGACTTCTTACAATTTCAGATGAGAAGTTTAGAAAAAAACAAAACAAAGCCACAGATTTTCAAACTGGTCTGAAAAAAGCGTCTAACACTGAACCAATTTCATTCATTCTTAGTAGTACGCAGCCTATGAAGTGATGACAAATTGGCTTTGACTGTACCAATTACTTTTCAAAAAAAGAAGTGCTAACTTGAGCCGGTGCGAAAAGTTATCGGGCATTTGCCTGATTCCCTGATTCGGAGTCGAAAACAGTCCTACAGCACATGCCAAAGTTTCGTGCAATATTACAATTACTGGTGGAAACCCTTAAACCTCATCCGGGGGGCTGTTTGGGCTATTTGTAAACAACCACTTGCACAAGTGACCCTCACCCTTCCACGAACTTGAGGTCTTGTTCTCAAAACTCTTAAGCATGCCAAAACTAAATGCAAAGTTGAATCTGTTTCTTTGTAGAGTCACGTGGAGCCAGACGTGGACAGTCAGGTCCGCATCGCTACACTGAACGGCATCTTCTGGTTCCCTACAAATAATAGAAATAGTTACTGACCGAAACATGCATGATGATCTTCTATCTACACGTGCATTCGATCTTATGGTTTTAAACCTGAAAGGTGTGCTAAAAACATCACTCTCACCCGATACAACGCACGGGGCCGTTGTCTCTCTTTAATATACTGTTACCCGTGACTTGAGGTCTCATTGAAGTTCACGAATTCCAAGTAGGTGGCGTCTCATGATCACTCTCCGACGGCCATGGCTTGTCTGAGCCGACAATGGCTGGAGAAAGACACCAAGAGCACCATAAAACCACGTCTGTCCTAGACTGGTTTTAGTTTTCATCGCCTCTCAGCCCAAGATTACTCATCAAAAGCCTTAATATTGATAAAGGAAGCGTAAAGCATCTCTCAAAACAACGCGTTTTCGTTGTTGAACATGGCAACCGCTAATTGGAACGATTTTACGGCGTACTGCTGTTAGATTTGGTTGCGCAACCTGCTTTTTAATACTCTTTTTTTCTTTATGAATGTCAGCATTCAAGAATTTTGACCATTGTTCATGGTTTAATCCGATGTAATTCTGCGGGGGCCACAGCAAGTTAAAACTTTATGGGCCTCAACTGTGTTTTCAAGCCGCTTCATGACTCCAGTACCCAACCCGGGCAAATACTGCCTTTGTCTTGCTCTGTTTAGCTACATTACAATATTTTTTTGGCAAGCGAAAAAACGTTTTAGCAATTTTGCACGAGAATGCAAATTTACCCCTAAACTGTCTTATTTAATGAATAATATATGTGGGGGGTGGAAAACAACTTACGATGCATGTTTGACGCAAATGGAGCTCCAAATAAGAAAGGCATGTTTAAAGTAATCAAAGACATGTACTATATTCATATTATGTAATTAATTTGTTCTCATACTAACATTACAACACATGCAGGACTACACTGTAAAAAATTTGCTGTAGTTATGCAGTAACGTACTTATATGTATCAAATGTATTGGCAACAGTTTTTTTAAATATAAATGAACAATAAACAAAAACAAGTCTTTTATCTTTACGGAATAAAAGTATTAAAAACAGCCTCATAAAAAGCATTTCACCTTTTTTTCTGTTTTCTTCTGATATTGGTTTCCAGAAATACTTTGCATGAGGCTGTTATTTAATTAAATTTTTCCTGTAAAGATAAAGATTTGTTAATGTTAATGTTTACTGTGGCTAGTAAATAACATGCATTTAAATCTACAGTAAGTTACTGGCAAACAGCTGCGAATAATACTGTAATTTCTACAGAAATATTTTACAGTGTACTAAAACTACCCCAAATCGTACATTAACGCAAATATAATAAGCGCCTTTTCGCTTTAAAATTAATTGTGACCACAATTGGTAGTTTTGTGTTTTATTTTAACACACAGGCAAACAAACTGTGAATAAAGGAGTACTCTATTCTTACGTCCATTGGTCGAAGGTAGGCTATTCCACGTTTGAAATAATTATTATCGTGAAATAAAAGCAAATAAATGCGGCCACGAATGTAATTCTATTTCAGTTTCAACATGTTGCGTCCGACTCCGCGTATTAGCCTACACGCAACTATATGAATTAACAAAGAGCATCACTTGCGAATTCAAATTGCATATTGCAATTGCAATGTTTCTTCTTGGCAACTTAATTTTTAAGAGCGTAGACTGCAGCGAGAAAAAGAATCTGAAGAGTTGCATGTTTGAGACTTAATAGAACAAATCCACAAACATCAGAAGCCCTGGTAATGTTACTAAGGCGCGTTGGCTGTTAAGCAAGCGGACGGGTTTCTCCAGCAATCCAAAGTGTCAACATAACCAACTGTGGTCCACTGCAAGCACACGTTCATCAATGAAAAGTATCGCTCCTCGACTTGAACATTTGCACATGTTGGCATACAATATTGTAAGAGGTACATGTCAATTTCTGCCCTTGGTCACATGACTGGCGCTCTCTGGAATGGATGGAGATGGATCTCCACGTCAGCTCACGTCTCAAAATTTCTGCTCGGCGGATCTGCTTCAAAGCCACTGAAGCTGAAGCAGTCCTGTACTACGATGCGAGGCAGTACTATGGTTGTGGCGTGCCCAACCAAGTGTCATGATGGATTTTGACGAGCGGGTACCGGTTGGGTCTAACATGTATTTGCCCGGCTGTGCTTATTACGTGTCTGGAACGGAATTTTCCAGCCTTCCTCCTTTTCTGCCCCAGACCCCGTCTTCGTGCCCCATGACATACTCATACTCCACGTCCAGTTTGCCACAAGTTCAGAGCGTTACACTCTAAAAAGTGCTGGGTTATTTCTGTAAACACATTGCTGGGTTAATTGTGCTGGGTCAAAATTCTGGGTTG
>JAUMHQ010000076.1:9182844-9212397 GCA_032361165.1 Enteromius paludinosus
GTGTTCTGTCCCATAGTTACCCAGCGGCTGGGTTAAGGTTGGGTTATTTTTTAACCCAGCACTTTTTAGAGTGTAGAGAGCTGTCTTTCAGGGACTATGCCATTGACACGTCCAGTAAGTGGCACTCCAGGGGCAATCTGCCACACTGCTACGCGACCGAGGACATGGTGCACAGGGACTGCCTGTCCAATCCTGGAACTTTGGGGGACATGCTATCGAAAAATAACTCGGTCCTCTACCACTCCAACGCGAGCCACACGTCCAACGTGTATGGCAGCGTAGGGAGGAACGGAGTGCTTCCCCAAGCGTTTGACCAGTTTTTCGAGACCGCGTACGGGAACGTGGAAAACCAGCCGAGCGAGCAGCCGGTGGACAGAACAACCGGCAAGGCGCCTCCGCCCGCGGATACAGGCAGCGACAGTTGTCGGGGAACGGAGGAGACGGAGCGCTGTGAGGAGACGAGCAGCCCGGAGCCATCTTTCGGTAACAACGACGAGAAAGTCAGCGGCAGCAGTAGTACGTACTAAAGCAGTTGTGTGAGAAAGTTTCTGATGTAACGTGCTGTTGTTAAAGGTTTTATATGCTGTTTTATAAGCATATAAGGTTTATAGAGGGCCCTGTATATTTACCCTAACAAAACTTTGTTAGAAACGCGTGATCACGTGCTCGAAATTGAAATTGGCCGTGAATGATAGGCCATTTCCTTTTGAGTCTTCAAAAGTGTTCATTCCTGCCTTCATTACAGTTTGGGCTTTTTGCTGAAGCAAACTTATTTAAGAGTTCACAGAAATCCCTAGCTTATTTATCGCCTCTGAATGCACGCTGCACAAGAGGGAATACACATACCAATTTAATTCAGGTATAGTTCTGGAGTTTTTCATAAATATCAACTGATAAATCTTTGCATGTGGTCATTATTTATTTGCTATTTTTTGTGGTCGATGAAAAGCAACGCATATCAAATTTTAGTCTCTATTAAAGGTTTCTCATTATTAAATGACGAATATGCGGTCCTGGTACTCGACATTTCTCGAATTTAGGGCTAATTCTATAACGTATGACTGATTCATCGTTTATTCAGTGTAATTACATTTAGAGACCAGCAACAATGTGTGCATAATTGTGGAAAAACGGTACATTTGTGCAGTGAATAATCAGTTTTCTCTGCTGTATTACTTTAATGAGATTGCATATCATTTCTATGAAATAATATTATAGTTAAAGTCACGTGCTTACAGTCTTTCTTCTTTACATTTCAGATGGACAGAAGACACGGAAAAAGAGGTGTCCTTACACAAAATATCAGATCAGAGAGCTGGAGCGAGAATTTTTCTTCAGTGTTTACATCAACAAAGAGAAAAGGCTACAGCTTTCCAGAATGCTCAACCTCACCGACCGTCAAGTCAAAATATGGTTTCAAAACAGAAGAATGAAAGAAAAAAAACTAAACAGGGACCGCTTGCAGTATTACACCACGAACCCTTTGCTTTAGACCGTCTCTTGCTGAGAAATCATTTAGGCGAGATGGTTAATTTCAAGTTCGTGGACGCGCATTCCGGCTCTGCCGCGAGACGAGATGTGACCTTCATTCCTCTGACAGACTTTTTCATCCACATAAATTTATATTCTCAGTAATCTCTACAGTTCGAAATTAAAACTATTATTATAGTTGTTGTTGTTGCTGTTATTGTTATTATTATTACTGGTATTGTCATTTGCTATTATTATTTTTACATTCTATTCAGTTTACAGGGATTTTATTTTTGTTATTACTATTATCTGACCAAGATCTGGACTTTTCGCATATGTCATAGTAGCAGGTAAGCTGTAGGCTATTCTTGAACTCTAATGGGGGAAATGGGAAAGATATAAATACTGATTGAAAAGAAGGTGGTTTTTAATCTGTTAAATTCTCCTACTAGTGGTTTGTATTGTTTGTTGTGTATAACGCACATTTCATGAATATAGCCTGAGCTTATTACGAACTAAATGCATCATGCGCGCGCTATATTCTCTTATACTTGAATTGTGTGGACTGAAAGTGTATATTTGATATTAGGTCTTTACTGCGCCTTTTTCCAGTAAAATCGGGTGTTCGGAAATGTCACAAAAACGAGAGGGATTCTTATTTATTTTTAAGGGACATTGGACATTAAGGCAAAAGCAATAACTGAACCAGCATGGACCCTGCTCGAGTCCTCTGAAACCCCGAACCTGAACTGTATTTTCTTTTTGATTTCTGTTTAACGCGTGAAACTATATATCGATGTTGCAGGAGCTCATTCGTGTTCATGATAATCTCTCATGTTTATAACATCTCTTCAGTGTTATATAAATCAGTCTCTTGAAATATCTTGTGTTTTCTCTCTTTTTCCTGGAGCAGGATCAAATGTTTGATGGATCTTGCGTTATATTGCCTCCACGCTTTTCTTTGATTCAAGGATCAAGTGTTTGCCGTTATTAATGCCTAGTATCCATTACGGAACTGCCCAAAACATGGCTGTGTATGTCTCCATGAATCAAACGGCCTTTCAACAAATGGTTCTGTGTCGACCTTCCAGATAAGTCTTTATAGTATATCGCTATTTTGAAAGTGACACGTAACATCAATGCAAATACATTTCTTGAGAATTAAACTATTTTTTTCCCTTGAGCATACAAAAAAGACAACGAAGAGTCTCTTGTTACTTCATGTCATTTTACAGTTTCCCTGCATCGGTATATCGATGATCCACTGCGAGAGGATCACGCGTCTGATATGGCTTATGCCACTCTGAAGTCTTATAAAAAGGGTCGACCATAAGATAATAACGACTGTTTTACGTGATGACCCTGACGGTTTGCGCATCCTTTGAGGCTCGATGGAATTTCGCCCTAATTACGGCACATCCCCCCGTTGCTGCAGCAACTCGGTCATAAAACCCGTCTTAGTCTGGAGCATTTGTAGAATTGGAGTGAGGTGCCATAAACCGTCTGAGAACCAAGGTTATTAACTGTGACTAAGAGCTAGAAAACAACGGCTGGAACCATTGAAAGCTTGTGTTCACGGACTTTTCCGCCATCATTTGTCTCAGGGTCCCATCATGGCACCACGGCTGGATTGCTCAGTATTTCGCTCTTCCGACGATACGTTTCTTGTCCGCTGGGTGGCGCGCTTTAGATCAATGTCATTGCCGGGTATCTAAACGCCAATGCTGAAACATGTTTACTTTGTGTACGGGACAACGTCTTCGTGAACTATACAAGGCACTGTTTCAGGTAAATAGCCAAGCTACCATTCGGGCATTTTTGTAAGCACTGTATTCATTTATGAAAATTTTTTAGATCATAATAGACTAACATTTTCACATATTCAAAACGTAGCCTGCAAGTAAAGTTTGCTTAATGATAAAAACCTTTCCATTTAAAAAAGCAGCATCACTTCGAACAGTTTTATTAGTCTCAGAGTATTTGTCTGTTTCAATTTGACAGATTGAAAACGTTTTTTTTTTTTGTTTTTTTTAGAGAAATTGGAGACATGTTTTGATATTTGGCTTGTAAGTTCACAGTTTTGCATGTTATTTTTGCTCTAAAATGTTTGTAAGCCACATAAAATCAAGTTTTAGCAAATTGCTGTGATGCGTTAAATGAAAAACAAAATGATCTAATCTTTATTGGCTAATAAAATTAAAATTACTTTTAAAACAATAGCTACCCGTCTTGAGCCCCTTTGAGACCTTAATGCAAAAGATACAAAGAAATGTTTTCCAATAATTAAAATTCTCCAGTCAACGTAGGCGAAAAGATACATTTCAAATAATAATTTGTCAATTGCCCATTTTCTCACATTTAACATAGGCCAAGAACTTTTTTACTTTTGTGGTATCATTGTCGTTAGTTAACTGCAGTAACAGCTTCCACTAGACAGAGTGAATGAAAACATAATTTTTGGAGCAGGGACATCTTGACTAAAAAGTAAATTAAGTATAGGCTACTTTGGGGCAAGTATACCTATTTTTTTCATCGTCTATTTCGACCCGTGTCTTCTAATTACTGTAGTTGTGATAATTGGTCGATATTTAAAATCGCATGCTGATGCTCTCGTGCATTTGCTCATGTGCTTTTTTTGTTGTTGTTGTTTAATAAATAGCTTATGTTAATTCCAAATACAGAACGATTAATCCCAAGAAACAGGCCTATTTGCGAATATTTCTGTGGAGTTTTTTGAAAGCGTAAAAACCATAGGAAACAAAGCTCAGAGGTACAGAGCAATAAATGACAAGTTTCCACATAGCATTAAGCAACACAGGCTGAAAAAAAAAGAAATGAAAAAACACAAACCTAAAAGAGAAATTTAAGATTCTATTTCATGCAATTAAATGCATATCAAATGACAAATACATAACGGCGGCCTAGACCTCAGACAGGCTGAATTTCAGATAAAGGATAAAAAAAAGGTGGCAAAGGTAAATTTAATCACATACAACATTTTGCTTCTGTTAGTAATCGTTGTGAGATTCGTTAGATTTATATTTTATCTATATTCAAACACAATAGCCTTTAACTTATTATCTTTTTAAAATTATGCCATGTAGCTAATTCTAAAGCGTCTATATAGGCCTATGTGTGACTTTACAATTATCACATGCTAAATATTTATTCTACAGTAAGGAAATTCACATCCACCACATAAAGTGTTTGTAAAAAGCAGACTGAAAGCCGCCTCTCGTTTTGAACTTGAGTGTAGTAAATAAATTGTTTTGACCCACCGCATGCATGAAAACCAGAAGAGCAGTCTGTAACTCACTGTTTATGTGCTTAAAGGGCTGTTGGGGCAATTACAGTGTATCATAAAGGTTTACTATTTTAGCACTTGATCTCCTTTTCGATACCTTGTTGCTTTTTTGGTTTTATATAGGCTACGTGGCTCACAAGGCTTTGCGGCGATGTCAGCGCTAACGAAGTCAGTGGTCATAAACATAACGCAGTTCACGTGAAATTTGGGTTTTATTCGTTTATATTTTCAAAAACGACTGATCGGGTTTATGCAGATTTGACTTTAAAAAAAAAATCTAGTAGCTTGAAAAAGATATGGGACACAGGGGTTACGTGCGCACAGAGGGAGGAGTCATCGGTGCTCGTTGCGATTTAATTGGCTGTTAGCTCACACTGAGTTGTATAGTTATCAGTAATTATATTCAGCATGTTTTGCACAAGAAATGTCATCCAGAAAGGGCAATCTTCTTCCACCGTCAAATTATACCACAAAGATGTCATGCTCCGATAGTCCATCTGGAAATTCGTTTCTGGTAGACTCCTTGATCCACGGAAGGGCCGAGGGAAGTGGACACTACTACCAAAACAGCGGAGTCTACTTGCAGCCGAGCTCCGAGTATTCTTATGGACTGTCTAACTGTGGCTATTTCTCTGGACTCAAACGGAACGAGAGCAATTCGCAAAATGTAGTACCTGCGTGTGGGCCATATCAAGGCATGGAAACATGGCTGGAGACGTCGAGGTCCTGTCGCATTGAACAGCCTAACAGCCAAATTACCCCACGGTCGTTCTCGCCCACCATAAAAGAGGAAAACTCTTACTGCTTATACGAGTCAGAGAAGTGTCCAAAAGACAGCATTACAGAGGACATATCGTACTCGCGGCTGACGCCAAACTCATGTCCATCTAGCAACAATAACGGCTGCGTTCCGGTACCTGGTTACTTCCGTCTCTCTCAGACATGCACCACTTCTAAAGGTTTTCCAGACAACCAGACTGTGGCGACTCATGCTGCTGCTCAACGCTCTAGCCGATTTGACAGCTCTCTTTCAGCCATAGGAGCTGAAGCGGGCAGGGAGGAGAACGACGAGCCTCCCATATGCGCCCCGGCAAGAAATAAGGAGCTAAGGGGGTCCACTGGCACCACTTCATCTCCCGAACCACCGGACAGTCCGGAGAAGGCGGTCACGGTTACAAAAGGTTAGTTTTGTTGTCGCCCAGTCCAAAGGATTCGGGCGTCCTTTGGGCGCGTAAAAACAATCAAGCCTTTGCGCGCGCGATATACATATAGCCTATGGAACTGCTTTTGCATGTAGTATTACAGTAATATTTCAGATTTTATTCAAAACACCATATAAGGCTTTAGTCTGGCCAGATTTGGCAGCACAATCATGTGCGAAGATATTTTATTAAAAGAAACATTCAGCTTAAGTCCTAACATCTGTAGTAGTCTCTGTAATCCTTTAAATAACACAGCATTCCTTCGTGCCAAATGCAATGTGCACTGACCATTTTTGTGCTTTTAAAGCTCACTTTTTAAAATTATTATTTTAAATAGATTGCCCACAAGAACTCATTTAACAGCTCAATAAGCCTAATTTGGTTAATATGAAATATTTTAATTAACCGGTTAAATGCAAACCTTCGCATAGCAAAAAAGGCAGTATTCTAAAGTTGCCTGTATAAATTATGATTGCGTTAAAAAAAATAGTTAAGCAAAGAGGGCCTATTCCTCAAGACCCAAGGCTATCCCCCTTTTGTGCATGTCTATATATGTATATGAATTTAGCAAGCCTATTTTTCATCAAGTTGTTTACGACCTCTTGAGATTATAATCTTGCTTTTTTTATTTAATGTAAATTTTCTGGCACAGGCGGAGAGTTTGTTCAGTTGCAAACTAAAATATTATTTTACTCTTCCCACATGAAACGAGCCTCCTCGGTGCTGCAACAAACAAAAACAAAACAATTACATTGAATAATCAGATATAATACCATTAATATGACTACACGCAAGAGTCATATTTTACATGTCCAATGATTATGTGAGAATGCATTTACGTATGTAAATTACTGTATGGATATTACACGCTGTTGATAGTATCATTGGTTTAGTGATAAAATAATATTCATTAGGCGTATCACTGCATCCCTTTGGAAAGTGTTGTGAAATTGGCGCCGCGGTCAGACATTTGTGAACTAATATTGCGTCAAATTTTCAGCAGGAGATTCCAAAAGTGAAAATACAGCTAACTGGCTGACGGCGAAGAGTGGCCGTAAGAAGCGTTGCCCCTACACCAAACATCAGACACTTGAGCTGGAGAAAGAGTTCCTCTTCAACATGTACTTGACACGAGAGCGTCGCCTCGAGATCAGCCGCAGTGTTCACCTCACGGACAGACAAGTCAAAATCTGGTTTCAAAACCGACGGATGAAGCTGAAGAAGATGAGCCGAGAAAACCGAATCCGAGAGTTGTCGGCCAACTTCAGTTTTTCATGAAGCCTCCTCGCTTTATAGATCTCTGGCGCCCTCCTCCATCAGCTGCAGCGGTAGCCCACTTACAACAAACCGTCTCCGTAGGTGTGTGTGCATATGTGACTTGTGCAAGATACTATTGATAACTTATTGTGTGTCGTATACTGTTGACGTTTTTATCTGTTTATGTATAATTTTATTTGACAACCCAGTCGTCATAACATGTCATGGTTATTTATAAACTGTCAAGAGTACCTCACTGTAAAAGCAAGAGAGGAAAATATCGAATGCTCAAGGTGTTCACTGTACATAGCATTCAGACTATATTGTACATTTATTGTATATAACTGCGGTATTTGCATGTTGGAATAATAACAATTATGAAACCATTTTTAAATAATAACGACACGTTTCTTTCTAAGTACGACATTGTCAGGTATTTGCTGGTATTTCCGGTTCTTAAATTGTAGAAACTTCTAAACATGACGGGACTTCTTGTATTATTTCAACACCATTCAGATGTCATCTTTTTAAAAACATAGGCTAAAGAGATGGTCTCAGATGTAAATTAATTATTCACACATGGCAGAAAATAAATAAAGGCATGTACCTAAAATCATCTTAGCCTACATTTAAAGAAAATTATTGTAGTTCAAAACACTTTTGATTTTCTGAGCTTTTTTATAACGGGAATTTTGGAGTAGCTATAAATGTAATTTTGCTGACTGTAAAATGAAATTATTTCTATAATTATCTACACAGTCAGTACTGGTCCCGTGATAAGTCACGCAAAAATGATTGCAGTCATTCCAATACAAATTCTATTCCTGTCTTTCGGGTTATATTTCCAATTTCCTTTCATTTCAATGAAAAGTCAACACATTTTATGAGACAGCATTGGTTAGATCACAGCAGTGTGGGGAGAAACTCACATTTATTGTACTTGTTTGTTTGTGCAGAAAATAAATAGATTAAAAAAAAAATACGACGTTGCCTTCTTATCTTCGCAAGCAAGAAACAAAGACAACTGCCAAGTGATTTAGGTAGTTTCATGTTGTTGGGCTCTATTTTTACATCCCCACAACACGAAACTGTCTTAATTGCCTCGCAGTGAGATTCAGCACAACAACAAGACAAACATGTTGCGGCGAATTCAAAAAGTGTTTCCAGAAGTACATTTTAAAATAAAATAAAAAAAAAGCCCAGAAATTCTCAGCAACGTATATTTTAATAACGCGTGAACTGCACGACATGAGTGAAATATTTAGAGCTGTATAAAAAGTAAATGTTGGAGTGCAGGTGTAGTTAGCAAGGCCTCGGTTACGATCAATGCACTTTGGCCAAAGCCGCGTGCGCATCTGAGACTGAGAGCACGCCCACACTGCCGGATGCGTCTGCTGGGCCGGAGGAAAAAAAACACAAAAGCTTTATTGGCCATATTCAGGCCAGACAGCCAAGTTACAACCCGAAGAAAAACAGAGTAATAGCCCCTGTTATAAACAAAGTCTGTTGAAGTGCCCAGAGATCCACTATTGCGAGGACAAGATCACAGCAATGCTCATTGACCAGAAGGAGAGAACGCGCTAGTCGATTTTTAATTATTTTTATTTTTTTGTAATATTAGGATTACTATCTATTTTCTATTAAAACATCACTGTATTTACTCATGCTTTATGTTATCTAACAGTATATCTTAAACGTTATAATAACGCTATCTTGCTAATATCCATTCATGCAAGCTGTCTATACTCTGAATAAAACATGCCGTGCAACTCTACTTTTAATCACTGCAAAATATATTTACAAACACAATCTTTTAATTCTGAAGCATGCAGTCACTATTTCAGTGAACGTGTGGGATATTGCAAAGCAAAGTATTTTTCTGTCCTGTATCAGCCCTTTCAAGAATACTAACAATAGAATAGCATAACAACATTGTGATTGTGACATATTATTGCTATGTTTATAATCATATTTTTTGTAATGTTGACCAAACCCATTTAAATATGCATTAAATCTTTTTTCTCTCTTTTAATCTTTATGGATTAATAGTTTTAATTGTGGTAAAGTTTTAATGCGTACTTTTAAACATAAAACAAACGGTCTATTTTGTAGAAGCCTCTAATAGTTTCAGTATTTTTTTTTTTCTCCCCTATAGTTAGTTTTGTTTCCAGCTTCAGATTTATTTTGACTTGTCTGCACATCGCAATCTGCCTCGCTTAGGAGCAGACTGAACATTTGAGCGCGTTGTTACTGAATGACTGGTCGCTTAGCAGGTCATACCTCAACCATCCAGTGGCACTTATTGGCATATAAAGTATACATATGGCTCACGTAAAGTCCCTTTTTATGTCTGAACTATTTTATGTCTTCTTGTGCACGACTAGGCCGCGCGGAATACGCGCATTCATCACAGATATGCTATTTTTGGGGTCTGCAAAATGTATGAAAAAATAGCTGAACTGGACCGTATGATTGGACAGCCAGATGCCTGTACAATGAAATGGCAACGCATTTAGCCTACGCGTTTTTATTATTGTAAACAGTACACCTTCTCCATAAAAAAACTGGATACGGAAATTCTACAATAACGCTTCTCAAATAACCATTCTTGTTACGCTTGGTTATTGGATGCTGAAGCTTAACAACAGGAATAAAATCAAATCCACCTTCATAAAAGCATATGGCTATACCATTAAAAATATGACTTGTAAAATGGAGGCCATTTAACCGTGTGCACTGGTTAGGCTTCCCCCCTTATCTCCCACGTTCTCTCCCACAGTCACGTGTCTAGCACATCCAATCCAATCTCTGCAGTGATTCAACTTATCAGAGGTCTGTAGTTCACCGCGAAGTCAAGTAGTTAGTTACTTGATTTCAACGGATTCTGCTTTTGTGTCAGTTTCATTGTGGGTGTATCCGTTCGCCTGGGCTCTCTTTGCTTGTTTTTGTTATGTCGACATTGGGGACACTGAGTTACTACGCTGACTCACACATTCCACACGAGAATGACGATCATTTGGCACCGAGGTTCTCATCTGGACCCGTGGTCCAGCAGCAGGCTCGGGAGCTGACGCTACTTGAATATGGCGAGCAGGAGCAGTACACCTTCCAAGCCAAATCATCCATTTTTGGTGCGTCATGGAGTCCCGTGCCCGTGCAGCCCCCAGGCACATCCATCGCCTACCACCCGTACATTCATCACCCCTGCTCAACAGGAGAAACCGACGGAGCATCCGTGCGTTCCTGGGCGTTAGAACCGCTGCCCGCCCTGCCTTTCACGGGATTATCCACAGATGCGCATCACGATATAAAACTTGAACCACTGGTCGGGAGTGGTGAGTGCACCACGCACACGTTGCTTGTGGCCGAGAATGAAAACAATACGAGCCAAGCAGAGAGGAAGATACCAGACGATGCGCTTTCCAACGGATCACAGGACGAGAAAGCTCCAGCAGGGACCAAGGTGGATATAGACCCGAGTAAGTAAAGCCAAGTTTATATCAGAACGCGTTTGAATATGCAGCTACTTTCACCTTAACAGATGAATTCAATAAGCGTCGTTTTTATATAGCCTGATATAAAAAAAACAGAATCTATAAAAGCTGGTATTTTGTGAGAGACGTCAACAATGGCCTGTTTATTGTAGTTAAATAGTCCTAAATTGCGCAGCATTTTTAGCATAGGTCATAAGGAAGGCTAAAGGTCTTCTAACTGGGCCTTTCTTTTTTGTTCTGTGGGTGGCAAAAATCAGCATCTGATAGCATATATGATGGTTTCGATGGAATCTGACCACCAGTATAAAAAAATACATGCAATATGCAATAACATATAACAAGACTGCTGTCCCACACATTACATTCGATTAAATGTTACGTTAAAATATTTTTTTCCTATTGTTGCCATGAAACATACAATCAGGATTTCTGAGCTTTTTTTTCCCCCTGATAGACAGCAAGGCCCTTGTTTAACCCTCATTCAGTGCTGCCAAAATTGCCAGTAGCTAGGAAGGAAATTATAGCTTGCACATAAAATTTTCGATCATATAAAACCCACCCCGCAGCCCAGATGCATGCGATCCGTGATTGTGCTTTCCAATTTCAGCATATCAAATTTGTATCGTAGCCTTTATATGAGACTCTTCTTTCTTCTCGCGTGCTGATCATAAAATGGCCGCAGTATTTTTTTTTTTTTCCAAGTGGCAACATGACTAGCTCTCTCTCTCCGACCCTTCTTGCAGATAACCCTGCGTCCAACTGGCTGCATGCGAAGTCCACTAGGAAAAAGCGCTGTCCATACACTAAGCACCAAACTCTTGAGCTGGAGAAAGAATTTCTGTTTAATATGTACCTCTCACGCGACCGTAGATATGAAGTGGCAAGACTCCTAAATCTCACCGAGAGACAAGTCAAAATTTGGTTCCAAAACCGTAGGATGAAGATGAAGAAATGCAATAAAGATCGTCCAAAAGACATTTAACAGTGGGAAGCTATAAATGCGCACTGCATTGGGATGAAGTTATTTGGTTCGTGCGAAGGTGTTTTTGAATGATCCTTTCCTCATGCACAACCACAGTAGATTATTATTGATGGCCTACGTTTTGTAATGTTAGATGTACATTGCACAAACCTTTGATCTAAGGGTATGCCTGTAAAACTCATTGTGTCTTTGTATACAGCTTGTTGGTGACAGTTCTCTTATTCGGTTTGCTTGTTGTAGATCCAGCATTTCGCATTCTGTACATTCTGAATATGTTAAATTTTTATTTTTTTAATGTTTAAAGCACCAGTTCATGATTTCAGGGAAATGGGTTCTGCTATGTGAAATGCTGATGATGTGCATGAATTTAAGATTTTTTATTATTATTATTATTATTATTATTATTAAAAAATGACTTGTAGCGTAATGTATCAATGTTTAATGTGACTACCTAGATGTATTTGAACTACCTATGTATTAAGATTAATTTATGTTGTGTTGTTCGTCATTGAAATATTTCAGTGGATTTTGTAACATTTACGTGCTTGTAATGTTATACGTGAACACATAAAATGCATACGCCAATACCTCAAATCAACACAGTGTTAGTCGTTTTCAAATTCAATTCCACTTGTGTACATAAATAAATTTCTGATAAATAAATAAATAACAATTCGTTATGACTCTCAATACCAGTGCAAAAAATGACGAAAACTATTTTTTCCCTTTGGTTTCAAGGGTTACCCTCGTGCCTAACGAAGTGCAAATGTGCGATATTGCAATAAGTTGTCACTAATAACCGCAGTCCTGTATTTCTACAACAATCTACTATAATACAGCACATAAAGTTCCAGAATCAACATAAATAAATCGTTGCTGAACGAGGTTGACAATGACTGCAATCCCATGGTATTTTTACGCTATATAACGCCCTCCAAACAGTTCTCATGTTCTCGCGCTCATTCTACCGTTATCTCGCAACCCACTGTTTAGTGTCCTGTTAACGGCCCGGATGCCGTTTATCCGAATAAATAAAGCTTAGTTTGATGCTCGTAGACAGGCCCGCACATTCTATTTGTGCCTTGCCCCTGCAAGCGATATTAGTGGCTGCGCGGCAATAAACCACAATCACAGTCTTAACTGTTTATGGGGTGCAAAGCGATTGAAGGCGGAACTGGAACGACTTTTTGGACGCCCAGTGCCTATATTACAATTACAATTACAGAAGCACATGATATATTTCATAAAATGATTAAAAGACTATTGATTTTATTCGTTTTTATTTTATTATTCTTATTTTCGTATTTAATAAACACACAAAATATAGAAAAATAAAATCAATAAAAAAGAAGAAAAACTCTGTTGCAGACCAAATCTTCAAAGGCTCTACACCAGACTGCGTCGTAAAACGGGGCTCAGCCCCACTGTCTGTTTTTTCTCAGCTAATTACTTTATTACTCCTCAGCAACAATTAAAACGTTGCAGAACTGATCACCCATTTGTTGCCTCGTCATGCATAAAGTGACAACGGAAACACAACCTATTGAGGCATTGTACTTTTTCTTGCGTCCAATATCACTGCTACTTTGCATTTTGGTCATTTAAACTTCAACATGCGAAAGAAATCGAAGTGTTGTTTTAAAGTGAATGTTTAGCCTACATTAGGCTGCCTGAAAGTTGTAGATAGCGCATTCGTTTTTTAACCTTAGAGATGAATCACAAGTGTGCACTGGTTTTGGCTAAATGGCATAACTTGGAATTCTAAATATTTCGGTTTTAGTAGGCTAAAGGTGCTCCCCCAATGCTTCACTTATAGTGGACGTCTGACCCATTTAACGCACCTGATTCATCAGTGAACCAGCTCATTAATAAAGTGCTTAATGATCTGTATCTGGTGTGTCTGATAAGAGTGAGTGTCGTTGGCCCTTTGAGCAGAATTAAGAATTTATTTTAACAGACCATTAGTACCAGTAGTATCCAGCAGGTGGAGACAGCGGTGTGTTTGAAACGATCAAGTGGCAAATTGGATTCTGCCCTACAGAAAGCTCACTTAATAAGTGCAGCCACAAACAAAACCTATTTACTGATGCAGATATTTCAGCTAATGTATCAAGAATGATGACAATTGCCAGTTAGAATATGATTGCTGGTTAGGCTTGTGAAAGCTGAACTGTCCTTTCATTTGGTTTTTCCTTTAAGGACTTAAACATTGCTTAGGTTTAATTTTATAAATTTGTAAAACAGGCATAAATGACTGACATTTGGAAAACATATCGCATCTAAGTTCATCATTGGACTTTTCTTGAATGCGGTGTTGTCCTGTGATATGTCTCCCTACTATAACCTTACTTCAAATTACAACCAGATGTAGTTTCACCACCTCCGATTCCAAGAATACATCTGGATCAAACAAAAAGTCACATAGTCTTCGTAATATGCTTCTTAAGGGCCAACTTGTTGCAGATTTAAGCTCAAATGTGCTCCAACACACCTGCCTGGAAGTGTCTAGTCATCCTAAACACCCTGGTTAGTTCAATTTTGCAGGAGGTGTATATTGCCACCCAGGAGCAGCACTGGTTTACATACCTAGAAGTATGCGTACACTAATGCTCAAGGTAAGACAGGTGATTCTTGTTCATTCCAGAACTTCGCTTCACTCCTCTTCTGAGTCAATATGGTTCAAATGAGTTGTGCCTGCAATTCAAAGCACCTATGAAGTAGAACTGTAGTAGAGATATCAGGCCCCAAACAGAGGGGTGGACTGGATGTTGTACGTATCCAAATGGATAAATGGGAATGCTATACTACAAGCAAGAAAAAACTAGTACTTTGCACCTAATAGGTGTCATAATCATGCACAAAACAAAGTGGGCTTGACTGCTTTGAGTGACAGTGATCGATCACCTAAACATAAAATGATGTCATCATTTACTTACCCCCATGTAATTCTAAACCTCAATGACTTTCTTTTAGAAAAAACATATTTTGAAGAGCGCTAAGGCTCAAACAATATTAACTTTCATTGCATGCCTTTAAAATGCAGAGTAATCAAAGGTAAAGGTAAAAATTCTCACTTTTCAGCGTATGATTAAAAAGTAATTGATAGTTCAGTTTTATCACACTATAATGCCTTCAATATTGTTTATATTGTGTTGTAGATCAAAGTGGGGGGGGGGGGGGGCACTATTTAAGTAGCACCTTACGGTCTTACGAGTGGTCTGGGGCCCTTGTTAATCCACAAGCGTTTCTATGTGGTCGCTTACATATATAACAACACTTTTGGGAAAGAGGCCGCAGTGATAAAGTACCACTTACCTACTACTTGGGTCCCACTTAGCCTAGTGTTTCGGGAAACCAGACAGTTGTTAGTCATTTTCCTCTTTCACTAAAAAGGGTAAAATCCATTTACGCATCATGTTCCTGTCTATATATTTAACTTGTCACACAGGTATGCATGCATCGGAAGCAATATGTAAAGATAAAAATACATTGCTCTGAGCTGGACTGACATTGCAAAGCATGCATAGTCCAACTAATGTTGTACTTTAACATATGATCCATATTTTTCTGTCAAACATCAGTAGTAGCTAGTCCACTGAATGCACTAAGCCTGTTTGCATTGCTCACAGCCCCGTTTTCACTGCAGTAAAAATGAAATGGACTTTGACTACTCTGACTAAGGTCCATAGATTTATTATTTTGAGGGCATCTGCCATTACTATTTAGACATTGTGCTCCTTCGGATGGGAACAGATGCACCCTTGGACATCCACTAGCCTATGTAGAGAACTAGGCTACATACTAGATAGCAATGCGATATGCAGCTTCCATGCTATACAGACTTTATAGGCTAAAAAAACCCCCAACAGATTTAAACCTGCAATGAAGGAAGAAGAGAAATGAAAAGGAGCACCTTTTTAAAACTCCTTTGTTAAAAATGTGCACATCTGTAAAGCTAGGCTTATTAATAATGTACATTTCTATATTGCAACCATTCTGTAGCATGGCAGCCAAATGCATAATGCATAAGGGTAGAAAGTGCATAGTGCTTCATTAATCACTAAACTGAGATTAGTAAGACTGGACGTTTTTTAGCTATCTTATTTGAGGAGAAATATACCCAAAGAACCTATACGTGTTAATTTAGCAAAGACGTCTTAATACAATAATGCGTAAATGTTACAATTATAAAACAATTGGTGTACATTATAAATAACTTGTAAGTTAAAATCCGTGACGTTACAGAGAAAACCAACTTACTGAATTAAGTCGGATAGCAGAAAGGGGGCGATGTTGAGCCTCCACTTGCAGTATAAACGATATTTTTAAACCATATCTCGTTCAAAGTCATTTGATGTTAATAATCCAGCAGTAAAGGATATTTTAAATACAGGCTGTCCTTTATATGTGACTATTTTAGCAATGTTACTATAGTTCTAATATAGGATATCAGACTATATATAGGTTAACCTATACAGGCCTTTATATGGCCTATAGCTTACTTTACTTTTAGTAGCTAATATGGTTATTCTCGGAAGAAATTCGTTATAAACATTTAATTAATCATAAATCGTCAAGTATAAAGTTGCTAAAACAATAGAGGCCCATGTCTAAAGGTGACACTTCATATGCAATGACGAATATTGAAGACATATACATTTCTAAAACACATAAAATTAAAAGTTTTTGTTGCTACTGCTTTATAATCCAATTAGCCTATCCTGTATACAGACGAGAAGACACTGGGGTGCCCTCGAGGATCAGACATGGTTACGATAGCCGACGTTATGGTCAACGCGTAATACTAGAGCCGCGCACTATTGGATCACATTACCCTGATAATTTGCAGTAAACTGGCTCACAGCTTTCCAGAAGACAAAAGACGTGCCATACAAGTAAACCGATAGACCTATGGTCTCCAATTATTTTTACTCACCTTTTGCGTAAAATAAATAAAAAATAAACACTAATGATGAATTCATGTCATAGTTAAATCATCGATTCATTGTGTTTAATGGAAACAGACACTGAAATGGTTTAGTGATTCGGATATGACGTTACTAGTCTTTGCGCGTGCAGTTCAGGAGACGTTCCACAATAATGAAACAGCCTATATTTATATCCAGCGCCCTAGGCGTTGATTATTGGCTTACGAATTAATCCTGCTTTAACGTCTTGTTTTAGCATTAAGAAAATAAACTATAACATTTTGTTAATGTCATATAGTACAGGCTATACTCTCGCAACGTCATATCCTGAATAAAACTGCATGATTCTCTCCTGGGGCAGGGGTATAGTGCATATGCCCGGAAATGACATACACCTCTAGCACAACAATAGGAGCTTGGAGCTCGTTTACGACCCAGTGCAATGTGTGTGGGTAGAGGGTCATCCATCAAACGCCACTGTTGCTAGAGCTACTGCCGCTGCTGTGCCTTCGCAGACATCATAAACACCCCATATACGCCTCACTCGCACTAATTTACAAAGAGGGATCCGAACAGATCAATCCCTGGCCTTTTTTTTTTTTTACATGAACGAATGGGTTTGGGGACGTGGTTGATCGAAGCAGAAGTATTTACAGTATCCCGAGATCAAGTCCATTCAGTTGACCATACCTCATTCACATATTCTGGAATAACTTATTTTGTAAGTGCTATCTTACTCAATTCATTATGCAAATTCGCTACATAACAAACCTCCGAATTTACGCGTAAATCATCCACCTCTATAACTGAAAAACAAATTAGTATAAAATTTAAGACAATATAACAAAATCCCAAAAGAAAAGCCCCAACATAAATGTTTAATTACACATTAAAAATAAAACAGAGAATTACAGTTAAAAACGAACAAGTTTTACCAGTGATGCTTATAAAATGAAACCGCATTTTAAAATATATTGTAAAAACAAAACAATTAAAAAAGGACTTCACAACTACATCACATAATTGTAATTATAATAATTATTAATATGATTAGTTTTTTTTAACACCTATGATGGTTTAAATGCGTAAATCAATTTCATATATAGCCTATATGTACTTAATCTATTAACGCATTCGTTTTGAATACAGCATATTGATCGCTTCATTTGTTTGATGATCCAACGAGCCAAGTTTTCATTCTTAACTTGTGTTTTATGACCGTCAGCATTCATAATTTATTCTAACAGACGGTCAGCGGGTCTGTCCATTGAGCCTGACATATCTAAAAAGACATAGTGCTGGAACATACTCAGCACGTGGACAAAAATGATGCAAACTGCCAAATAAGGAAAGAATTATTACATATTTATATCTTTTTAAAAAACAACAACACGTATTGTGCATTTTTATGTATAGATTTGCTCTTCGAGAAAACTCTGATATAAAAATATAGATAAACAGTTTAATATTTGAACGCCAGTCATAAATGTGGACTTATATTTCAAAGTGTTATTTTTCGATTGCACGGATGCATTATTCGACATGCGTTAAATTAATAACTCAATAACATACCCAACAACAATCTCTCGACCGTGAGAATATTATCTAAGCAAATACAAAAAAAGACAGTGTTGTAAAGCCTTCCATTAAATCTTTTATCGAATTAATTTCAAATTTTACAAACATCAAAACACATTTCCGATTGTATCTGACAGGCACATAAACATAGTATTCATGTGCACGCATTATTATATTTACAAAGACTTTGAATTTACTTCAAATGCCAATTTAGAAAAACAAACAAAAAACAGGCTTTTCATTCAAAGCACGGCGATATATTTTGATACTCACATATCCATTCTGTCAGGCCTATCTAACGAGAATAAATGCAATACATTGTAAATATGAATTAATAAAACAGACAGATTAACATAATTAATATGACAATTAACAGTGTCCGTAAAAACCAACACATCCTTGATCAATTTCGATGTTCAGCTCGTGGGAAACGACGAAGAATTTTCGTTCGTGGAGGAACTGTGTAGGAAGAAGTGGGTATTTTTGAAGAATGCCGACACCCACGTTCATCTACACACAATAGCTCCTGTGTAGCTGCAAAAGCACATGGTTTCTCTCTTAAAAATCAACATGAAATCCTATTCATTCCCAGACCTTCGATAAAGGCCGACTTTCCAAAAACGAAAATATAAAACAAGGATTTTTTTTGGTCCGAAATAAGCTGGTCCACTCGAAGAACATCCGGTTTGAAATTATGATCAAGGTCAATCCTTTAATCGGAAAATATCACTTTTTAAAATGTAATTCATAAAATGGGGAAACTCTCAACCGTGAGTACTACGTTGTTCTCTTCTTCCTGGCCACATATGATCTAAGGGAGTGTTAGATGGTTTAAATGTGTTCTTAGGGCACTAAGCTGTCAGACCTTTTGGCGTGTAAGATTGATAGCGTGCAGGCTTCCAGGGCTCTTTGTTTGGAATATAAGCAATAAAGTGCTCGAGGCCTACACCTACTTAGCTAAAGACTTCTGAGGACAACATAGAAGACACATTCTTGAACGTTAAAGACTAATGAATATACGCTTTTATTTTATATTAATGCATTTATTGTAGCCTATGTGGTGTTAGCGTGAGAGACGATTCAGCGTCGCTCAAGCGAACAGTGAAGATCGATTCAGGTAAAACGTGCAGCGTGTTCATTTTTACATAATACACCGAACGTACAATTATAAGTTTCATTTTCACAAATTCTGCACTGAGCATTGTTTATGTTAATTGGACTACTAATAGAAGGACGTAATCTGGAATGTTTCTGAATGAATATAGTTCAAAGCTGCAGTAATTTAAAAAGGACTGCGATATATCTTAAACTAAAACAACACTCAAACGCGTGCAAGTGTAATGCGTCAGTGCGCGTGTGAATACGCGGGCGCGTAGGGGCTTTCAAAGAATTTGTCTGCGCGCAATGTGTGCGCGCGTTCTCTCTCGCGCGCTTTTGCGCGTGAGCTGGCAAACGAGAGCGCGCATTCTCTAAGAAAGTAGTAAAAAGCCAGACTCGGGATTAATGGGTTTCTTCGATCGTGGCTATTGGTGTGTTTATGTGTCCAGTTGATCTGTTTGGGGATCTTCAGCAGAGGGCCGGTCAAACAATAAAGGAAGAACAGCAGACGGACTCACTGTCACTCTCACTGTTTCAGGTACTGGCTATACTTCCATTCTACGGAGCAGTGGGCAAACTGACCATAAATGCGTAAATAAGCTAGCCCGTCCCAGAGAGTGAGGCGTTCCTCTTGGACTTTTTTCGATCAATCACACAGACAGTGGCTTCTTTTGATTAAACCCCAAATTGTCATTGGACAGAGGTAATCATGTGACAAGCAATACGGTCCAATTTCAACCTTGTCTCCATGAAAGCAATAGTTTAATGGCACCGCGGTCCCCATACGGCCGTAATCAGCAAAATAGTTTTTTTTAACCCGGCACGATATTTCATTTTATCTTCCTTGGGTCACAAATTTGTGAGCGGCGAATTTGGAAGACTTGGAGGAGATGAATTACGAATTCGAGCGAGAGACGGGTTTTATCAATAGTCAGCCGTCGCTCGCTGAGTGCCTGACATCTTTTCCCCCTGTCGGTGATGCATTTCAAAGTTCATCAATCAAGAGCTCGACGCTTTCACACTCGACACTGATTCCTCCTCCTTTTGAGCAGACCATTCCAAGCCTGAACCCCGGCAGCCACCCTCGCCACAGCCGGCCCAAGCAGAACCCTAATGGCTCATGCCCGCTGCCTGCCGCATCCTTACCCCCAGAGTACCCTTGGATGAAGGAGAAAAAAGCATCCAAGAAAAACCAGACAACTTCGACAGCAACAACCACCACCGACCCTGGTCCACTATACTTCTCCCCTCAAGGTATTTGGATTTAATGCAAATGTATTGTTTTATAGTTTATTTTAAACGAAACGCAAATTCTTATTTTTTTATTATTATTCATTTCAATAGCTGTGTTGCGCAAGGCCATGCTGCTTGAAAGTGCAAGAGAGTTTGTTATCCTCATGGGTCATTCGAACTTAACGCGAACAAGTTAATACCTAAAGGTTTTTTTGCTACTTTTTGGATGCGCGGGATCTGTCCTAAACAATTCCTAAACTCTGTGTTAGCTACTTGTAGTGTAGAGCATGAATTTTAATATTTGACAGTAATGAAGAATGATAGATTGCCATTACTCAACTCGGCAGCTGGCGTGTTCATTAATCTTCACTCGGACCTCTCCGCACTCACACCAGGCACATCAGTATATTCTGGCATAGGGGATGAGGACACAAATTATTCAAGTGTCGTGGCTCCATTCCCACAAACAATTTAT
This sequence comes from Enteromius paludinosus, assembly GCA_032361165.1. Classification (NCBI taxonomy): domain Eukaryota; kingdom Metazoa; phylum Chordata; class Actinopteri; order Cypriniformes; family Cyprinidae; genus Enteromius; species Enteromius paludinosus. Next base: position 9,203,866 of record JAUMHQ010000076.1, read on the forward strand.
GCTCCCTGAGAAATGCAATATATTTGACATGTTTGTGGGGTCAGCTTTAAGCCCCACAGCGGCGTTGTAAAAATCAAGAGTTATAATTAGAGGCGTATCAATAATGTATAACGCTGTGATCCCTTCATAGGCTCGCCCGAGATTTCTGATGGTGGCAACGGGGCAACTCGCCGACTCAGAACGGCGTACACCAACACGCAGCTGCTGGAGCTGGAGAAGGAGTTCCACTTCAACAAGTATCTCTGCCGGCCAAGGCGCGTGGAAATCGCCGCTCTGCTGGACCTCACCGAGCGGCAAGTCAAAGTTTGGTTTCAAAACCGGAGAATGAAACACAAACGGCAAACGCAGTGTAAGGAGAACCATCACGGCGATGGGAAACCACCGAGCCTGGAGGAGGCAGGCGGACGGGGTGATGGGAAATCTTTTTTCGAAGTGGCAAACAATGTATCAGGGGCGCTTTTGGAAAGAGAGGGTTATCCATTTCAGCAAAATACCTTAACTTCTCAACAGTCACAGAATGGACACAATAGTGATTCCCAAAGCGCAACTGCCTCGCCTTTAGGTAGCAATGACAAACATCTGAAACATTTTCCCAACCCGTCACCCACTGTTCCTATCTGCGCCTCAACAATGGCCCCGGATTGCGCATCTGCTCAGGACAATAGCAGCCCCTCGTCCCTGGACGTCTCTTTACAGGACTTCAACGTTTTCTCCAATGATTCCTGCTTACACCTCTCAGATGCCGTGTCCCCAAGTCTGTCAGAATCTGTCGACAGCCCCATCGGTTTATCTACGGAGGCCTTTGATTTCTTCTCTGAGACGCTTACAACAATCGACCTGCAACACTTGAGCTACTAACTCTAGCTGAAGTTTCATTATAGGGACGTCAATATCTTTCTCACATTGATGGTCTGTGTGTTTAATTGTGACTTTAAAAATAGGCCTAGACCATTAATCAATGAGGTAAGTTTTTCAATAATCGAGTGATAATTTTTGTTTACAGAGAAAATATGGCAGGAAAAAAAAAGTGATATTTTTCACGTTTTATTTTTGTATCGTTCGCCGGCAAAGCGCCATATTTTCATAGAATAAATTTGTACTTGTTATTGAAAATAACAGCTGTGTTATTTATTTCCTCGGTATCAAGAAATAACAGGTTGATATTAAGCGAGATAATAGCCTAGGCTATTTAAAGTGCATATTACCATAGGCTACAGTTTTGCTGATTTGTTATGATAATGTGCATTTACGAAAATGCATGATTTTATCAGCATTTTCGAGAGACAAAAATAGTGTGTGTTTATCATCGCTAATCAAAACTAATACCAGTTATCCCGAAAACTATTTGTGCGCAAAATTAATACGCAGTTATGTAATTGCGTGTTACGTTCTTTTTATTAATCTTTGTTAATTTCCCTGTAGACTAGTTGGTGTTAAATTTAGATTTTTTAACAGTGTGAAATGAGCCCATGGGAAGTTTATAGGCTATGCCATCAAATTTGTAGACTACAACAGAATGCCTCAAAAAGGAGATTGATGGCTTGATGCTGCGTACACAAATAAGTCCCTTACTGTATCTGACGACACAGGGAGTCTCCTGGCCAAGAGTTGTAACGTTTTGGAGTTCAGCAATTAAATTTTATTGCCTATTAAACCTTCGACAGGGGGTTGGTGTTGAGGCAGCACTCCACGTAATTCAATCCGCCGCTGAGAATGAGAAGGGGAGTCATACCACCATTTTAACATTAATTATTTAGTTTATATAATTTATTATAATTATCAGCGGTTTACAAATTTAATTTACATATGATGAATGCAACTGAGTCCCGAATCAGATAGGGTGCACCTAATACAAGAGTTATCAAATCAAGTTGTATCGTTTTATCAGCAGTCAACGCTGTTATCTGACAGTACGAACTAAAACTTCATTCTGCTCGTGTTTTGTCAATATTAAATTCTATATAATCTGATTTCTGAATAAACAGCTAATAAACATTTACCTCGGCCTGCTCTGAACTATATGGGCCTGTGTGTCCTTATGGACTAACTCGATTGATCCCCGCTCTTTGTTACAGGCTAAAAACAACTCAATTTGAATCTTTTCAGTCGAGCCAGGATCTTAGCAAATGCTTTTCACCTTTTGCACAATAAAAAGCATATCAACACCATTTTTATAGCTTTTAAGTTTAACAAGCACATTTGTATTTTAGGTAGCCTGCATTTATTTTAAAATATTTACAATATTATTATGAATATTTATTTTGAATCGTATTTTGGCACGTGTAGTTGTCCCACATTAGATGCAAGTACAAATAATTGCAAAATAAAATAAATAGTTTCACCATCATTACCGATTAGTCTACCCGTGGCTGGTTTATCGAGTTTAATAATTATTGTGACTCGAGCCACTTCTGTTAACGGGGGTTATAGCCTGGGCTACTCTATGAAGTGCAAGTTGTAGGAAATCCTATTGTAAGGATATCAACACAGAACTGAATTTATAAAAGACGACTTCTGTGGCACATCGAGAAGGGTGTTCGGTGAAACCTATAGCTTAGGAGAAATCTAGCTAGGATGATTTCCAAACATCTGACGCCACGTTGCAATCGCTGTGTAAGTGTCGAAATGGAAATGAGGCCTAGCGGCCAAGAGCTCACACCGCTGAGGCATCGGTTAGAGACAGAATGATCCGAGTCCTTGTATGAGATCAGGCAAACTTTACACTCACACAACGCAGGATTGATACACTATAACCACCGCTGACCTATTATGTAGTTTAAACGTGGTACGAGAGGTTTTCAATTAGTATGAAAGTAGTTTTAAATGCTCTTATCTTCCATTTAGTTCATGTTATGTAGAATTTTCAATCATACATACAAAAAATGTGTACAGAAAAGCTTGCATTTTACAAAACAAAGCTCAAAATCTAAAGGCGTTGCGCCAAATCGAGCCTGAACAAATAGTTTGACTGACGTCCTTTGACGAAAACAAACACGTGATCGGCATTCTTTGACCAGGTTAAAGACTGAGTTGAGAGTTGGCACAAAGAAGTGATCAACATCCAGCTAGCTAACCAAAAGAGATTTTTTTTTGCATCATGCAGGGAAAGCCTTAGAATTACAGCATTCTTTATACAATTTAAAAATTAAATCCCTGAATAAAACTAAAAATGTACAACTGTAACCCAGGCAACATTTTACATCCTACAAATATACATTTTTGCAAGTCCGTATACAACTTTTGTGGCAGAACCCTATTTTTAAAGCTATGTTTGCACAATAGAATTCTGTATAAACCAAATGTGCCTTTCCATAGTAATTATGCATTACAATAACTCACACGAGTCATTACTAGGACCTGGGCATCCTTGCAGATACATTTGCTAAAATGTTATTGCTTGGGCGCTTCAAGTATAATTATCTGCTTACTTATTAAAGACTGCCATAAAGTTTGACAGTCTCATAACTTTCACGATCCTACCCAAATTGAACAATCAACTTTGCCTTAATGCAAACTGATGTGAAACCATTTGGTATGCATAATATGCACATGTAATTTGGGGCTCCTGCAACAATGTTATTTTCTCAAGTGTTTTGCAGCCTAAGTTTATGGCTTTGGTTAGGGAGCCTGACATATTTTTGGTCATCCCAGCATCTTCAAGGATCAATGAACAATCTGCGCAAAGTAAAATTCCTGTCCCGACAGCTATAAAACGCTTAAAGGGGAAAGGCCTGTATGCACTGTTAGGCCACTGACTCAGTCTGTAATGTCTATGCAGGCATTTAAAGTCAGTGCAGTCAGCCTACAACTGGTTTCCATGGAAACCTTCCATTTAATCTTGGTGGTCCCTTTTGTCATTCCTATGCAGGTGGGCTTCATGCAGATATTCTGAGGGTAGAGTGAAATTAGAGCAGAAACACTAAATATAAACTGCAAGACGCATTAAAAAAATGTAAACTGTATATATCTATATATATGAATTTTAATTGTGCAGTTATGTAACGCTTGGGAATTCTTTACTCAAAAAACACAATCTGTTACCATTTACCCACTCACAAATACTGACTCTCTTTTGTGAAAAACAACATATTTAAAAAAAACAAACTGTTGTTTAGGGCTCCACTGATTTTCATTGTGTGGACAAAAACATGGTCTTTCCGTGTGCTTCTGGAAAGAAAAAGGTCTTTAGGATATAGAAGGGCATGAGGGTGCAATAATTATGACAGGATTTTCATTTTTAAGTGAAATATCCCTTTAAGGGTTTAAACCTTTTAAGGATCTAAATCAAACTGAATGGCTCAAGTAGAAGGCCGACCACAGCAACACCACAGAATACAACTGAACAAATTAGCTCTATGAAGCATGATATTATCTCATAGATCATGTTTATGGAATTCCTGAGGTGTGCAATTATTCTTCTTCTAGTTGCACTTACGTGGTCTGCTTCTTAAACATCTCTTTTCATCTAACATAAAGTGTTCTTTTCTCCTGCGGCTGCAACCGAGGCTTCACTATGTAATGTTAAATCAAATGACTAGCACAGGTTCACGCAGAAACACTGCAAAAGCCTCATGGAATATGCCAAGAGTAATTAATAACCAAAGAACCAAATCCCTGGCTAGGAGAAACAGGTACAGGTTACAAATGGTCATATCTGATGTACCTTATGATTGATGCATTAGATATTCCACATTAACTCAAGGTTCAATTCGAGGGAGGGCTGTTTTTTCTCTCTCCAGAAACAGGTGGTGAAAGTGGTGTCAAAAGACAGTTTAAACGTTTAAATGTAAGCTAATTCTAAGTCTTTTAAAAACAACACCTGAGCAGCCTAATCCCTTAAAGGCCAAGGGGCAAAAACACCATCTCATCCATCACAAAGTTGAACTTCACAGATATCTCTGCACCCTACAGGCAGTGTGAATTACAGTGGCGAGAGCGTGCCCTCAGATGTTCTAACTTCATGTTCGGAGGCTGTTCAGGTGGTCTGATTCAGATATGACTTACCTGTCACATGTCCTAGTATTTGCTGGTGACCTCACCGATCTCAGGTATGTTTTCAAGTCTAGCATGTCTTCACGTACCTTACATTTCAGTATTGTTTTGGGCCAACGAAGCAATTCTTCTCTACCAGCTCTCTGAAAGTAAACCAAAGCAAAGGAAAATGTTACAGGCTCATGTCACAAGGCTTGCAAGAAAAAAAAAGGAATGATTCAGAATGTGGCAGTCAGTGGTTTCCATATGCACAAGTATGACAGTGCTAGCCACCACAGAGCCATGTCGACCAAAAATGATTCAAACATTGTTTTACCCTAGAGAAAACAACAAAGTATAATGCTAAGAGTCTGGGACGAAGAGAAGGGCAATATGTCTAACTTAATAAAGATGATGATCACTGCTTATGATGATACTGATGTAAAACTGCATTAAAACACTCGCACACATTCCTCCCTTTGCGGGTTGGGGCCAGAAGCTGAAATGTGTGAACTGAGGTGAGTCCAGATCAAACCGGCACGGCTGAGGAGCATGAGATATGGAGCTGCTCCCCTCTCCTTCAAAAGGTCAAAGGGCACTTCACCTCTCTTTCCCCCTCCACACCAGATGGATCTGTGGCCAGGTCAAACGAGGTTCAAGCAGTGCTCAAGCCGAGCGTACAAGCAGGCAGGATGTCAGTGTTGAATACTTTCATAAAGTAAAATTATTGCTTCATTAAGTCATTATGAATAGTTGTAGTTGTACAAAATCTCTTCATAACATGCAAAATAACTTGCCGTATTACTAAAATATTTTGGACTCAAAAAACAAATTCCACTCCTTATCATTTTCTAGGAGAGGTATTTTGAGAAGGTGACAGAGTGCAGGTCTCCTGGCAGGGATCTGTTCTCTGCAGTAATCTCTGTGAAACCGCAGAGGAGCACAGAGAGAGCGCACAGAGCCAGATGGAGATGGATAGCTGTGTGTTTTCCTATGAAAGCTGTGCATCACCCCCATTCTTCACCTGTCTCCCTCCTCAGGATAAGTGGGCCCCACTCCAAACAGCAGGCCCGTCTAAAAGGGCAAAAAGGTCTTTAGATCCTCTCACTAAAATCCTCTAATGCACCAGAAGTGAATATAATGTACAGAGGGCAAATAAAAAAACCCCCTGAGCATTCAGCAGTCACTTACCAAAGTCTGGAAATGAGGACTGCCTCTTTTTGGCTAGGGAAGTAGTGAAGCTGCTTCTTGTTTTAGATTCAGATTAGATTAGATCATATGGGCACGCGGTATCTTTCCCATCTGTTTTTTTCCGCTCTCGTGCTAACAAAAACACCACAAGAAAAGATATAAAAGGGAATTCGACGAATAATAATAATTTACATAATATAATTATGTAAAGTGTTTCATTCCTGTCAAATCGTGCACGTGAAGCTGGATGAGGAAACGTGTGATTCCCCAGTGCACTGTTGCTCTCTAGTCAAATGGTTCTGCTGGAGCAGGCGTGATGAATAACATACTGTCTAACTTGAATAGTGGTTTCTGCAGGGCAGGCTATTGCTTCTTCCGTATTTCATAGTCCACTTGTAACTTCCGTGTTTCGAAGGCTATCTTGCTGGGTCAAGCGGTTTATCACAATGAGGTCCATCCCGGAAGACTTAACGTCGCTCATTTCAGGTACAATCGCAATATTTGATGATAACAGTTGATAAAGCGTTTGTTTAGGTCTCGAGCGCAGTCAGGGTATAGTAGTTTTTTTCTTCTTCAGTTAGAATCTCTACATTTATTCCTGTCCATACTTGGCTGAAAAGAGGAAGTTTAGTTTAACCGAGAGAATATTTCCCTGTAGAGCATAAAGTGGTCTTTGTTTACTTTTTTCTCCCTAAAGACGAGGATGGGAGTCTATGTTGTTAAGATTCAACTGCAGATGAAATTACTATTGTTTTTATTTTGCAGTATTTTGTTTTTTTATGTTTGAGTCCTAACATACCTGTGGGAGACTCCAGCTTAAGATGCTAGCGATGTTTGAACACAGTAACGTTAAATAGTAGCCAGCTACCGTTATGCTAATTAGACGGAGTAAGTAACAGGTACAATGTTACAAAAAGCAGGTTGATACTAGTTGTTTCTGGCCAAAGACCAGTTTAAGATGTATTTTCCAGCAGGGATGCAGACCTGCCTGTAAACTAACCACAGTGTCGTTAGTTTGGAGTAGCCGAAAGTTGCACCTGTTTGCATAAATCTACCTGAGGAATTGAAGAAAAGAAACTACGCTTATAAAACGGTGTCTGTTTTTAGATCTGGAAACGTTTTTAACCGATGTCCTTAAAGGGGAGAATTTGAGCAAGAAAGCAAAAGAGAAAAAGGATGCCTTTATCAAGCGCATTAAAGATGTGAAAACGAGGTACGGCGGAACGTATTCATGTAATAGCTGTTACCCGATATGTTTGTGACTCTATGCTGATAATGTATTTGTTTTCCAGCTACTCTCAAGAGTTCAAGGACAAACGTAAGTATATGTGTTTGTGTTTCGTGCGTGTGTCTGGGGGAGGGGCTATAATTCAAGCAAGGTGAAGTTAACTAGTACTTCCACAAGTGTGTGCTTCAGTATATCCTGCTGCATCACAGTTAGCGTGCATCCTGAACGTGAAAACTTCAACTATTCGTGTGTAAACATCTTTGAATGACAAACATACACACACACACACTTTATTTTCCGACGGAAAGTGCTTTAAAAATAACCTATAAGTCGACACATAACTGTTCACAGATCAGTTTCGTGTTTCCTAGTACAAATTTAAGGTTGAGATGTGGGTAAAGGGGCTGAGGTGGGTTTAACACTTTACAGAGGCACCACTACCACAACAGGAAGTTCTTTGCTCAAATTAAACATGATGGCACAAACATATGCATACTTTTTGCTTTGCTATAATCTTTAATATTATATTACGGGGGAATGCGATCCTAATAGGCTTATAGTGTTACAGGAGATCTGTTTATGGTCCACATTGAGGGTATAATTCAGCCAAAAATGCAAATTTGCTGAAAATGTACTCGCCCTCAGGCCTTCAAAATGGATCCTGTTTATTCATCATAACAGATTTGGTGAAGTTTAGACTTGCATCACTTGCTCACCAGTGGATGCTCCTCTGCAGTGAATGGGGGCCTTTAGAGTTTATTTTGTGAGCTGTTAATTAAAGGTGCCATAGAATGCATTGAGAGAATATTTTAAGTTGTTCTCTGATATGTACATCGAAGGTAAGTAGCTTAGGTAAGGGGAAGAAATCCCCAGGAACGATTTTACAGGTCCGTTTACAACCCTAGAATTTGACCCTAGTCTGTTTTTGCCTTATTTGCAAGGTTCATGAATAGTAATGAGGAGGTATGCTCTGATTGGCTGTTTCTCAGCGTTGCTCATTTCAGTAGCACAAAAAGATTTCTACTGTCCAGCGTGAACTATGGAGAGATTAGGCATTCAACCTTTTATGTTTGAGCCTGTATCAGACGAAGATGCCGATTTTGTAGAACAACCTGTTGTTCTGAGATTGCACATCAACCCTT